>JAQMCW010000015.1:6631444-6649137 GCA_030068335.1 Chrysichthys cranchii | reverse complement strand
CAAAAGAGAAAATTAAACCTGCCTCCAAATTGATTACACTTTCATGGAAATCCAATTTAAGAAGTATCGGTATCGGCAAGTACACAAATGAAAATACTCGTACTCATATCGGTATGGAAAAAAGTGGTATCGGTGCATCCCTAGTATTTAATGTGAGTTTTTCAAACCATTTTAATCAGCTACGGTTTTAATGACATTGAAACATGAACCAGTTATACAAATTAACCACAGGAATTTTACCATGGTTTACCATGAAGCCGGTTAACCGTCTCATCGCTAGTGCTGAGTTTTGGACCCTGTGTCCAATCAGGTTCTTTTCTGGGTCTCAGGTTTTCTGCTGCCTCCAAAAAACATGGTAGCTTGAGGGGATATTCTGAATTGCCCCAAGGTGCATTCGTGTTTCCTCCATGCCTTGTTTTCCTGGGATATTCGCTGCCTCCCCTGTGACCTCGACCAAAAGTAAATGTGAATTAACCCAGTTACTAAAGAAGAGTCGCATTTTTAAAGAAATGTTTGCTGTTCCAAGAGTTGCTGAAGTTATTACCCCCCCCATGCAGATAGATTCAGCCTGCTTCTGTTTTATCCCCTGCGTTCATTAGACATCTAAAGGAATAATTAACAAGGCTTTAAAGCTACTTTTATGGATCACCTGCTGTCCCCAATATCATTTTTGTGATTGCGCAGCAGAAAAGCGGCAGAAACATTGACACTAATGCCTGGCACCGAAAACTCTTGCAAGATCAGTAACTCTCCAATTAAAGCAATATCCCTCGGTCTACATTGCTCAGCACCTGGATCCTTCAGAATGACTTTTACCACAAGACAGAGGACACAGAAAATGACTGGAGGGCCTTCTGTGTTCTAAACACTGCGTTTTAGTTTATGAGCTGAATCCTGTAATGAGTTCACGAAATGTGCCGCTTTAAAGTCCGAGTGAGTATTAAGTGCTGTTTTTATGTTTAAATTGGATCTGTTTCGTAGGAAAAGAATAACACTGTAGGACAGAAGCTGTGAGACAGATCTGAGATGTTTGCTCTGTAACGCAAGAGGTGCGCGGATGCAATTTCATGGCTTGCTCACTGTTTTCTGAGCGCCGCCACCTCACCCGAACCCCGGCTCGGGAACACAATCCGCACAATGTCACCAAGCACTCCACAATTTGCAAAAAAATATTTGTTATGTCTGAGGCGATGAAGCCCAGCAAATATTATCATCCTACAAGCAAACAAACAATCCCTTGGTGGTAGATAAAGGCGCGAGACGTGCGGCGAGGTAATGGGAGCGTGCTATTAGCAGTGTCACTCATTCTGGCAGGCCTGTCAGGCCTGGAGCTTGCTCTGACGCCATCTTCCTCCCCTCGTCCACCTGCTTATCTCACTGATAAATTAACTCAGGCAGGAGACGAAGGGGGGTGGTGGGCATGCATCCACACCTATCAGAAGGCTGGAACGATGAGCCTGGATCACCGCTCTGTTGACTTGAGTTAATAGCATGGAGGCACAGCGCTGCGGCTGACAACTCTGTCAGAATTCGGAGGGCCCCCAAGATTGACAGACACAAAAGGAGAATGAATACTCGCTAATTGCATGCAAACCAGCATTTGTTAGAAGCCACGCTGACCCCGGGACAAGCGCACCATTAAACTGCAAACAAATGTATGCATCTCGGCATTGTTTTGAAAACAATACATCCACCTGACATGCTGTGCCGAACACATGTCCAGGTTTTGCCATTAACCGCCTAGGTGTGAAGAGCTCTCTATTCCTGTGCTGCGGTGTTCCGGTGTCTGATTTCACACCAGGCAAGTGCCAATCATGGAATGTGTCAAAACCCGAGACGGCAGTGGAGCCAGATTGAACCAGAATTCTGACGCTTATGCCAGCTTTTCACACCATTTCCAGACACACAAACAGGCTCCTGGCCTACACCCACAAAGATCATCTGTCACAAGGAGTTATTTCTGTGTACTTCTGTGCCAAAGGATGGCTCTCCCTAATGCTTCCATCTTCCTGAGAGGACCGCCTGCGTGAAATACTCCAACGCTGCCTCATTACGGCTTGAGCTAGCTAGCTGCAACTCATCAATGAGTTTTCACCTCTCAAAATCGTCTCATGTGGAGGTTGGCCAAGGTGCTCTGCAGTCCTAATAGCCGAAGAGCCAAATCACCTGTTAGTCCTTGGCTTCTTTGGCACATGGGAAGGTGCGAGAACAGCCACTCGTCCCATCTCAGGGCTGAGAACAGGACTTGGTTAAGAGGTATCTGTAACTGAATTCCAGAGATCCTGATGTGAATTAAGATGGACAGTGGGACAAGATAAAGCTTTTTGCTGGATGAGACTCAGAGAATGTAGAAGCTCATCCAGTCATTCGACAGCTCTGAAGCCTGGGCCTCGAGGGAAGGGTGACGATGACCCTGTGAAAACACGTCGATAAGCTTCTCTCCCGGCTTTTATGTTTGAGAAGTCAGGGGAATAGGAGTAGAATTATTTAAGAGGAAATAAAAAAGCGAAGCGTGATAAATCTGTACAAACAAGGGCGATTTGAGGCATTAGTGAATGTTTAGCATTTTTAATCTCTCCATTTTCAAGTGTTTTGAATTTTTCAATCTCCCACAAGCAAATGCATTGCACTGATGTCTAATTATAAAACGAAACTAATTAGGGAGGCTTATGTAGCATTTGACTTTCTTTAAAACGTCTAACACTACGTGGAAAACAGTGTCCTAATTATATATTCCACGATTTCCAGGTCGTTTTGTCTCTTTGAACAGCTTTCTTTGTTATTTAACAATGTCCTTTTTGAACTTTAAGCACCTTTTAAAGATTGTATACTAGTTTTGTGTGTCTATGTGTATATTCATTCTTTGGCCACATTATTAGGACGTGCTATATGCTATATGGATGCTCATTCATGCACGTATCGCATCAGTCAATCATGCCAACGTGGCAGCAGCACAATGCATAAAATCATGCAGAAACAGCTCGAGAGTTTCAGATAATGTTCACGTCAAACATCAGAATGGGGAAAGATGTGATGTCAGTGAGGTTGTCCTTGGCATGGTTGTTGGTGACAGGTCGGTTGGAGTATTTGAGAAACTGCTGATCCTGTGATATTTCACACACAGCAGTCTGTGGAGTTCACACATCCAGTGAGCTGCAGATCTACAGGTGGAAACACCTTGATGATGAGAGAGGTCAGAGGAGACTGGCCACAGTGGTTTGAGCTGACAGGAAATAGTCAGTAACTCAAGTTACCACTCTACACCCAGGGTGAGCAGAAAAGCATCTCTGAATGGATTTGGAGGCAGAATTGCTGGAGTCCGCCTCAAGTTCCAGAGGCTACAGCCGGCACAGGGTCATGAACCCGAACAGCTAAAATTGTGAAAAACGAACAAACAAATAAAGAAATAAAAATAAACAAAGCCATGCATTTCCAGGGTCTTGGGTTCAATAATGAGTAGAGTTTTACATGTGGTACGAAAACTCTCGACTGATGCTGATAGCTGAGATTTCCTTATCTGACGTTGTTAAAGATAAATGCCTTAGAATTTTTTTTAGGTTTATTACAGTTTAGCCTAAAACTAGATGATAATGGATTCAATTAAGTAGGTTCATGAGATTTTCCTCTGCCTAAGTCATGTGCACTTATCTAAAATATGTACTGATTAATGCATAATCATAGTGGCACTAAGTGACAAATTTGAACATCAAACACATTTTTAAGACCAATCTCCCACAGTTGCATAAGGAACTATCTTTCCCTGTATAATGTCATATTAATGTTAACTCTTTACATAGTAAGATGACTATTTAGATGTTTAAAGTGTCTTTTCGGTTAGTAGCCAGCACTGGGAAAATTCTGCCCTCTCGGACCCGGATTTGTTTTAGATCTACTTAAAAATCAGATACGAAGGGCTGTCTGAATGTACCCTCGCAGATGGGACTTGACTGTAAGTGACACGAAACATGGAGTGGATAATACTGACAGTGGCTAACAAGTGGAACTGAAGCGTGAACGTAAAGAGACACTAGAGGACAAAGAGGAGCACGGGAAGGTCATAGGATTGAGACTGTGGCAGAGATATATTTTTTCCCCCCTCCTTGAATGGCGGAGCACCCTGGGAGTTTTTGACTCTTCTCTTCTTATTTGACAGGCCCTGCTAATTGGTTTAGGTCAAGCAGCCTTTCGTGAGAGTACGAGAGAAGGCTTGTTCCTCAAGGAGCTTAGCGGAGTGGATCAATACCGAGAGAAGGTAGTAAATAAATGGGGCGAAAAAAGCAACCATGCTGGTAACAGAGGCAATCCCCGTGCTGCCATCGAGAGACTGCCCAACCAGAGTAATGTGCAGCTTCCATGGCCAACCATCCCATTAACCGGAGGCAGAAATGCCTCAGCCTTTTTTGCGATGCATGTGGAGAGATGAAACAATGTTGCGCTGTAGATGTGGGGGCTGTCAAGGCTTGGGATCAGATTTTTTAGCAATAGAGCTAGCCAGGCTTCTGCCTTTGGAAAAGAGAAGATCAAAAAGAAGAGTTTAAATGGTGGCAGAGGTCTGCTTAAAGATGTCATCCTGGATTACTCTGGAAGAGCTCCAGGTACCCAGCTTGAGGGTTGATACGGTGTGCCGTCATGCTCCGCTCTGTTCTTATTTTCCCTTGTCTCACTAAAGTAAACTAACGTTCCCTGCTCATCACCAGAGTAATGGCTGCTTCAGTGGTACCTGGCTGGTTATACCACAGAGGGTGAGGTACTGTTGGCATGTATTACAATCTCAGCATTAACCCGGTGGCCAAAATGTCACCCACCGCTGTATGAATTCCACCTGTCGCTTTCGGTTTACTCGGTGGACTCAATTAAGCGACCGTCATGTGAGAGGCGAAGAAACGATGAGGTGTCAGTCAGGTATGACAGTATTGACAATAATAACCAAGTTCACGCACTGTCACCCTAATAAACTATACAGAGTCACTACTGCCTATTGCAATGTTTCATCAGGCCGTCAACACACAGAAGATTTCCCCTACCCACAACACACTGCTGTTATGTGTCTTAATTACCTGTCATTTGTAGCCTGGCTCCTCGACGTGGGAGGCATGGTGGATGACATGATGAGCCAGATTCCTGTGGATTGCCATGCTGAGGTGACTCTTCCGGCAAGAGAGAGCTTCATTAACGGCTTTCGTATCTGTGCTGCCGCTTTTGGCAGTTGATTGGTTTAAGCTTTAGTGCCTTCGTTCCTTATTACGACCTGGCATCTTTTCAGAAAAGGAAGAGGAAAGGAAGGGAAGAGTGCAGTTGTGTGCATTGTTGGAATTTTCACAGTGGCTTCACCGGGACTGGTTTTGCACATAATTTATGTCACAGAGCAACAACTTCAATTAAGGCAGCTATTCACATGTAGCAGAAAAGCGAGATTTGTACTTACATACCATATGCTGCTCTGTCAAACGAAGACATAGTTCCCGTGCACTTACTTCCACGTGTTAGGATGTGCTGCGTTTGCATGTGGTTACAGATTTTCCTGGATGTACCTGGACTGTGATCAGAATTTATAGATCGAGAGGGTTGTTTTTTCTTTTCTTTTTTTTTTGCTCTGAGCATTCCTTAAACAATGCAGTATTTCTCAGTTGCTTTCCCAGTTTTGTTTGACATTTTCTCTCTAATACAGCCCAGGTGGTATGTCCGGAAACAAAGGTACACGCAATACACATCAGAGCATCACTGTCACTCCTTCTTTGGGCATTTATACATTCAGGGGTGGACAAATGATAAATTAGGACTAGGATGAAAAGTGATAGCTAATACAGTAGAATGTAATAATTTTCGGTGAGCTTAGCCAGTATAGACCAAGAAGTACATATACTATAAATATATGTTTATTAACCTTAACATAAAACATGTTTTTCCCCATATTTTCCCTCTAATTGGGGAATTATACCATTCCCACTAGCTTGCCACCCTCCTCCCATCTAGTGATCAGGAAGTGTGAAGGCTAGCTTCCTCTGAGGCAGGTGAACCCCAGAAACTTTTCAAACTACTGCTCATGCTGTGTCACAGGAAGGAAACCACTTGTGTTCCCTCTTTTCCGTATCCCCGAGCTCACAGATGCCCCCGGCTTGGCTAGGTTCATCTTGATAACTTCACAATACACTGCCAGTTTTGCTCTGTTGGACTCCCAGTTATGGGATAGCTCTGGTGTCAGTAAGATCCGAAATCATGACCTCCATCCATGAGAGGACAGATGCGTTTCTGTTGCACTACTCGGGAGCCCAATTATTATTATTATTCTCAAAAACAAAAAATAGTGTAGCACGTCAAGCAAAAATGCACCCTCAAGCAAAAAAGCTTCCGCTGTGAGCTGTAGTGTTCTGTCTTTTCAATGCAACTGTTATTTGGGCCTGGCTGTCATCTTTATTTTCTCTTGATTCGTTTAACCACAAGGTGCCCGTGTTTAGTAGTAGAAGAGGTATATTACAGCTTTGCGTCCAAGTGTATTTGAGCCAGTCCCAGCTGATGTTGGGCGAGAGGCAGAGTGCAGACTGGGCAGCTCACCAGGCTTTCGCACTCACACTCACATTCACGTTCACACCTACAAGCCTAATTTACACGTTTTTGGATTATGGAGAACATGCAAACTCCACCTAGAGATGTCCCAGTCAGCCAGGAGGTGGGTTTGAACCCAGAACCAGAAGTAACCACTGCACTACCATGCTGTCCTTATTACAGTCACGTACCAAATAAAAAGTTTCTGTTTTTGCGAAAGCCAATGAGTAGGTTCAGTGGATAGCCTGGACGAGAAATTTGTTTGTCCCAAGCATCTGGGCTACTGACTTGTCCCCCTCTGACAGTCCTGATGCAACCACACCAGTGTCTCTGTCAGCTTTGAGCTCATCTCTGAACGGAAAGGAGGGGATGCCTGGAAGTTTATTCCAGATAAAAGTCTTGCACTTGCAGGTGTGTTTGCAGACTGCCACTGGTAAATGAGCAGATCAAAGCAGGAGGCCACAACTCCTGAGCCCATAATGAGATGCGCCTCTCAGATGTCGGCTGTTCCTTCCATTCCCCTCCTCTTTGCTGTCATGATTGATTTTTAATGACAGGCCCGTGCTCACTGGCTAAAGCGCGGAGCAGCATAGCCACACAGGACTCGCTTCCACAACTCGAGTTCTGCTCCTTCACTTTACACGGAGAGAATTATACACTCTGAGACCGCGTCGACGGTATCCTGTAAAAAATGTCACGGAGATGACGATTTCTCCGACAGTTGTGTAGCGTTTTAAACTTTATTGCAGTTGCCGAGTGCCTTTAACATCCAAGAGATCCACTGAAAATCTGGTGCTAAGTGTTTTTCAGGACAGACTGAAAAGTGTGAAATATAAGAACCATCCTGTCTTCATGGCATCCATTTTCTCTCGCTTTCTCTCTCTCTTTCTCTCTCTCGCTCTCTTTCTCACACACACTCACACAGACACACACACACACACACACAATGACTTCCACGCTGCAGAACTGAATGTGAGGTGCAGCAATGATCTGGAAAGCAGACGTATCTGGTGTTGAAATTGAATCTGGTCCCAGGTTTGCGCGAGAAAATCCAAAGTGACAGAAAAAGCAGATAATAGGTTTGCTGTAGCTTCACGCCTCAATGTATGTCCACATAGGGCAATTTCTAAAACAATGCAGTGCTTGACATTTTTATGACAGCCTTTTTATTGTACTTTTCCCATTACGCCTGTCTGTGCTATGCACTTCACTCAGTCGTGTCTGTAGCATTCAGTTAACTTAACTCCTCTTTTACTTCAATCCCAGAGAAAGAGCCTCATCTATCCTCCGCTCGCTCTCCGAGTCCACGTCCCAAGCCCACACCCCCACCCCCGATACCATCCGTTTATTTCCGCTTTCATTTTCAGCAGTGCTTTCTAGTCCTTTGCCTTTGATTTTCTTTTCACTCCTTCCTCCTATACATTACTGTTGCTCATCATCGTTGGCTGCATTTTCTCTCTGTCTCTCTCTCTTTTCTTTTTAAGCCTTCTTCTTTACAGTCTCCCTGGTGCTTTCTGTCTTCTCTCTCCCTGCCTGTGACCTTGACGGCTTGAAGGTTTTCCTCCGCTGTGCATGGAAACACAGAGCTCAGATAGGCCTCCTCCCTTCGCTTCCTACGTTTTCATCTTCAGCATTGTGTAAAGCCAGGTTGGCTCCGAATATGATTCATTATTTCTAAATCCTGATCCGCACGCTTATTGGTCTATTTTCTACTCCCTCTGACAGGAAGTGGATACATCCCACTTATTCAATACTCCACTTTTAATTCTGTCTCAGATTGAATAATGAGACGGATGAAGGCTGATCGATGATTTCAGCTAGAGACAAGTCAAAGAATCTATATAATGTGATTTATAACGTACACAAACTAACTATTGCTACTCGTTCACGTGATTAAAGCTGGCACTTTAAGTAGTTATTATGGCTTGCATTATGCACTATGATTACTGTATCCAGGAAAATGAAACGAATGGCCATGCTTATTGAATCAAGGATGATTAATTTAGCGCCACACGTCACGTGACGCCAGAGAAATGGCTTTTAATGTGAACCACTTCACCAAGCAAGAGCAGCTGATAACATCAGTGCTCTTGTCAAGACTCCTAAACGGCTGTTAAAAGAACGCCAAATAACAGGGGTATATCATCAATTAATGAGCATTGCACTTTCTTCTGGACCTCATAAATAATAGTGCCTTATTAGGGGTCATAGCGCTATTGTTTTCAAATGAGAGGCCTAAATATGTTTGGACTGTGTCAGATGGCAACACCCAGGAGCAATGTTTTTGCATATTGTAATGAGCTGGAGAAAACTGAGATGAAGGTAATAGGATGAAACAATGCCCAGGGACAAGATAGACCCGGGTTTTTTTTTTTATCACACATTGTGCACAGTAATTAGAAAGTCTACTCTGGAAGATCAGCCTCCTTTCCTTTCTCGCTCTCTCTCTCCCCTGCTTCTGCCCCCTCTTGCTCGAGCTAACAAGCCATGCTTTGTACAGTGTACACTATATAGTGGCGTAATTTGCATTCAGAAGTGCTTATTGCACAAATACCTTCACAGCTACATTAGCATAGACGTTCAACAACCGCTTAATTCAGTGCTGAATAATGAAGACTCGTGGCTGAAAATTTCATTAGTGTTAGTAGAAGCACTGTATGCTACTGCCCTCGTATAAGAACTACAAGGTCTTCAATCAGTAGTGGGGCATACAGGTCATGGCCTAACATTGTACAATTTATCGTTTTCTCTTAAAACCCTTCTTTGTAAAAGGTCTGTGAGGCTGGGTGTATACATCAATGCATGAGGACTGAGCATTACTCTGTGGGAATTCCAGTTTACAAACTACCCAAAGAAAACCTGTAGATACTAGGGGGGTGACGTAACAGTGCACAAAATTTTAATTTGATCTGATCTGATACGATGTCTATTCAGTATGGCAAAATTCAGCATTGTTATTAATAATGACACAGTGCTTGCATGAAATAAGAAACATGAGTCATTAAACTCAATAGAATTTAACGCCGGTGATGAGAGAGTGAATGCGCAGGGTTGCCAAGTCTGAGCTTAATTTCAACCCAATTACAACTTCAAAAGCTGCGCAAAACGCCCTGAAACAGGATGCGTATTTTTTTCCTTTTTCTAAGCCTTTGTGTTGGAGTACCATGGTGTGTACACATTTCTAAAGTGGGATTTTTACACCAATTTGGAGTAAAAAAAAAAAAATTCAAATCTGCTAGGGTGAATCTCAAGAAGGCTTGTTTGAAGCATGGGGTGCTTTATTTTCCATCCCGCTGTTAGCTAGTTGAGCTACCTGAGTCATGAAAGTCACGCAGCTCTCTGTCGCTCAGACATTTCTGAATCAATGCGCTCCCCACTTTTCAGTTCCGCGAATGCTGCGGGAATTTCCTGTCGAGCCATATAATACAACTGGCCGGATCGTTATTGCCTCAGTACATATTTGCGGTTTTATGTATAAGTTCACCACTAAGACCGAGGCTTCACCTCAGAGCAGCAGCACTAAGCTCCTGTGGAAGAATCCATCTTTCTAAATCAGTGCTCAAATCCCAGCCCAAAGGCATGCTTTCATTCGTGGAAAATAGCCTTGCATTACCAGAATTAGGAATTCAATCATCTTCCATCAGGCTCACAGTAATCAAGACCTTAGCCCTGCGGTCAACAGCATGCGTGTCAATAAGCTTCCATCACTGATATGACGGCGGCGACACCAGCAGCAGCTGTGTGAGTGGAAGAAAACTCGGCAAAAGTGCACATGACCCTGTCTCTCAGCACACTCTTTAGACCCAAACTGGGAGGGGAAACTCATTTAATACATAGCGTCATTCCAGGTCCCAGATCTCTCTCTCTCTCTCTCTCTCTCTCGCTGTCTCTCTGTTCCCGTCTACCTCACTCAGGCACCCGTTCGTTTGATTGCTCATTCGCTGCCGCTTTTAATTGTCTCCTGGATGAAATGCAAGGGTCCCATTTTCAATTACAGTAAATTAAGTGCATAATAAGGATTAGCATCCATTTCCCAATCATTTTTTAATTGAACTCCCCCACGTGAGCGCATAAAGAACAAGCTTAGTTTTGATTGACCGATCCCGTGCACAGAATGTTCCCAGGCACAGGCACTTTGTCTTTCGGTCTCTGTCAGAAAGCATAGCAAAGCGTCCTGTACCGCAAAGCCTGCATGATGAGACACCTGATTGGTTTGCACACGTGCTGTAATCAGTTAAATGACAGACAGGCTCACAGCTGCACTGTGCAAGCTAAGGCAATTTTGTTACAATTAGAGGACGCTATTTTAAGTTCCCGAACAGAAGACAGCTTTCAGATGAATCATTTGGCCCACAGGCATCATCATTATGCAAAAAAAAAAAAAAAAAAAAGGCTCAAAAACCTGTTTGTTCTCTGCATTGTTCCAAAACCTACCTCCTCCCTTCCTGTCTTGTGGTGCACAGGGACAACTATACCACATCGTCCCAGCGCGCACAGAGCTCTACGGGTTGCCTTCTTGAGAGGCAAGGTCAGATGAAGTGTCATGAGATTCCTCCACATTGTAACGGAGATTGACCTCACCTAATGGACCTTTGTAGATATAAGGAACGGGTTTGTGCCGTATAACCGAGATCTGCGTCCAGCGGGAACTTGATGAGATGCCGAAGTGAGAAAAGTGCTGAGCTTTCATTGTCAGAGGTGAAGCGGAGGCAAGGGGCGTGCCATACCTATAACTCCGCTTGATTTGACAGATTCACTGGATTGTCGTAGTTGATTGAGCATGAAGAGCCGCTCTAATTTGAGAAGCCGCGAAGCATTTTCAGTTCAGACTTGAGAATTGGTTTGGCAACTAGGAATCCCTCTTGAAGAACCATGGATTGCATTGTATTGACAAGAGGACTGGATGTGTTGGCAGAGAAAGCTGAACCTTTCCACACATGCCACTACAACGTGCCAACCTTCACGCCTATCCAGCAGAAGGATGGTTCATAAACTTAATGGAGGTTTTTTTTTTTTTTCAAATTGGACTTTCAGCACCTGCCTTTAGTAAATGCAGAGCCATTTACTAAAGAAAAAAGAAAAAACAACAACAACAACAGTCCAAACAGTTTCATAAACATGAATCGAAACGGTCTGTCCGTCCAGGATGTTCCCCAGTTCCCAGCTGCACTTCATTTTACCGCTCCTCAGCCTGAGTGTATGCACTCAGCTATGCGAGTGGCGTCACGGCTTTCTCGACGCCGTGCAGGTGGAGGGCTGTGCGTGCTTGTTCCCAAGCTGCACTAGCTGTAATAAAGCACGCTCTCAATCAGGACACATCCCCTCCCTGCAGCTCGGTTCAGCCAGCCCCAGCGCGAGGCTCCGCAATCAGCGCCTGGCGAGCGGTGGGAAAGCAAATGAGCTTCAAGTCTAGACAGCCCGCACCTGCATCTGGACCACTGGTGGCAGGGGAAGTGTAACCACAGCAGAGCAGGAGCGTAGAGAGCGCAAACGCTCCGGTGCGACTTGCTGTTACGTGATACGGTTTCAGGCCAAGGGTTCAGGAAGCTGATCCTGCATCGGTTTTCGGTCTTGTCTTGATGAGTTTGCATCAGGATGACCTGAATAGACAAGAAGTAGGAATTTACATACATATTACATAAAGCTTAATATATTTTACTACCGAACGAGATTTACAATGCACAAGTGAATGAAAATCCCCTCCCACATACTGCTTTTTTTTATTTTTCTTTCTTATTTTTTTTTGTGAAACGTTAAGGGAATTGAGCTAAATATGCATTAAAGCTATGAATTTAAACTTCCTCGTTGAACAGGGGAGCCGGTCTGCTGCATTATTATTCTACGCAAGTGATGTACTCCTACTGATTGTATGGCCTGCACAGTAATCCTGCGTCTGAGTGTTTTCCACGGAGCGCGACTCCATTCGGTGGACGTGGGCAGAGTGTAAGTGTTACGCAGGTTTAATTATGTCCAAGGGGCCCGAATGTGTAGGCCCTGCATTTTGCCCTCTGCTCCTGTACTCAATCCGCAACGGAGAGGCATGATGTCTCTTTCTCCTCTCGCCTTTTGCAGTGAACGAGGCAATTAAAGGTCATATCAATTAGAGCATGTTGCAGTCTCCAGCCTCATTGTAAAACAGCTTGTCTGTGTGTCGGAGAGGCAAGCTGGAATGATATGAGTGAGCGTCGCGTTTGGCCCCGCACCTCGCTTTCTCTGTGCGTAAGAGTAATGTTTACAGAGGCGTACTGATTGAGTGTACATGGCAGTTACAGCGATGTGATAATGATTAATGGGGTGATGCTGGGGTTAATGACAGCCTGTCCACCCATTAAAATGACACGTCTGAATCTTACCTCTCCTCCCCTCTGCCGACAGCTACGTTTTTTGTTTTTTGTTTGTTTTGGGTTTGTTTTTATTTGTTTTTTTTGCAATTATACTTCCACTGAAAGCCAAGACAGTCGTGTAAAACGACACGGTCGGCTTTGCGTGAAGCCGTGTGATAGCGCGGCTTCGGATTTGAAAACTGTTGCACCTAAGTTTATTCTTCCGTGATGCACAATTTGTCTGCTTTTCCCTTTGGGGATCAATAAAGAAAATCAATCAGCCAATTACAATTCCTCTGTGGCTGTGGTAACAATAATGTGCAGTTGCCAGATGAAAAAAGAATTGCTGTCACTGAAGCATGCGCCAAAGGCACAGTGTTCCCATAGCGAGCTTTCAGCAAGTGTCTCTCACATTCTGCACATTTGTTTACTACTAGCCCCGTAGACCGACGAGGAGACGAGAAGCGCCCGGATCCGAAAGTGTGATTCGATACGTTTTAATTCATTCATTTATTCATGGAACTCAGTATAACTCGGACAAGGCATGCTTGTTTCATTACGGCAGTTTGTGTTGGTTTTAGAGGAAACTTCTTTTATCATCTCACAGCGAGCAATATTGAACAATGCAAAATAATAAGTACAAACATCATCGGGGGTGTTTCACATCTCGCTTATACATTAGAGAGTAATTGAACGCGTCTTGGCGTCCTTTATCTGTGTTTGCTGCGTGATAGAGGTGTAAGGAAATCTGACAGTGGATATGGATAACAGTGACTTGTTCCATATGCCGAGGAATATAACAGCCACATGAATAAATAAAAGAGGCCACTGACATGGGATGCCAGAATGAAGCGTTTAGTGCGCAGCCAGGCTTAGCATAGGAATGAGGTTTCAGGAGCAACTTTTGGTGGAAATTTGGTGGCCTGCCTCGCAGGGTAGGATAATTGCTTCGAACCGAGGTGATTGACAGGAGACCCCGGGGCTGTCCATGGTTGCATTATGCAGTTCACACGCACCGCCCCTTATTTCTTCTTATCTAGGAGGCTTTCACTTTGTGAAGGTGTAAGTCGCTGCAAGGCAAGGCAACACGCGCACACACATACACACACATACACATACACATTCCCTTGTTAGTCATAATTGCTATTGGGCACCGTTATGCATTCGCAAGCCACCATGACAAATTTGAGTGTGTTACTTTTCCGGCTGTTGAATGTAGATGATGTGTGTCAGAGAACAGCTCACACTTCTCTTCCTGTGTGTAAGATGCCATTGTGTAGCGTCAGTGCTTGTCCTTGAAAAGTTATGTAACAGACGTGGGCATGTTGTATATGATGTTTATTGAAGGTGTAATGTAGTCGTGAAATGATCAGGATTCTCAAAAAACCTTTCAATCGGTGTAATTCTCCAAAATCACTTTGGCACTGAATGAAGTGCGAAATAGCTGAGCGTTGCAACAAAAAGAAAAAGTTGCATTTAAGAGAACATCAAGTAATAAATGTCCAAAACATTTTTCAGTCAATTAACCATAATCCTAAGTGCTAAGACATTATCACATGACCATTCAGCTTGATTGATGACAAACACTCAATACTGTGAGTCCTAGAGTTTCTCATAGCACCCTTGGACTTGTGTATATATACACGGCATTGTTAATATTCCGCCTTAAATGTGATATCGAAAGGAAAGTTCCACGCTAAACAACTTGCATATTAATCTGTAGAATTAAATTGTGACCTTCGATGGCAGCCGGGCTTTGTTTTGGATTAAATACAGAGTTTATAGGGAACTTTGGTATTTTAAA
The DNA here is from genome assembly GCA_030068335.1 of Chrysichthys cranchii. NCBI lineage: Eukaryota > Metazoa > Chordata > Actinopteri > Siluriformes > Claroteidae > Chrysichthys > Chrysichthys cranchii. The sequence continues at coordinate 6,634,467 of JAQMCW010000015.1, read as the reverse complement.
CTTCTTTATTGAAATGTTGGTCAGTTTTCACTCCGGTTAACGCGCTCCTACATTTCCCACAATGCTGTTTGACTGCTTGCTGATAGCAGTGCCTGAGGGCTTCATGCTGCATTCATTTCCCTCAGAAGCAGGAAGTCGGTGACTGGAAGATGGAACAAACACGGACACTTCCATCTTCATTATTTTCTAGGAACAAGATCGCTAGCTAACAGTGATGATTGCTTGAGTATATTTTCAGTGTTATAGATTCAATAAGCGAATATGTGCGTTTATTGATCTAAAGCAAATACTCATATATGCAGTATAACTCATTTAAAGGCAATGTGCGCTACTTTGCTGCTGATGCGCTGCATATCCGTGATCCGTGTTGATTTAATGTCACTTGAACGTCACGGAACTCGGACTCGAGGAGACCGGTCCAAATTCCTGTGTAATTTTGTTTTTCATTTGTTTTTCGTTTCGGAAGTCGGAAATCATGCGTTATAACCTGTAGTTGAATTCAGCATAAATCTCTGCTTCCTCATCTCTAGCTTAAAGGCTGATGCAGCAGTGCTTTATTTCTTTACTCAGCCCAGCTCTCTCACTTCCTCATCTGTACACTCTGAACAAACAGATCAGCTTCCAGAGCTCCAGCATTCACATTGACGCTGCCATTAACGCCATCGTGCTCGTCATCTCATAGACGCCTGACTAGCTGAGCCGAGCCGAGCCGAGCTGAGCAACTCTGTCCTGTAGCTTTATCCCATTCTAGAGCCTTGAATCCAGTGTTTGTCGTCTCTACTATTGACACTGAATATATAGCTCTTGGAGTGGAACTAGAGTGAGCAGCGTTATCCCTCATGTTCGAGATCATTAAGGAATTTTCACCTATGAAGCACCATTGTAAATGTTCTAGCAATTTCCCAACCAACAAATTAGCGCCAGGATTTCGAAACACATCACAGATATTTCCATGTTTTGAGTACGTGAACATATCTAATTTGTTTTTCCATGGATTCCCCCCCCCCCCCCTTTAACTGGAATTTTGCAATCTCGAACTCCATCACTAACTTTACTGTTCTCTTCTTTATTCCATGTCTCTCTGGGATGTTTATCTCCCTGGGAAATTCTTCCATCGTCCAACCTTTTAACAGGTAAGACAACGTTTGATTACTCGTTGGTGATGTCTGAATGATAGTCTCATCATTTCCATCAGTCTAAATCTCAGCGCTAGTGCGTAATATGTCGAGCTGAGATTGAGGTGAGTATTGGGCATTAGTCAGCAGCAGACCTCTGGACCTCTGGCTTGTTGCTGTTGTTGTTGTGGTGTGCGTTTGTCTCCCTGCGGTGAATGTTAATGACATGGTCTGCACAGCAGGGGTGTTGTTATGGGGTGACATAAGCCTGGGGTCACTGGGGCTGCTCGTAATGAGGTGGTTCAAACTGCTCAGCTCTGATCTGCCCACTGCTCACATGGGGTGTTGGAGGTGGTCTCAGCATGACCCCTGTGCTCCACACCAGTGCCTGACCTGGAGCCTGCTGCTCTGTGATAACAGCATGGGTCAGCGCACTGATGCGGCACCCTGCCTGGACTGGAGAGGCATTTGTGTGCAAATTGATCTGCGCTCTGTGTAGACCGCTGCAACGCTTCACTCCATCATAGCGACCAATGAGCAGCGACTCTGCGAATGCAAATTGTGCAGGGAAAAATCATCAGCAAGCAATTTGCTTCCATTCAAAATGATTGATTCTCTTAGTAGTCTGTGTCCATTTTATTTATTTTTTTTTTTTGCAGAGGTACCATTCCGTCAGTGTCATTTAGATGTAATAGCATATCAAGTGTCCCTTCGGGGTGATCAATAAATGGTGGACAATCAAGTGGGCTGGCAAGAATAGTCCCTAACTGACTGACTTCTTGTCATTGAAACACGGATGCGCAAAATTTTCAAGCGACGCCATGCAGTGTTAAAGGCTCGATATCAGCAATAACGTCTTGCTTGCTGTGGCTGCAACAGTCCTAAAGTACAAAGTTACCTGACGTTTACATTAAGCACAGCAATAATTCACTTGGACCGCTGTTCTTTCACTAATCAGGTATCTCTTTTTAGCGACAAGATACAAAACACTGCTGCCTACTGTTCATGAGCTGACACTAGCCAGCTGAAATGTGCGACTCTATCCACATGTTCCTGCTGCTAACATAGCTAACACTTAAGACCTAGCTAGTTTTAGAGACCTAGGTTTACGCTTTCAGTAAATAATTAATGTCTGTTTGTAACAGAAGAACCGGGTTCCCCTGAGCTGGAGAACATTCTGTTCGTATTGTTTTAGTAATAACTTGGCCCAGGCCTTGTACAGCTGCCCTCCTGCAGGTCAATTTGAGAAACAGGCCGAGATCTCGAGCTGTGGTGGGCAGATATAATTAGGAATAGTTTTGTTAGGGAGATGCAGAGGGCATGACACGACAGCAAGACCCACAATGCATCAGCACACACGGGCTGAAATGGACTTGGACTGAACAACTGAGGAATATTTTTTCTTTTCTTTAGATAATATTCAGCATACAAAAACTGGATGCGTTATGTCTAATGTGTTCGTTATAAATATACATCCCATAATTTCTTAATGTTCATCCCTGCTAACATTTGAGCCAAATTATTTATCTATCTTAAAACAGATTTCATTTGAAAAGGATTTATTTTTATTTCTTACTGGCATCCAGAACGTAATGAAATACAGTGGCCTCAGCAAAAGTTAAAAAGTCGCTAAGAAAACTTGTTTAGAAAAGTGAGTTCCGGCGTCTTGCTTGTGTTTGGATGCACCTCCTGTTATCAGTTCTTTAGACGCTGTATTGGCCATGTCAGATCTTGGGGGCGGAGCTTCATGAACAAACATGGGCGGGAATCATTCAAATGTTATGTTGAACCCACTTAATTCTGGAAAAAAAAAAAAAATATATATATATATATATATATATATATATACAGGTCCTTCTCAAAAAATTATCATATTGTGATAAATTTAATTATTTTCTGTAATGTACT
>JAQMCW010000015.1:6590847-6607854 GCA_030068335.1 Chrysichthys cranchii | reverse complement strand
TTTCTGGATTTTTTTTTCTCATTTTGTCTCTCATAGTTGAGGTATACCTATGATGAAAATTACAGGCCTCTCTCATCCTTTTAAGTGGGAGAACTTACACAATTGGTGGCTGACTAAATACTTTGTTGCCCCACTGTACATCTTTAATAGAAAAAAAACAAGAATTTGGTGCACAAGTTTGGATTTATTTTGGGATTTCTGAAATCAGCACAGGCTCAAAATTATGCATATGGGGTCACAAATATACACACATTTGGCTAAATACCCCTTAGGTTTCACGTTGACCAGACGCTTTTGATAGCCATGAACAAGCTTCTGGGTGAATTTGAATATTTGACCACTCTTCTTGGCAAAATTGGTAGAGTTCAATTAAATTAGTGTGTTGTGTCTGTGTCCTGGCACAGAGGTCCTGGAGTTAAGGTCAGGACTTGCTTTAAGATTAATCCTAGTCTGCTTTATCCATTCCACAACCAGCCTTGACGCTTGTTTAGGGTTATTGTTCTGTGGTTTGAAGTCATGCTGAAGAATCCTGAGCTTTTTCTGTATTCCATGCATTTTGTACAATGCACCAGTTCCACTGGCAGCAAAACAGTCCCAGAGCGTTACGCTACCACCACCATGTTTAACAACGGGCACAGCGTTTCTCTGCACCTCTGATCATTATGTAAATCTTGCTTGATTGTAGTCGGTGTACCAGCAACTTCCAGTTCATGACAGGCCTGTGCCTTGACAGTTCCTGGGTTATTCCTGACAATTTCCTGAGGAAGCTGAGGATGACACTGAAAGGGTCTCCTTGTAGCAAAGTGGCTTGGTAATATGGCTACACCTCCCAATAATATGCACTTGCATCCAGTTGTTTGAACTAATGATTTTGGAACCCCCAGTGGTTTATAAATAGCTCCAAGAGACATTCCTGAGTTGTGCCAATCTATGATCCTATTTCTCAGATCTGCACTGAGCTCCTTGGACTTTCCCATTGTACAGTGTGTTGATCAATCCAAGAGTGTTGTCAAACAAACCCTTTTTATGTTGTGCATAGAGAAGATACCAGCTGTAGTCAGTCAGGATCACTAACAGGAAATTAAGAGGCCTTGGCCTCGGCAGGTTAAAAGTCATTTTGGTACATTTTGGAGAATTGCAAGAGCAAGCAGGTTTAAAGGTGTTCCTGCAAAAGGTTTTGGTGAGTGCATATCTGCTGCGAGGCCATTATGTAGTGAGCATACAGTATGTAATTAATAGGAATGCATTTGAACTTGGAATTGGTCCTAGCTGTTTCATATTGTATTATAAGGTTAAGTTGAATATTGTTGCGTGTTATTTCCTTTGGTGGCTTTTATGACACAAGTTACTAACACAGAGTGCAGCTCTTTAGCTAATGTTTGTATTGTGGCAGTATAACATTAAAAAGCATGTTTGCTAATGTCACTGCTAAATTAAAAAGAAATACGCATGCTTACTTGTTATTTTTTAGATATGGTCGTCGGTCTTTGCTAATAATAACTGTGCTGAAAGTCGTTAAAGTGATTATGATCTCACTAAAAGTAGCCTTCAGTGCAGCAGCTATAAAGCACTGACTACACATTCATTAGCTTTTCCCATCGATACAAACATTATTTGACAATATTTCTGCTTTTATAACACTACAGCACATGATTACTGATGGATCCATGACAGCAAGAGTAGACAAGAGAAAAGGTGCGGAAATCGAGACAGCGCGAGTGATTTTGAGTTGCTACGCGACCTCAGGCTTTGTGTTTATTGTCGCCTAAAGTGTAGATATCACAATAGAAATGATTTTCTTTTTCTTTGTCATTTCTCTCCCGCAGCTCATTCTGTGTCGATCATATGTAGAATAATAAGTGGGTTTTTTTCCTCCATGTAATACAAATGTGGACAAAACCACAAGCACGATCAGTGATCCTTAAAAATCAGACACGATTTTGAAGCAGTTCGACACAAACCTACACCACAAGCTAGACCATCAACGGATAATATTTTACATTTTAAATACGCAGGAATTCCGTGCATTGTTGCATTCCCGGCTCGTAAAACCGCAGGCTTTATTTGCATCTCTCTGTCCCTTACACGCAGCATGTTCTATGCACACTTCATGCCTCATTTAAGTATAAATAGGAATGTTTACATTTGGCAAGGCATTGATTGCTCATAGGTACAATATGGCACGCGGGCAGTAAATACTACAGGGAGGCTGGACTTAATTGTTTTGCTGTGAACATAAGCAAATGTAAATAGCTTATTGTGCTCACAATGCCTCGGTTCACACGTTCTCCTATAAATCCTACTGCTCTGGCAATTTTACAGCCCAGGCAGGCGGTGCACTAATGAAACACAGTAATGAATTATGTGGAATGTGGTGGCCTAATAATTTCTTTTGTTCTCACTATCAGGCTTTTTCCCCCTCCATGGTTCTATGTTTGTAGGTGATGTTGAGCAGAAAACACGATCCTGACCCATGTGACTGAATGAAGTTGTAACGTTCTGCTTCAGAGACAAGACATGGGAGACAAAAGATTAACACCATGTGGAGGAAGCAGATAGCAAGCGAGGGAGGCAAGATACACGCCAAAGAGGTGGAGAGGTACAGGGAAAGATTATAGAGAGACGTCTGGAGAGAAGGAAGAAAAAGAAACCGAGACGCAGGAAGAGCAAGCCAGAGGAAAAAAAAGGGTGGGGGGGTGACCAACAGCAGTACAAGTAGCTGCAGCAGAAGAAGAGGAGGAGGAGGAGAACAGTAGGAGGTGAGGTTCTGGCAATGATAAATGGCCTGTGGCTCATCAGAGTGAGCCAGGTTGGTTTGTGAAGATTAGATTTTAATACAGCTCTTTGACTCGCTAACATCTCCAAATAATCACCACAAAACCAAAGCAAGTATCATTTTGCTCAACAATGAAGTGATTATGAGAGTTTGTCCTTGAACACAAGTCCTTCCGAAGATGAATATTGCATTAGAGTACATTATAGAGTGAGAGTAGGAAGTACAGCAAGCAGAATATGGGGGAATCATTTCGCAATTTAAGATTTTTCCTTCCGTTCTCATTTATTTGTTGATCTGGTTTAAGTAAGCAGTTTGTTCTTGTCAGGGTCCTGGTGGATACATCCTGGAATGGGCTGCGGGTCCATGACAGGGCTTCATGCAAATATTTTTTCACCTTGGGGAAATTTAGCATAGCCAGTCCGTGCACTCGGATGGTTTTGGATGGTGGGAGGAAACCGGAAAGCCTGGAGGAATCCTGTGAAAATATAGGAAAAACATTCAAAACAGCATGCAGACTGTAAACCAAACTCAGGATCGAACCCACAACTTTGCCTAAACACATTCCCACATGCCTTAAAGATCACAGTATAACAGTAGAGCATAAATCACATTGAACAATCCTTCTGTTGAGCTTAACCTTATATGCTGGTCATATGTTTCAGTAAAAAAACAAAAACAAACAGTGAATCAAGAGCCCAGTTTGTGTTTAGTGCATCCTTCCCCGAACTCAGCACATTTTTTTTTACTGTGCATGTTAAATCTGAAGCATCATCACGATAAAAGCCTGATTTACTTCCTGGTTATTAGAGATGTGAGGCTGTACCAGCATTGCTGTAGCATGACTTTTGCCCCAACTTTAACAAGCAATGCCTCTTAAAAACTCTTAAGCAAGCTTATTCTTGGTACGCTCCATTAGTAGCCCTGACTTTAGGCTTTTCTTTTTCTTTTTCGCTCTCTTTTTTTTTTCTACTCGAGCAGTCGATCAATAAAAATGAAATGTTTGGCACAGCCGTTGTCCTGCATTTGTTGATTTTGGCTATTGTTAATGCCGTCTTTACTCTTTTAAGACCCAAAGTCAGCCAGAGGCTTGAGGTGTAATGATAGATCCGTCATTTTTAAAGCATCTCCGCACATTTTCCCAGCTTGAGTTGATGCTCCTATGAAAGCACATATCTATCGATTTTTTTTTTTTTTAACTTTTTTTTTTTTTTTTTTTTAACCTCAACTTGTGTTTGAGGTATATGTTGCGTCTTGGTGACCCCCCCGGTCTTTCGGAATAACTGAAGCGCCAATTCTGCCACCCCAATGGCCAAGCAGATGACTAAAATAGGAATTTTGTCTGTTGCCAAGGTTACTACATTGACAACATGACATGGCTATTCATTCTCTGTACTGTATCTCTGTGGCCTTCTGTGAGCACACGCCAGCTAATCTTGGCCCTCAATCTGCCCGGCTGTCTATCTGGGGGTTGGAGAGAGAGAGAGAGAGAGAGAGAGAGAGGGAGGAGTATGGAAATGGGGACAGATCTGTCCCACTCGTCAAGACAAATCCACTCCCCTGCCCAGCCGCTCACTGATATGATTGCGAAGTTTGAAACATTGTGCGAGCTGAAATCAGACTCGTACTGAGCCACGTTTCATATTAACAATTTACAGGTATGTTGGAGGAGACGAAGCCAGGACGGTAACGGAATTGCAGTCACAATAAAATTGTAATTGAAAGATACCTTATCATGACTGACACCTCTCTGGGTTGCACTGTACAGAGAGAGCGAGAGAGAGAGAAAATGGTATCATAGCCGCTAAAAAGACAAGAAAGGAGTGCTCTTTTAATTAAAAACGAGCACTCGGAGGGCCACGCGAAAGTTGAAACCAGAAGCATGTTTGGCATGAATAAGTCGCCCCTTCCCTTTGTTCATTGACATTGACAAATAGAGTTCTGGGCTCCAGAAAAAAGTTATCTTTGATGCAAAATAAAGCCAAAGTCTTTCATACATGGGCTGTAAAGTGAGCATGTATTTGAGGTTCAACACTGACACTGACCACAGATGATCTGCACTTGACTAAACATATGCGGCGAGTCAGATAGGTCACGTAGTCGACGTCTTCATATAAAGGAAAATAAGCTACACACAGGATTTGCCTAACACCTGCAGACTTTTAATTACCTAGCTTTGGATGTTCCGATGATTCATCTTCATCATTAAGGGTGGACTTTTTAATATTATTTGTGCCTGTTTACCTGCCCAGCCAGCAAAATCTAAGAACGTTGCTATTTAACAGTTCAGTCTGCGCTACAGCCTTCATATTATCCTGACAGACACCATTTCCAAGATGTTCACAAACCCATTTCCACTCAATTGCTCCCAGAAGCGTTCCCAAATAGATTTAGCAATGATAAGGCAAAAAAAAAAAAAAAAGTGTGAGAAACAGAGAAGAGGGGGAGAAAGTGAGGAAGCAGAAGAAGAAATAATAGCAGGGAAGACATGCCTTTTTTTTCTTCTTTAAAGTTATTTATTTATATATTTATTTATGTACTTAGTTAATGTATGCATTCATTTAAAAGAGGTTTAACTGTATTTGTTGGTGCTTGAGTTGCCTACAGCGTGTTTATATTAACTTCCTGACAAGAGCAATTAGCACACAATTATGAGCAAAATATCAGTTATGGTTGATAATTTTATCCTTTCAGACAAATTGTTGGGATGTTTGTTTCATGTACAGTATACAGTGTGGAGCATGTTCATGAATTTTCTTTTAATGGCCGATTTTAATGTCACTGGGCGCAAATTAAGGAACGGAACTTCCAATTAAAATGCTTATCGCAGGCATTTGTTCCTTCCAGTTTTAAGCGAGCATTCCCTTACTCTAATGTGTGGAGGGAGAAAAAAACCGCTGCAGATATTCAAATTAGTTACTTTGTTAGTGGCGATAGTGACGCTGCGCCTTGACGTTGCTCGCAAAAATTAATTGTATCCTCTTGAGCGGCGTATATCACATTCATCTTGTTCCTACTGTACACTAGTCTCAGTTATTCTTCCTTAATTTATGCATTAATTAATTTAGCTACCGTGATGAATGTCTTGGGTTAGATAAGAGCAACTCATCCGCTTGGTGCGATGCACAATAGTGCACTTCATACGCTCTCCCAGGCCCTTTCCGGCTAGTAAAGACCGTTTAATGTGCTTGGCTTTAATGATTAGGAAAGCCCCATTTGAATCAAAATGAATATTCTTAGGATTGTTGAATAAAAAAGTTGGACAAGCAGTTATAGCCACAGCGAATTTCTTAATAAAAAAAAAAATGTTCACACATCAGACAGGTTCTTTTATCTCTGTTTCATTCCTTTTTTATGTTATTCTCCATGTTGCTTTGTTGTCGACAGAGGTTATTTTGTACCATTTAGTGTTAAGCATCCCTCATTACTGGCAAGCACAAGAAGCACATGGCCTGGATTTGTCATAATTAAAGCACGGCTTGGCTTGGCATCAGACAGAGATGCAATAAAGACGCCAGTTTATTTAGGATAAACTCCTGTGCCCATGGGGCTTGAGAGACCTCCCCGTTGCTAAACCTAGTTGCCAGAACATATGAAGGGATAAAGTGGCTGTATTAAATTTGTTGACTCAAAGATCCTCTCTGAGGCTGCTCAGTATTGCATTTGTTGACTGCCTTAGCCCTGCTAGTTTCTCCTTGTTGTATTGAATCAGACAGTGCCCAGATCCCCACTACTGCACAGCTTGAACACCATTGAATTGCTTGGCTTGTAGATCCACAGTTCTAACTTCTTTAGACTATATTGAATTGACCATCAGAGGATCAATAATACTAAGTTTTGGGGAATGTATTGAACTCCGGGTTCATGCGTGTCAGCCAACTGGAATTGCCTTGATTGCGTTTAAATCTGTTCACATTCGCACGCAGGCATTGGCTTTCAGTCACTGTTTAAAATGAAGGGCATAAAAAGGCATTTGAAGGCTGACTCTGGGCCATAAAGCAGTGGGAGATTTTTGCCTGTGTTTTCATGTTGAGATTGAAAGAGGTCTCCGGACCAGACCAGCGGACCAACGGCGTTTCAAGTCTTATGCACTGGAATTGCACTTAAACAAAAAAAAAAGGGTGAAAGGGCCTGGGTGTGGCTTACATGCACAACTGGGCTCAAAGTCAAATTTCTTATCAGGATGGCTAGCGGGATATCTGTGTTGTAGCAGTGCATTTGGATTTATAGCTCCAGGCTAATGGAAGGCCTAATAAATAAAAACATCAGTGTGACTGTGGGCAGCTCCAGTGGATAGCTGTAATGCAGTCAGGCCTGCGTGTGCTCGATGTCGGGCTGGAGGGGCGGCAGCGGTTGGCAGGCCTGATGAATGGATGGCATGCTGCAATCTGACAGAGACGAATGTGAAGGCCTAGTCTCCACTGAATGGGCTTACAGAAAATCACATGACTGCGCCCTTTCTCCAAGCGGAACCCCTATTGGAGGACTGAAGTCGGTGACGGAAGAGTACGGTCTGTTGGGTTCTGGCTGGATGTTCCTTGCCTTATGTCCCTGTTGGCTTTCATACATAGGCTATGAGCTCAGTTTCAGACAGTGATGCAGAACTTAGCAGCTCTGCTCTGGATAACCATCAGCTCACTGGATTTGTCCTTCATGGATTAGTATTAGAATCAATCCACTGGCATGGGACAGGGAGTTACTCGTGCTCTTCTAGGCTGAATTTCAGTACTAGCGAATCGGATGCTTGCTTTTTGTCCATCAGTTAGTGGTGGATAAAATCCACCAAATCTGCCAGTTAACTGCCATCTCCTTTCACCCTGGCTTTTGTTTTCTCAGCCTCCGTCCAGCAAAGTCATTCCTCCACTTACTAGACCAGCCAGATTGGATAACTGCGTACTCTGAAAAAGACCCATTAAAAAAACACACGAAGAAGCCAGTCAATGGGAAAGCAAGATGATTAAGAGGCTATCTGTGTTAACAGAGAGGGGTATCTGTTTCTATCGAACTTCCTCCTTTTCATTGTAAAGTCTCCCTGACATTTGTGCGTTTCAGACTGAACTGAGCTCCGTCTGGTCTATTAATAGACTATCGATGGCTATCGATCTCTGGCTCACATAACACATAAGATACAATGAGCAAAAAGCAAGCCTCTGCAATTGCTTTACAGCAATTGCATATCATTATGGATGTAAAGGATTGCCTGGGTGCTCTTTTATGCCATGCGGAGAGAATGTAAAGCAAACGCAGACACCACCGATCATTTGTAATTTGTTTAAAGGAACTTTTTGATTCTCTCAACAACAAAGATTTTGAAACAATCCATCACTTCACCAATCAGGATGGCAGATGTGTGTGCAGTATGGACATAATGGATATTGCTGAAAAGGCCCGCGTATCCACAGGCCTGGTTTCAGGGACGGACAGAGAAGGGAATTCGGAGGACCACAGTGAAGGACGGCGTGCTTTATCGATGGCTCTTTTTATGGTTAGTTTCAGCAGAGGTGTCTGTAGGCTTGTGCTGGAATTAGCTTAATGGATAGAAAGGCATGTAGCAGTTGGCTCACTTGGCTTCAAATGAGAGGAAAACTCAAATAGGCAAATTAAAAACTAAATAATAAATGAGAGATGCCAGGCTGCGATCATGGATAGAAAGTATTGTAATTATTTGCCAGTGAAAATGCAAGCATACCTTGTAATGGGACTGCTAATGAGGGCGTGACTTTTGAGCAAAGAGTGGAGCAAACGTGCGACAAAACTAATGGTGTTAATTGTGGGAAAACAAGTCACTGTTTTCGTGTCTGAAACGTGACGGCTGGGAAAAGTAGGCTTGGATCTGGTTGCATGGCCGACGATCTGTCAGCCCGTGCGCCACGAAGCTCTGCTCCTCTCACTTTTTTTGCTTTTTAAACTAAGTGGCCTCACTTGTAGATGCCGCACATGTATTAGCAAACACCAGAGGCTAATTTGCTGTGAGGTAGTGAATTATTGGCAACAATAATTCACCATTTTACAACATGAGTTTTTCATACCGTTTCTACAGTAATAACAGTCCGTGGTCCTCCTGCCTTTTTCCCCCCTCACAGTAAACAACAGTTAGCCCTCATAATGATTCAATTTTTCTGCTGTCGTCGAGAACGAAGCCGACCATTTGTTTTTGTTCCTGCATTTTTTGCTGGAGTCGTGGGGAATGCTAATAAGCCGGGTTGGTGACAAGCAGTCCGTAGGGCATGAGAATCTGCATATCAAAGAGGTCTATCCAAAGTCTGCGTCTGAGGAGAGTGTTCAACACGGTTCCCACCTCTCCAGTCGACTGTGAGACACAGTGTGGGATGCTGAGCAGTAGCTACACGAGCCAGACATGTTTACTAGCCAGAATCCTCTCTGGTGTTGCATCGGACATTTTGTCAAAGAGTTCATCTGGCTTAGTGTGTGGATTACTACTCAATGAAACATTGACCTAAACATTGACCTGAACAGCTGGAGCTTAATAGGGGTAGATTGAATGATACTATGAAAGACAATTACTCATTGTGTGAATTGCTCTGCAGGGTTTTTGCACCTTCATTGTATCGTGCAGAAAATACTTGAAACACTTGTTCTATTGAGCTTGACGTCAAGATTTTCTCCTGCCTGCCGTATTTTCTCGACTGCATAGCAACTAGAACAGCTAGAGAGGTCAGATTTGTGTTTGTTTCCACGTATGAGATCGGGAAAGCCCACCAGTAGCATGAGTCAGCGCTACAAATCTTTTCACGTTACATCACAGCGTCCTTGTTTGCCCGTAAACGACATTGCTATAAGTGAAGCCGCCTTGCCAGATGGAGCTGCATCTCATGAAAATTTCAAGCTCCTTTTTTGTGGTGCTAAAATGAGACTGTAATGGAGAGATTGAATGCTGGCTCCGCTCTCGCTCACACAGACGGTTAGCGAGCCGGGGGAATCTCGCGTGGAATGGTTGGACCAGACTGACATGCTGGAGGAAATGGGACTGAACGGAGAAGCGTGCGAGGAGTTAATCACTGCGCTAATGTTGCACTTCATCATCATTTTTCTCGCTACCGCTGCGCAGAGTGCTGTTCGACCATCTCCGCGGCCCTCTGTCGTCCAGCTCAGACCGCTGCACTTAACCTGCAACGCTATATCCGGGAATAATGGTCCACTTCTTTCCCAGGCACCCTGACCTGAGTTTATTCCCAGCTTACTGACATTAGGAAAATAGTGAAAAGCTTGCTAGTGTAGAGCTGCAACTTTGGGATGACACTTAGAGGAAGCCAAATTGATTTTCCTCTTTGGACAGATGGTTTTTGAACACTCTGTTCTTCATGTGGAGTTCTCAGAGGGAACGTGTTCGTGTGAGAGTGTGTGAATGTGTGTGTACATGTGTGCGAGTGTTAGATTGCGTCTAGGTAAATCAGGCCATGTTTTACGTGTCTGTTATAGGAGACAGGTCTGTGTTTGCAGGTGAAGTAAGCACATGCTCCCTGGGGCTCTTGTTCTTCAGACAGTTACAAACAGGATTCCAGTGCTGCTGCGCATGGGTGGCTATGGAGACAGCTTTGAGAAATACGAATCCATCCAGCGTGGCTATAGCTCAACCCTGTAGTACGCCTTCACGCCAGCACAGGCTCTCGCTTCCACTATGACCGATTTCTAATGCTTTAACAAAGGATTATTGCTCCAGGCTTCATGTCAATGCGTTCTTTATCAGGAAAACTACTCCTTGATTCCATATCCTTCAATAAACATCACACAGAAGTGTGCAGTTCCATCAAAAGATGCATCAATATTTACCCAGGGAAAGTTAATGCTATTCAGAGTCAGGCAAAGCAGGTGCTAAAGTTGAATTTCCGAAAGGCCCATTCAGATTATTGAAATAACCTGCTCAAAGTTCATACCTTTTGCGTTTGCCAGGCTCTTTTCTTGTGTAGTACACACTTGGGGGGATTTTTTTTTTCCCAATAGAATCTAAGCCTAGAGCCTTAAATCAAGCACTTAATGAAACTCCTAAGCATGAATCAAAACATTTTGAAATAGAAAATACAAGGTGTTGAAGCATAGCATTTCCTAAATTGCGATACAATGTACATTAAAAGTAAGAGAAAATAAAAAAAAAAAACAAAAGCATTGTACAAATTGTATTAACATACATACATACATACATACAATATATTGGTATATGGGTATGCCATCCTTCCCACCTGTACAGCACGACAAAATTTGATACGGCTCTCGGACATACTGCCTTGGCAATCCAGGATGTTAGGCTATAACACTGAACCTGCTACAGTCATTCTCTGTAGTTGGAAGAAAGTTTTTTATAGGCTGCTCATGATTGGATCGCTTTTATCAAAGCAGACTGCTGTTGTGAAGACAAGGAGGTGTGAAAGAAGAAAGCGTCGCAGCGGCTCATGCTTGGTTCCACGCCGCTTCCCTGTTATGAGTGTAATTAATTGAGCAGTGGAGGTCAAGTTGAAGATATTTCCTCACGTCTCAATTTGCCCCCGCTCCTTTGTGTTGTTTCTTTTAATGTGCCATGCACCCGGTTTCCCTCTGTGCTCATCTGCATAAGACCTTGGGATGAATGTTAACTATGTTTAATTAGACAAGTGCTAGGACGGATGGGGGTGAGTGGCTGGGGGGCTTTGGAAAGCACAGCTCCCTGTTGACTGGGTGTGTATTACACAATCCTGGCTGAGGTTGCAGCCTCACACCTGCTCCTCAGAGCTGGCATCAGCCAAACGCCTGTTTATTTCCCATTCCCCTGTCTGCATGACGTTCTTTCCGTCTCCTGTGGACGTTTTCTGAAGCCTACATCACTTCTGAAGTATGGTTTTGTTAGGTGACTTTGGAAATGGTTATGTCTTCATTACAACATGATTACATGTTTGCATTGTAGACCCCAGGCTGCTGCAGTTCTGGTCTTATCTATGTTTTTTTTTTTCACCCCACAATACACCATTTCCTTTGCTCTGAGCTGTAAAGAAACATTGCTGCCATCACAGATGATCCCAACTCTGATGATCATATCATTTAAACAGGACTAAACAGTGATAAGGGAAATGCAGATAGGTTTTTCTTGCTTTTTCCCCCTCACTCACATGTTTACAGATGTCATTATCTGGGCTGTGTATTTGTCTGGAAAGCTCTCCTAAGGGCTGGGCAGCTTATCTTCTGGTCAGCAACACAGCAACACCTCTGGAAGCCAAGGATTACCATGCTACCTGGGGTTCTCCATTTATTACAAGCCTCAGAGCAGATGTCATATGGGCATCAAAGCAGTACATCACCCTCCCCGATTAAGATCAATGACTTTTGAAGCATCTTTGAAAGATTAAATAAAATCGTTACTGGATACGCGTAGATTGCTGACTGAAACGATGGCATGCTTTTAAGAGATCGCATGCCAAACAAATGGCATTTTAGCCTCTTAAACACTTGTATAATGACGTATTGCGGATCTATTTATGGAAGGACGGCGTCTCCTCACCCATGCTCTGTACCGTTTGTGCTGTTTGTCTCAAAGTGACCTCTGATTTCACACTGCATTGGATTTACCCAGTTATGGACAAGAACCTGTTTTTTTTTTTTGTTTTTTTTTGCTGACAACAGAAGAAATGTTATCTGTTTAAATAAGAAATTCTCAGCTGCTGAGTGAATTTGCCAGCAGCAAAACATTAGGATTGCTGAAAAGGCAGGAACAGAAACATAGAAAGAAAGAAAAAAACACTGCAACACTTGCCGCCTCTGTTTTCAATTTCATCTGAATATAGATAGTGCACATGCAGGGTTGTTTATATTTACAGCATGCCTCCGTTGGAATTCAGCCAGTCGTCAGGTTCAAGCACTAATCCAGCAGTCGAAACATTTACAGTAATTAACCTATTCAGAAAGTAATTAGACTATTATGGATGGAAAAATATGTAAACCGAACTGATTATCCTCCCTTTTTCTGAGGCATATCTAGCTTTGTCACCCTTAATGCTGATAGAGGACCATAGATGCTTGTTTAAACATTTTGCCAGCATGAAGCCTTATTTTCTCCACATTTTCTCTCCAATTAGTCATGACACTTTTCTCCTACTTCAGCGGCCCCTTGTTGCATGATCGCCGCTAACAAGTGAGGGTGAAAGCCAAAGTGACTGAATCTATGAAGCATGAGGCCAGCATCCTTTGGAGCTTACACTCGATTATCCGATCATGATCGTGGTACCACTGGATACATTTACAGAGGGGAAATAATTCCCCCATTCTTTATAGGTGTCATAAAAGAAGTAATGCTCTATAATGATAGGGTGAGATGAATCATCCATTTTTTTTCCGCTCAACAAGAGCATACTCCGTTGTGGACATTTTGTCTGTGTAGCAAAACAATCCCAGCGATCCTTCAAAACTGGCCAAAAATCCAATGATCAATAAAAAACAGGGAACCACAACAGGAATGGAGAATCAATGTCACTTAATCTGACCCTCCCAAGCCATGAACTAAACTCACCATCATGACCATCATTATGTCGTTTTTCTAAAGATTTTTTTCCCCCACCAAAGTCTTTTGTCATCACACATGTCATAAATAACGTTTAGTTACCAGGAAGAGTAAACCCTATTGCTGTGAAGTGACGGTGCTGTCTACTACACCACCGTGCCGCCAACTCTGTCCGTTATGTTTCAATTATAACCTATACCCACACATGTAATAGACCATGTATTTAATGTTGCCATTAAAGATCGTTCGGCCTACTGGAATTTATTATACAGTATCACAAAAGTGAATACATCCCTCACATTTTTGTAAATATTTTATTATATCTTTTCACTGGACCACACTGAAGATATGACACTTTGATACAATGTGGTTTAGACATTAATGGCTGTGTGTTTAGTTATTTTGAGGGGACAGAAATTTACACTGTTACACTGTTATACAAGCTGTACACTGACTACTTTACATTGTATCAAAGTGTCATATCTTCAGTGTGGTCCCAAGAAAAAATATAATAAAATATTTACAACAATGTGAGATACTGTACATCCTACTTTGATATAAATAATGTAATGTATGCAAAACATCATCCCTCATGGCCAAAATAATCAACCCATGGCAGCAAGTCAAAAGTAGGCACAATGAGAGATCTGGCAACCCTGATCCTGGCCATGAATTGGTGTATGTGTCATACTACTGTAGTTTAGGCTTGGAAACCTATTGTTGAGCAGAAATGTGCGTTAAATAGGGGTGCTGAAAAAGCTGTTACTCTCAGGCATGGGATTTGGTCAAAATATTCTGGGAGGTTTCAGAAAAACATAGGTGTGCCCATTTTCACAAGTCTGGCATTGCATGACTAGGAAAAGTAGATTAAGCCTAATACATGAAGGTTAGAGCCATATGTGATCTCATTACAACAAGCATTTGCACCAGTGCTTCTAGACTTTGTAACTGATTCCACCCCCAGGTGCTCAGAATCCACAAAACACTGTTGTCCTCAAGATTCAACTGGAGTGAAGTGAACAAATCAAACTCTACCCCATCTCCTCCACCGTTATTCACATCTGCCCTGACACAACGTCATCTTAAGGACTGTACTCATCTTCTTATAAATAATAGTGATATATTTATGCTAGACATCTGGGAATCTAGAAGTTGGGCTTCCAGGACCATTTTAGACATTTCACACATCAGTGCCCTGTCCTTTCACCAGTAATATTTTAATAATGACATATGCTATAAGCATGAGAAGAATAATAATAAAATGATGTTTGGGGGACTCAGTGTAACCTCCATATCACTCCTTGACAAGAGGTCAGCTTATTCCAGGTCTCAGGGTCACAATTTGTGAAATTTGGATTTCTCATATATCCATCATCATCATCAGCATCATACAGATCATTTAGCAGCACCAAATTTCAACCATGTATTTAACCATAAGTGATGGATGCAAGCTGTGTTATTGGTGTTGGATACACCTGCTCTGGGGAAGCATTAATTTATGTCATGGCTGGCGTTGCTTTGATTGACAGTGTTGAAGAACATTAACGTATAGCTGGAACTGCTCTTTATGGATGCGCTCAAATGGGATACTTCTCTTTGATTGGTGTTTGATATGTTTTTTTTTTTTTTCATGAAAGATTATGCTGATGCTGGGTCTGTCTGTGTGTTACTTTGATGAGGGGGATTGATGTGCTGGCAGCTGGCACTCTTGAGTTTTCGCCTGAGTGCCAGAGCCGCCTCCAGTAACGCTGATGCATGGCCATGAATTGTATTACACCGTGACAGCTGCTCACTCCTAAATTCATCTTTGTACTCAACGGTTTATTTATTTATTTAAGCCATTTGTCATTTTTACTGGGTAAAATGAATGAAATAAAGGGAGAAATTGAAAATGATGGGGATTTGCAACATTGCTTCTTCATGCCACGTCGGAGCTGAGCAGGTGTATCCAGCATGGGATAAACACAGGCTCCGTCCAGTTGAAACCGCTCTGGAAAACGATCTGCAAATGGATCGGAATGGTGGCTGAACTAGCAGCCCAGACTAAGATGCTTCTTTAGGTGTGAACCTCACACCTTTTTATGTCGCATCCTTTCTTGGAAAACGTCGAAAACGATGTGACGAAATTGTTGTCTAAAACGGGCACTTTGTGTTACACCCAACTGAATACATTGCGCAGAAGTAAATGCAAACTGGGCAACAATTAAGAGCTTGCCAACTCATTTAACAATTTGAATCATGCTAAACACAAAGGTTTTTCTAAAAGTTCATGTCTAAAGTCATATGACAGAAGGTCATCAGAGGGGAGAGGGGGAAGGAGAGAGGGGAAGGAAAGAAGCAGCAGTAAAGAAGGCTATATCTACGGTTTAGCGCAAAGCTAGATTTCTGATAATTCAGGGGGTTCAGGCGGTGCGCAGATCAAATTGAAACAAGGATATCATCAGATATGAGTGATGCTATATGCCAAAGCTGAGAGCTGAGGAGAAATGACACTGCAGCAGCACAGCCCCTCATGGGTTTACGGTGAGACAATAGCCTGGCCGCGATTCAAAAGGTAAACGCCGTCAAGGAGAGATTTTGCTGGATTTGACTCAATCTTTGTGTGACCTTCACAGTCACAGTTTCTCTTTATTGTAATCTCAGCACAAAGAGGCAGCAGCGAGCAGTGGGAGTGGGCTACCTGGAAGGCAGGCTGAAAGCTAAACAAAGGCAGCCTGGCTGATGCTCGGGACTGATAGCACAAACACACTTCAATTAAAGCCTGCTGTCCTCCTCAAAGACAAATCAAATCAGGCAGCACACTGGCGGGAAAGCCAAAACAAGGAGAAGGTAAAAGGGGAACAGAGTATGTGTATGGGATGGAGAGAGAGAACTTGAGTGGTTGCTCTCTAGGAACAAAATCTGTATATATCAAATCTTAGGCTTCTGCCTCAGCCATGTTTTTGTATGGATCCTTTAGAGTTCCTCTTTTCTCAAGAGCAGTGTTTTTTTGCTGAGCTAAAATAATAGCTCTTCCCGTAAAAGGCACATTTTTCCTGCCAGTACAATTATATTGTGTGTATTTTAGTAATACCTTCTATAGAAGTGGAAGTAAATGGTACGTTCCCCACAGTGCCCATTTATTGATTCGAATGGTCAGTTGGTGGTTTAGGCTTTTGCATGAACATGCATGCAGTCTTGATCTCACATGTCATATCAACGTGTAAATGGGGCGTAAGAGTCAAACAAGCCTTCATGGCATGCTGAGAATCAGATCTTATCAGCCAAGCCATGCCATGTAGTCTTCCAATATTGTAGCTGGTTTACTCTAGCAGTATGAATGATGGCTAGTATGTCTATTGCTGCTAACAGGACCTGTTACCATTTGTGTTGTTTGCTAATAGACAACTGCCTTTCTTCCATGGTGAAAAAAGTAAGTACAGGCTGTACAAGAAAATAATCTCTGGCGATCCGACTCCTGGCATGCTGACAGCTGGCTGACTTCCCACACTCTACCTAGCTAGCTAGCATATTTGCATATTGCACTGGAGAAATGAGATCCAATTACAGAGTGTGCCGAATACAGACGATGAGAACACATATAAATACCAGATGAAAACAAGAACAAGATTGGAATTAATTTTTATCTAGATATTGATTTCCAGATACAGCTCTCATGCCACAATACATTTTAAATGAGGCTGCGTGTTTCTCACTTGTTTTTCAACAAATTTTGGTCGAGTATGCACGCACACACACACACACACACACG
>JAQMCW010000015.1:6574161-6590747 GCA_030068335.1 Chrysichthys cranchii | reverse complement strand
CATAAACTTGACCAGCAATGGCAGATCAGTATAATTTTACAGAGAGCCCAGTGGCTGGTTCTGGGCAGTACTCGGACCAAAGATTCTGATCAAAAATTGGTTTCACGCAAGGTTAGTCATTAGATTTCATGCAAGGGCAGTCTTTGCTCCTCTGAATGGTAAAATTCACTGGATAATTCCACCATTAATTGATCCTGGCTGGCTGAAATAAACAAGCTGGCAGATTGCAAAAAGGCAAGGGCAAGGCCCACTGTTTGGGTCTGGGGAGAGAGGGGAGGTCACAGAGACAGGAGTCTTTGATGGAGGAGATTCAGCTGTGTCAGTAATAGGGAGCATGGGGCTTTGGAAGAGCTTTTGTCTCTCCCTGAATCTATCACCCATCAGCCCATGGGGACTCTCTTCTGTGAGACTCAATGACAGTGAGATTCACATCTCACTCTGGCTCATGATCCCCCAAAACGAGCCTGTCTCACAGGGATTACAGCCAGAGCCAGGCTCCAGACAGCAAGATGGAATTAGACCTACTTTTTAAGTAATTGGCAGTTTGAGAAGATAATGCAGACAGAAAAGAGAATGGATTTTTACCATTTTGCACAAAAGACATGAAGGCAGATTTGATTGCTTTTTACCTACTAATACAAGGCAAACAGTTGTCATTTTGAAAAAATCTGAACACTGTCTTTCTACACGGGCGTACTTCAGGGGGCACCAGTTATCTGGATAGGATAAATCAGATATACTGGATGTGCATTGGATGTACATTTGAAGCAAGATTTCTAAGATCATGCCTTCACAGATACACAACATTTGTTCTTAAGAGGACTCCAAATGAAAATGTGAGGGAAAAGAGAGCAACAAATACCAGACGCAGGGTTCAGAAAAATCAAAAATGATAGCCTGGCCATGTGGTAATGTTTGGTGGATGGACTGATTGGTAGATGGTAAACCATTAGGAAGGAGTGATTTAATGCTTGAAGACTAACCAAAACTACTGTTAGTGTAGATGTGAGGATGCACTGAAGGAGAACTCCATAGATATAGGACTTTTTTTTTTTTTTTTTAGGATCTCAGCCATGGAAGTGTGCCCATTTGGTAATGTTTGACAGATGGGCTGATTTGTACATGGTGAAACAATAGAAAGGGATGAGTTCATATTCAGGGAATAAGGAAGACAACTCTGAGTGTAGATGAGCGGACACGTTGGAGAAAAGCACTGTAGATATACTGTGCTTGTTCAGGAATTCACTAATCAGTCGTGGCAGCATGCTCATTTGGTAACACCTGATGGCTGGGTTAGATGGTGGATGCTGAGATGTTAAGAAGGGGAGAATTCCTGCTATAAGTTATGTAAGGACTCTCAGTGTCAGTGCAAGGGCACAGTGGAGGACAGCCGTGCAAGATAATCCTCTCGTGTTCATGAATTCATCATGCTTGGTGAGAAATTGAGCCTTGTTAGCATGCCCATGTAATAACATCCGATGGATGGGATGGATGCTGAGATGTTAGGCAGGGGAGAATCTCTGACAGAGTCCCTGAAAAGGGACTCCAGGTATAGGTGTGAAGACATATTGGAAAAGAGCACTGCACATACACCACATGTGTTCAAGAATTCAGCATTGGTAGCATGCCCATGGGGTAACACCTGGTGGATGGGCAGGATGGTGGATGCTGAGATGTTCAGAAGGAGATATTTCTAGCTATTGGCATGATGAGGACTGCAAGTGCAGATGCAAGGTCACAGTGGCAGAGCATACTGCAGTTGGTGAGAAATTCATCATTCTTGTTCAAGAAGTCAGCCTTGGTAGCCTGCCCATGTGGTAACACCTGGTGGATGGCCTGGTTGGTGGATGCTGAGATGTTGGGAAGGATAGGTATGATATAGAGGACTCTGAGTATAGATGCAAGACACATTTGAGAAGAGAGCTGCAGGACTTTGGGATGTGAACCTGACTGCTCCCTGTGGAGCAGCAAAGAGAGGAAGTGTATAGCAGACGGATACAAATGAGCCACTCCATCGCTGCATGTGGGAATAGAGTCCCCATCCTATTGTGTCCCCGCAAAAGAACTGCTCATTCTCTCTTCCTGAGTGGGAGGAATAGGATATATATCTATCCTGGTAGTTGGACGCACACGCGCACACACACGCGCGCACACACACACACACACACACACACACACACACACACACACACACACACGCATGCAAACACACAAACACAAAACCCTCAATATCCTTCTTATTTTTTACACATGTAGGTCACTTTGGGCTGAGAGGCTTCATTATGCAGATCATATGCACATAGGTTTACATTAAGGTACTTTTTCTTAACCCAGATTTTGCAGTCATAAATGAGGTATTTCTTAATTGAGTAAAAAAAAATGAAATTAACCAGATTGAGCAAATTTGTGTGTATTTTTGTCAAGTGGGTATTTGGTTTATTTTGAAATGAATTGTAAAATCAATTGTGATTGTATTAATTAATTGTTAATTGTTTTTTTTTTACCTTCTCAGCATGAACATCTCAGCATGAATATCTAAGGTCAAGGAGAAATAGTACACTGACCAAGTGCAACAACACTCTTGTTGAATTAAATTAGATTGAAAAACTAATTAAGAATGCGTCTTTAATGCCATTTTTGTGAAGCCCTACTTTAACCTGTCAAAGGGAGATATAAAGTGGATTGAAAGGAATTGGTGTTGGGGATAGTGGTGACCATCACACTCTCACATGTCTTAATGCTGATGCTTTCTAAAAGGACAGTTTCATTTGGATTTCAGAGAGCATGCCTAGCCTCAGAAACAGGACAATCTCAAAGTGCCAGCACTCTCTCTGTTGAGCTTCACAAAGGCACCACACCTAGCTATCCATTCCCCTACATCTCCCTGTTACTGCACTTTGAGTTTAGGCCATGGAAACAAAAAGCCAGTCTGATAGGATATAGGAGTGCCAGAAGAAAGAGTACACCCATACAGAGTGTTCTGAGATTTAGGGAGATGGTGTGTGCCAAGCTAAGAACTGACCACCAGCTGGAAACACATCTAAGCTATATGAGATCGATTCAGAATTGATCCCAGCCTTACCATACTCTCTGTTTAATGAAGGCATTTGGAGCACGTCCTCTTGTCCTGTTTTTTGATTCCGGGAAAGAAGTATAGCCACACAGATTTTAAATGCAAAGGTGAAGGAAAGAGCACACGGGCTTTGGTTTTAAAAGCAGAGAGAAGGGTCTCCCGTGCCCCGGAGATGTATTCCACCTGCCTTTTTTTTTTTCCCGGACAGATGCTTCCAACATGCTGAAAGGGTTCCCTCCATCCTGGAAATTGGCTCGCTGAGCACAACACATCCTGGTGCTTTCTGTTTAGTCGGCAGCTTGATGGCCAAAACCTCTTGGCAAGAGGTGATGCTGAGACATAGAGTATCATGGGCTTTAAAATTTGGTGGGTAGGTGGTAATGGAGGGGCTGTAAAGTGAAACCTGTGGCCCCTGGTTTTTCTCACAGTTTCCCCTAGACAGCCAGTTCATGGATTAATTGGCAAGGCATTGCAGAAGGTGGCATTTTAACCCTGTTTTGGGACTCGTAGAGCAGCAGCATGCCATGCCAGCAGTTGACGACTGCAGCGTTCAGAAGGTAGAGTGCTTCTGCTGTGTCTGTACTCAGTCACATCGTCTTGTGGGCTCAACTGTAGTCAGTTGTTGTATTGGACAACTATCTCCTTCATTAAATGTCAGATGAATTCTCGTTTTCGAGAATTCGGATGGATTTATCAGGAGCAAGACTTTCTACTTTCCTTTAATCTCAAACGAGATTAAAGAAATATTCAATGAGAAAGCAACCTTACATCAACTTTTGATGTACACCCCACATTTTGCTAAGCAAATGAATGTGCTCTTTTTTAATGAGCTCTGGTGTGAGTACGAGGCTTTGTGGCTTATTCTGAAGCCCTTGACCTTTACTGATCCTCCTGTCTCCTCTTAGAGCCATAGCATATCTCCCTCTTTCACTCTCATTTATCCTCTCACCTCTCCGTCCTCCCACATACATCCTCACTGTCCCTCCCCGAGATTTCTCTCTCTTATGCGTAATTGCATCCCTATTTGCCCCAGGGGATGGCCTGGGTAGCGCAATCCTCTCCACTGTCCCCTCGCAAATCCATTTGCACCCTCTACCAGCCAGGTCGCTTTCATGGGCTGCCCTGGAGGAAATATCGGATGACCTCACTTTCCAGCAAAAGCAAGGGATCCTGGGGAGCGCAGTCGGATGTGAAGCTCTTTTTCTCTTTCCCCCCTCTCATATCCATCTGCCCCTCCTGCCAAGAATTCCTGCTTTCAAGTACAGGGCAAGGTCAGAATCATACACAGCATGGAGTGCTGATAAGAGTTACAATGCAGCATCCACATGGATATGTGAAATACTAAATTCCCTACCCATTTATTTATTTATTTATTTATTTATTGACTGACTGACTGACTGTTTACATCAGTTATCAAGCACATGTGTCTTATATTTTTAAAAAGCCTCCTTTATCCCATTTTAATTCCAAGAGATCTGGGTCTTATTGGTGTCTTTCTGACAATTGGAAGCATGAAAGTAGGTTTTGGTGCAGTGCTCTTTTTTGGTGTCTTACCGATGTCTTGGAGACTGAAGTGAAGTGCCGAGTGGGTTGAAAGAATGAGGTTGACATATGCTACGCATGATACTGCACTCTGTGAGTGATGAACCCATTTGATCATTTTTAAATGTCAATTTCTTGCCACCGCCCCCTCAAGGTGTTTAGATGTTGAAAATTAAATAATCCAGAAGTGCCGCATCAGATGTTCGTAGTCAAATGGAGAGATTTATTTCTCTAACTTCACCCAGCTTTTCTGTGCACATTGCATGAAAGAGCTACCAGGATAGCAAGTCATTATGGATGTGATTACAGACAGGAATTCCTGCTGAGATAATGCCCAAAAGATGCCAATCTCCTTTTTAACAGGGCAGCTACAGATATTTTAACCGATCGGCACCAGACTTTTCTTACTTTTAACATATTTCTTCATAAACATCAGGCAAGCTATTGAACACACAACAAAAGCATGGTGGGTCTATGCTGGTGCTAAAACGTGTGGTTAAATGGTTTCCTAGCCAACCAGTCCCTTGTAAGGTGCATGGAGAAAAGAAATGTGAGCTATTTTTCTTTATCCTCTCTCTCCTTGATTGAAAAGCCGACAAGGTTAAATTGTGCTTCGCTTCATCTCAGTTTGCATGAACGGTGGGAAATATGTTGGTCCTTCCATCTAAAAATGCCATGTTTGCCCTCTGAGACATGTCCAAGGCAGAACCTACCCACTTTGCACCTGCCCGCAGTGACAATTTGAGTGAAAAGTGAGGAGACCGTGTTGTTTTGTCTTGTCTTATAAGCCTCTGAAGGTATAATGAATGTGTGCCTTTTTAGCATTTGGAAAATGACATGTCAAAATGACATCTCAGACAGGGAAGAAGAGTAAAGGACAGTGGGGAAACTGCCGAACCGTTTAGCGTATTAAGCACATGCAGGATTAGTTTTTGCTTTGTAATCAATATTTCTTCCATATACTTGTGATACATGGATTTTACCAGTTTCACCAATGTCTAATCTTCATTTCCTCTACACTAGTTCTAAAACAGAGATCTGCAATAATATCAGACTCACAGAGCGCTCAGTGACAGGTCATTGCTGTTTTAAGAAGGTGATGTATGCCCCTTGGAATTAGTTCATCCTGCATAATAGTATGCATCAGTACATAATGGTTATGTGTGTAATAATCAGGACAGCTATTGTGCAGCTGCCTAAAATGTCAAAAGCTTACATGAAGAAGAAAAAAGAGAGAGATGGAGATGAAAAGAAAGCACGTTTGAGTGTTCCTGAGTGGCCACTGGCTGCAAGGTCAGCACAACAAATTCAGTGATAGTTGACAGTTGCTGGCCATGGATGCACCGTCTTCATGCAAACAGTTGTACAACCCTGCCCAGTGAACCTAAAAGTGTGCTACCACTCCAGTTCCATCCCGTCCTCATTATAACACCCAACAAAGTTTGTCTCTTGCAGCTGTTTAACGGCAGCGCGTCTGTTTTTGTTTGTTTTCTCGCCGTAAGGTTATTGCACCTTTATGGTTGATTGGGGGGTTGGAATAATCCTCGACATCTGTTCGGAGAGGAGGTTAGTAACGTGGGGAGTGGTGGGGCTGGGCTTGGCTTTTATTTCCTGGACGAGGCCTCAGCACCGAGGTCGGCGTGCTGACTTTTAATGTGAGAACGATGTAAAGGGAGGAGGTCTCTAATGGGCTTCAAGGTCACAGCAGGACCTTCGCCCCTGGCTTTCTCTCTCAGTGCAGACAGAAGGTTGAATTCTTGCTATTAATGATGTTCAAGAGCTCAAATTCCACCAGGTTTGTCCACTGAGTTTTCAGTGGATACGAACTGTGTACTTTCTGTGGTGTTTGATGCACGAAGCCAAGAGCCACACTGTTTCAACCCTGCTGTTCATTCCACGTCACAGGGCAGCTAAACGTGCTTGGGGGGAATGTGATACTGTCCATATGCATGAGCCCTGATTGACAGGGGAGAGAGGAAGGTGCTACTCAGAGAGCATGGCCAATTATGCCTTCTTGGACCCCCAGCCACACATAGTAGTTATGCTTTTTAACTGGATTCAAACTCTCTTGAGAATTGGGTGAACTTTTTACCAATGCACCATTCAAGAGTATTCAGTCATACTCTTTTTTTTTTCTTTCTGCTGTTAAACTCTCTCCTCCTGCTCTTCTAACTTTTACAAGTATTAAAGTTCATAATTTATGTACAGTTTTCTATCAGGTTCTTCCCTGGTACTGAATACCTATCTCATTCCCTTTGCCAGGCCAGAAAACACGAGTCTTTGCAGAGAGAAGAATCTCTGACTCTTCACAGTAGGGTTTCTTCATTTCATCATGTCATCTCTCCCTTCAGCCATGATGAAAGTAAAACGGCTGTGAATCACAATGCTTGGGATTCTCAGACAGTACCTTGGGCTTCTTCCCACAGCCTTGGCAAGCTAGGCATCTTGGTCCTCCAGAAGCTGCACGTCTGGTTTCCTCTGGTGCCCAGCAAGCCAAAATGAAGCATAGAGAGCCAGCCGTGACCTATTAGTGTATTTTGTGGCCAACACCTTGCGATTGTTTGAAATGGATTGCATTTGGTGTTATTATTAATGATTTTTCATTGGCAAATGAGATCAATAAGCTAAAATCTTGGCGGCATCAGATACACTGAGGATATTGACCACAATGCAATTAATTTAGATTACTTGAGCAAACCGCCTAGTCGAATATGTGCGAAAACAAAAGTATCGACTGATTGAATTTCAAATTAAGACATTAGAATTGCCTAATTATTTAAGTGAATTATTTAGGCAAATTAGAAGATATTGAACTATGCAAAATGCAAGACTATGCCAACTGCAGCGTGCCAGTCCTGTCGCTGTCTGACGTCGGATCCTTTGGTATGGGTGTTTTGCATTCGACTGACAGAATTCCAGCAACTCCTCTACATGAAGAGATCAGAGCAGAATGAACTTTTCCCCTCGTACTGTCACCAGCTTCTTACTGTGGTGAGCTGTCAGCGCGGCGCAAATGCG
Organism: Chrysichthys cranchii; assembly: GCA_030068335.1. Classification (NCBI taxonomy): domain Eukaryota; kingdom Metazoa; phylum Chordata; class Actinopteri; order Siluriformes; family Claroteidae; genus Chrysichthys; species Chrysichthys cranchii. The sequence continues at coordinate 6,583,114 of JAQMCW010000015.1, read as the reverse complement.
CTTGGTTTCACTCACGTTCAGTTTGTCAGAGACAATACGACTGCTGTCAGACATTTTGATCTGAAGAGATGCTGTTTAAATCATGAGGATCTTGTTCCCCCCCCCCCCCCCCTTTCTGTCTTTCCTCTTCTTATAATAGAGTATAATGAGGTTGAATGGTGAATAATCTGATTCGTGTTGATAGCATCAGTCACCCTTGTTGTTTTCTCTGCTCTCTTGGTTTGAGCAAAATGACAAATGCCCCGGGTGAGAAGTGAATAGTTTCCTGTCACAAGTAATCATGCGGGTGTCTTTCAGGCCTAGCCTCCTTTTATTTGCCGTGATTAACTTTGCGGCGAAATAATAGCACGTAGTTCAGTCTTGCTCTCGTCCTCTTTGTGCTGTGACAGCGGCACCTGACTGAGATCAACTATGCTGAACTAGAGACTGATATTTTGACACATCAGACTGTTTCTGAAGCTGAGAGACATCATCTGTGCATCCTCTTTTGATTTGCTGAATGGCCAACACCTCCTCCTCTCATGCCTGTAGATTCTGATCAGACTTTTGAGGCCTGGATGCACCACGTCTCAGTTTGATGATAATGGGTTACATTGTGGTTTGCATGTCTTTGATTCATGCCATTTTATTTTGTTTTATTTGATCCTGTGAACAGAAATTCCATAAAGCTTTTCTGATTTCACTTTAAGTCCATATGTTCCACCTTGTTTTATGCAAGTGCTAAAAAAGCTGTGATTGTTGTTATTGTGCAACTGCAACATCTGTCTACATTTTTTTTTTTTGCCTTTCCTTTCTTGCAGGAAATTGCAGCTTACTTGATAACCTTTGAGAAGCATGATGAATGGTTAACAACATCCCCTAAAACAAGGTAAGGCGTGTATTCCGTTCCATATAAAGATGGGAGCATTTCTTCTTGAATTTCCATGATCACGTTTCATGGTCCAAATTAGGCTATTATCTGGAGTTTCTTATAATCGCTCACTTGAGATTCTTTCTCATCTTAAAAGTTGGGTGTTTGATATCGGTAGCCATTCGTGGCAATTTCAAAAGCTTACCTCCTTTCTTTGAGTGAGTGCTGACAGGTAATGGAATATTAATGTGGACTAATAACTCCAAATAGCCTATTAGCGAAGCTCTTAGCATGCAGCTTCCCTCTCATCTGCTCTGTTAACACCATGCTAATGTGTTCGTATCTTGCTGCAAATTAACCGCTTGTTAATAGATAAAAGTGTGAGACAAGAGCTGTCCACGGTGTGCTGAGAGGAAGCAACATAGATGTGTGTGTGTGTGTGTGTGTGTGTGTGTGTGAACATTTTCAACTGATCGCTCTTCAAAGTTACTGATGAAATGTGCAGGTCTGACTCATTCTTAAGTCGTAGCTGTACTCAGGACCCGTGGAGTTTCCAGATAAAATTTTTCTGAAAACGATCGTGAAACGGGCCAGTGGAGGTTGAGTGCCTGAATGTGTGAGTCTGAAAAGTAATAGCCATGCTGTGTGATTCTTATGGGAATGATCTCAGCTAAGGCGACAGAGCTAAGATAGCAACATGGCACAGCTTAGCCTTAGCACTTTTTTTCATGTGTTTAAATAGTATATTTGGATTCATTTGTATGTGGTGGTTGTAGTGGCCAAGTGTTATCATGTAAACTGAATACTGCTCTACTCCCAGCTAACAATTTTCGGTTCCCAGAACATTCCAGGGAAGTTATTATTTTTGGTTACAAGAACATTGCATGGTGGTTTGTTTGGTTGTCCTATTGTTTGCCAGAAAAACCTCTTTTATGTAATATACCACCTTAGATTTTGCTTGCATGTTTTGGTTTATGGAACGTGTGACCGAATGGCCGGAGGCAGAGCAGGCAGAAGAGACCTCACAAGTATTTCCACAGAAAAAGAAAAGAAAAAAAAAGTTTCGTTATTTTTTCCCCAGTTTTTGAAAAATTGTGCAAATGTTTTCAGTGCAAAAACCTTATGCAAATACAATCCAAAATCTGTACAAAGTTTCAATAAATAAGTAGAAATTTATCTGGATGAAAAATGAAAAGAACAATGAATATGAAATGCGCATTTGTAATGAGATATAAACATTTGCTATACAGAGATGCCGGTAGGCCTTTCCCTGCACTCTAAATAACAAAGTTAAGCAAATGAAAAGCTATGGCAAACAATGATAAAGGACAAGCATGATAAACCAACAGTATAAAACAGTGCAAACAGTATTGAGAATGAAAAAGCAATTCATTAGAGAGAGGTCAGCTGAGATGTTAAAATTGCCGGCGAAAAGCTGCCCATACATGACGCGCTGCATAAGCGTCACGGCTCACTCCATGACAGAACGCTCTCCTAATGTTTGTTATATGGAAATCTTTCCAGAACCTTTGGGGAATGTTCTCGTTTGGGTGTATTAATGTTCCTCTAATATTAACCTGGAGAGAGCGTTTTCTAAAGCTTGGCAGAAGGTTTTTTACAAAACTGACCATAGAGAATTATAAGACAACTAAGATTTCAACGTTCTGTGTTTGGTGGGCTGCCAAAAATGACCTGTGAGCACAGTAAAGCACGAATCCTATCTATTATTCACCAGACTTTATCCACTAAATTAGCAATACTTGCGTTCTCCTTCCAAAACCATGTTCACATGTTTCAAAATACAAAACGTCGCATTTTATATAATTTTTGGAAGTTTAATTCCAGCCATTCACATAGACATATTTTATGTGACAGTGAACGCTGAGAATCAGCATGGCTAACGCCAGAGTTTAACGAGGACCCCGGGCTGCTGTAGTCTAACAGCATGCATTCCAAGCATTTCTCTTTTTTTCTTTTACTTTACGTTCAGCAAACCCTACCTAATGTTATTTACTTTGCTAAATTCTAAGAGCATGATGAAAAGAGAGCAGGGTCATCGTGCATATGTAGGATCAGGAGCAAGAAACTGTATAAGAGCTCCATTAGGGACATAGAGAGACACGGAGAGAGTGTGTTGAGGTTATTACAGGCCAAAGAGATGAGGACACAAATTTCTTTTTCCTATTACAATTTTTCTCCTTTCCTCCTCCACCATATTGTGCATTGTATCTTACAGGGTAGTATTTTGCCATGCTGTGCATGTCCTGTGTGTGTTTCTACCCCAGGCAACGGCCTCCTGACTCCTGTCCTGCAAGTTTATATTGTAGAATAGCAGAACAGAAACAGACACAAACACACCCAGTCTCTCTATTTCTTCCGTGACGAATCCGCTCTTCACTCCCAATTAGCAGCAGGCGCTCTTTGCCTATTAGACAGCTCTGGGCCTCACTGCCGCCATGCCAGACTCCCAGCACCACTCACTTACTCGCTTGCATCCTTTGCTTCCAGTTTCATCCAGGGAGTGCAGATTGCCACAGATAAAATAAAAAATGACCACGAGTCTCAGTGCTTTCTCGCTTTCTCTCCCCTCCCACACTCCCTTCCCTCTCTCTCTCTCTCTCTCTGTCTCTCGCTTTCTGTCTGCTCTTATTAACAAACCTCATTCATGTGCAAATGGACTGTGGGTCCTGCAACATCCAGCCAATTTTCTCTATGCCTCCATGCCTGTAAGGGACATTGATAATGGGCAGGCATAAAGAAAGTGCCAATTATAAGACATTTCCTTGTATAATTGCAGAAAATTAGGTAGAGAGCACCCTCTTGGCTTTTTAGCATAGGCACAAAAAAAGTGAAATCAAATCTGTTTCTCTTCATTCATTTATTACTGACACGGGATTCGATGTCGTACATTTATTCCTGGCCGCAGGGGGTGGTCAAAGCAGACCCATTCACACAGCATATGGGCTGAAGGTCACTCTGCATAAGGAAGTGTTATAGAAAATGTATTTTATAATTGTGTTTCTTTGCTCATGGTACGATTATACTTTTAGGACGTTAGGTTGGGGGAGGTTGGCGTATGATGATGATGATAACGATGGATGATGGTCACAAACTTTATAGTAGTTCTTGCAAATGAGTGTGGATTGGTTGGCATTCATGCAACTGAATTCATCTAGCATCAGCCATCACTTTAATATTATAGGTATACACCAGTGGTGTTTTTTATTTTAACCTGTCTCTGTTTACCACAACTGAAGCAAATATGTAATTACACTGAAGACGTCTAGGTGCTGAATGCTGTGAAATGGAATAAAATTAAATTGAATTAAAGCTGTTTTTATAGGAAGACGTTGTCATTATGTGCTAAGAAACATTGTTCTGTGGGTTTCATCATACGATTGTGAGTAACTGGAATTACTCTAGTGTATTGCTCTAGCATGGGAAAGAAACGACACGAGGAAAGTTGGACTACTGATCGGAGGGTCAGGAGTTCAAATCCAAGCACTGCCAAGCTGCCACTGTTGGGCTCTTGAGCAAGCGTCAACTGCTTAGTTGTGTAAATGAGATGAAAAAAAAATGTAAGTCGCTCTGCATAAGGGCGTCTGCCAAATGATGGTAATGTAATGTAATGAAAGTTTTTGTAAAACATTCCCTCATGGGTGGCTTATTTTAGGCCCGTGGAGTGTTTTAACTGTTTTCTTTTTTAAGCGACTGCCCTTAAAATTTTATTATAGAGGAGTTTCAACTCAACATGTTCTTTTCTCAGTCAGGAAATGTATTGAAACCTCATGTGTTTTGAGACTTCCTTTAATCATTTGCAAGTTTTTATGTGAGTAGGCCCATGTGAATTCATATCAGGATGGATGGATGGATAGAAAGGGATAGATAGAAAGGGATAGATAGAAAGGGATAGATGGATGGATGGTGCTGTTATGGCACTGCTATATTGCACCAGGTCTGACCAAGCATCTGCTGTACCTGTCTGTAGCGACTTTGATTGACAGGCCTTAAGCGATTCTTGCCAGTGGATCTTTGTGCAAAGGCACGGTCAAAAGGTCACAGGCAAGGGAGTCACGGCTAAACGCTTTCATACATTTTGTCCTAGAACGTGTCTTCATACAGGCCATTTGCTCCAGCGCTCCACAGGCAAGATGAAGCCTGCCTCCTCCTGCAGTCAGAGAACAGAGAGCTCAGCAAACCTTGGAGGTGGTAATAGATATGCAGCGGGTCACGGATGGAGACACAGCCTGTGGGCCCACACACAAGCACACATATCCCCTCACACACACACACACACACACCCACCTATGTGAACATGGGGGAATATGTAACAGCTCCAGGCAAAAGAAAGAGCAGAAGGAATATAAGATTTGTATTACCAAGAGAATCGGGCCTACAGAGGAAAGGACCTTATATGTGCTGTATCTTGAAAAACATACAGATAAATAAATAAATAAATATTAAAAATAGAATTTGAGGCATTCAAGCCATAGTAAACGTACATCATGCATTGTACTGCTGCAATGTGAGGGTGGGAAAGTATTGACATAAATAGCACGTTATTGCTGCTCGTGTTAGACATTTTACCCTAGAGTCTTCATCTGCTTTTATTAAATCAGGGCTTTCATTGTTGTTGTTCATGAGAGATCGCCCAATACTCACCAAATACACACAGCGGGCCCCATTTATCGATCATTTCTAAAACCTTTGTGTGAATATTCTCCTAGGCCAAAACAAACAAAATTCCTTGACAGCTTTACAAAGGTTTTCTGTAACTATGTTCTTTTCCTTATCCTCCTGTGTATATGTTGATGAATGGTAATAAACCTACAAATGATCAAGTGAGTTCATGGCACGTATGAGTTACGTTTAGCAACACACACAAAACGTATTAAAGTTAAACTCATGCAGCAGTGAGAATAACAAAATGACAACTAAATGGGAAAAGTCAGCTTCCTGTGTGTTGCGCTCAAAATCTTCCAGTAATACAGCTCAGCCACTGCAGCACATCAGCTACCATAATAGTATAATTGTATGACTAGTGGATGGCACGGTGGTGTTGTGGTTAGCTCTGTCGCCTCAAAGCAAGAAGGGCCTGGGTTCAATCTCCGGGGTTGGCCTGGGTGCCTTTCTGTGTGGACTTTGTATGTTCTCCCTGTATCCATGTGGGTTTCCTCCGGGTACTCTGGTTTCCTCCCACAGCCCAAAGACATGCACAGAGGGGATTAGGCTAACTGGCTACTCTAAATTGCCCATAGTTGTGAATGTGAGTGTGAATGGTTATCTGTCTCTGTGTGTTGCCCTGCAGTGGATTGGCGACCTGCCCAGGGTGAACCCCGCCTCTTGCCCAAAGTCAGCTGGGATTGGCTCCAGCTTCCCCTGGCAACCCTGTACAGGATTAAGCGGTAGAAGATGAGTGACTAAGTGAAGGACTAGTATTATTTGGAGTGCTTTCCTACAGGTCATTAATGTGCAGTGATTGTGTTTCACCAAATATTTTTTGTGTGTGCTTTTGAAATAAAACAAAAAGCAATTTCAACTTGACACTGTAGTCTGTACTGATTAGTTATGTGATTTCTTTGATTTGTCTAAAGTCTATAAATAAGAATCGCTCCTTAGGAGGAGACTTAGGAGCGCTCGTTGGTTACAAGCATTTTAATGGAATAACTGGATTTTCATGATTCCACCTTGCTTGTGAAAATGCACCTGCAAATGTACAAATAAATTTGATCATCTCTAGCTTAAAAAAAGCAGCCCTGTTGTCAAAAATGGCTTTTTGTGATAGATTTCAGAAAGTAGAAAAGCACAAATATGGACAAACAAACTTTACGACATGACAGAATTAGCTTACTGCAACTTGCATATTAATCATGAATCATATTATAATTATATTAGAAACAGTAGAAATCAATCAGAAACATGCTGAGAGAGAAAAGCTAAGCGCCCTTTGAATGATGTGCTCAGTTCCTGTAATACACATTCCCTTTCAGATAGGAAGTGCAACAGTGTTTAAAATCAATACAAGCGCTCTCACGCTGACTGCTGGAACAGCATGCTACAGCTAATTCAGGCCATACCTGCCAAAGGCCAGAAAAATCTCTCCCAACTCAGGCTGCACACTCTAATTTACGCTGGCAGCCTCCTCCGTTCCATTACCATTAGAGGGAGAGCTCTGCATTAGGTGTTTAATGAAAGCCAAGGCCACTGCCTGATTTAGCAGCATGGCTAAAGCGGGCAGTATGAAGTCGACAGTGTGAAAAGAGCCGAGACTCGGTGACCAAGGCCGTCGTCCACATCAGCGCTGGCCAAAGCATGCTGTTTTTTGTCTTACTGTAGTTGTTTATTTAGCCCCAACTGAAATATTATGCTGATAAGACACAGGAACATCAATAATTAGAATGTGAGTACATTTCTAGGATTTCGGTTAACAACGCAGAATGTTGAGATGCTCAAATCTCAGTTGCAAGAATTGCAACTCAAATTCAGGCAAAGGCAAAAGCAAATTTTTTTTCTTTGTCCCTGTATTTTCCGTACTTGTGAGCGTCCCCCCCCACAAAATAATTAGCTATGTTAGTGGCCTTTCATGGTTGATTCATTTGTTCATTACCTTTGTTAACATGTCCCTGATTATGAAATTTTCAGCCATTAAAAGTAACCTGTAATTGCTTAATATGTTTGTTTAATGAGCAAGGAAATACCTAAATGGCCTAGGAACACTCCTGCACTTTCAGCTTGGTTGAAAAATGCCATGACCTATGAATATGCACAATTATTCCATTTACAAAGGTCCTCATGACCTCACGCAATCTCAGCTAGCTTGGGAGCTAGTTAAAGGGGGTGGTTCAACCTTCCCAGAATCCACTCTGCCAGGCAGTGATGGCTCTGATATTCCAAAAACAATCCCCTTTAAGTACCCTACTGGCATAGAATAGTTGATTAATGATAGATGAGTAAGTTTGCATCTGGGACTCTGTGTACATCTTGAGTGACTTTAAGTAAACCTGTAAAACTATATTATAACAAACAACATGTGCTTCTCAGTAACATTAGCTAAATCAGCTAGCTATCCAACTAGCTTAGCACCCAGGTTGTACTTTGCCATCCTTCATGATATGTATATTGAATGTGATGGGTACACGTTGTCATGGTTATTTCTCTTGTGTACCTCACAAACTGCATCAGATTTAAATGAAAAATGTGACTGTGAGGTGCTGTGTGAAGAGTGTGTGCACTCGGCTTGGGCTTTAATGTGAACAGTCCAAAACTAAGTCTAAAACTCATCATCGTGGGTCATGGTAGGGGTCAATACTTATGCAGGCAATATCAAAAAAGATGGAATCCATCATCAAAAAACAATAACCGGGAGTAGTCGGAAAGAAAACATAGCTCAGTAAGACACTTAAACACACAACAAGACTTCACAAAGAGATTAACGGAAAGGAGGATATAAATAACCAGAGTAATTAAGGGAAGAAAAGGGACAGGTGCACACATCAAGGAACCCAACGGGGCAGAGACAGGGGGAAAAAATGATATGAATGCATGTAGTCATAACAAACAAGACAAATGACTTGATAGGGGAATTCGTAACAACGTAATTCGTAACCAAAATATAAATCCAAATGTTTGGCAGTATGTAAAAACTGAACAGATGTTGCTTTGGCTGAATTTTGGCAAACAAGAACAAAAGTCAGGTTTCGGCTGAAGGTGAATTTTTCTGCCTGTGAAATACTTTGACACTTCAACAAACCATAAATAGATTTCCCCGAAGTTATGTTGTAAATGTTTAAACTTTTTTTTTAAGCATGATTTCCTCACCCAGTGACTGTCACGCTTTGACCAAGTTGTCAGATAGCTCCGTGCAGTACCGTATTTTCCAGACTATAAGCCGCTACTTTTTCCCCATGCTTTGGACCCTGCGGCTTATATACCGATGCGGCTTTTCTATGGACTTTTTCCCCCACTAAATATCATCAATAAATATATGCATACTAATGTGTAAATACTAACTACATGCCCAGCCCATCTAACAGTACCACTACACAGTGTGGTAAAACCAGGCTCTCTCCATTGCTAGATAGTCACAATAAAGTAAGTAACAAC
>JAQMCW010000015.1:6542924-6554410 GCA_030068335.1 Chrysichthys cranchii | reverse complement strand
TTTTTCAAAATAAGATACCCAGGAAACTAATGAAAATAAAATAACTAAAAATTTCAGGAAGGTTATTATTTTTTCCCCGGCCCGGTACCAAAAGACCCACGGACCGGTGCTGGCCCGGTGGTTGGGTACCCCTGATGTATACATTAAAACTCTTTTCGTCACACAACACAGTTTATTAGGAAGCTGGGGACACAGCACAGGGTAAGCCACGATACAGCACCCCAGGAGTAGAGAGGGTTAAAGGCTTTGTTCAAGGACCTAACAGTGGCAGCCCTGGAGCGTGAACTCCCTAACTTCTTGTCAAGACCCCAGAACCTTAACCATTTAACCACCACGTCCCCTTTATGCTTAATCAATTAGACCTTTTTTTTCTTTTTTTTTTTAGTAAGGAATAAAACACAGTGGGCTATTTTCACACACAACAGTCTATGGAGAATGGTGGAAAAAAAAAATCCAGTGTCTGGCAGTTCTGCGGGTAGAAACGTCTTGTTGATAAAAGAGGTCAGAGGAGAATGGCCAGACAGGTTTAAGCTGACAGGAAGGCTACAGTAACTTAAAAAACTACTCTTTATAGCTGTGTTGAGCAGAAAAACATCACAGAATGCAAAAGTACATGGAACCTTCAGGAGGATGGGATACAACAGCACCAGACCACACTGGGTTCCACTCTTGTCAGCCAAAAACAGGTTACACTGCGTAGACAGCTGAACATGGAAAAGACCTGTAAAAGACCAGGTGATGTTTTTCATCTCTTCACCTGTCCAGTTTTGGCGAGTGTGCATGCAGTATAAGGAAAGAATTGCGTTCCCAGTGGAGCACAGCAGTGGACTGGTGAGAGAATCTAGCATGAGGGACAGAGTGGTGGCAGAAAAATGTTCCTGTTTAATTCATGTCACGTCAAATATGAGAAAAGTAGCTGAATATGGAACACAAAAGCTCCCCTTCTCTTTTGTCTGAGTAAATAATCAATCTAATTTTTGTTTGTTATTAAAATCAAACTACATAAGCTGTCTAATTCAGCGAAACATTTGGAAGGCAGAAGTGGTAACGGTGTTATTATGGTTAGCCTTCTTTTTTTCGGATTAGCACAAAATAGCCTTTTTCTTTAGAATTTAAATGCCTTGCTTGAAAGCAGATTTGTGCATCATTACTGGATGGCCCTTTTTGAAGGTTGTTTCAGAGAGTGACTCTTCTTCTTCCTTCTCCAAAGTGCTTTCAGATCTCCCAAAGGCTTCATAAGCCTTTTCACAGCCAAAAGCATGGGTGTGGTTAGTTGAAGCAGGGCATGTCTGCACTATAGGGCAAACGGTGCGGCCTGTTCTGAGTATCCCCCCCAATTCATGAATGTGTGTGTTTGTGTGTGCGCCTATGCAGTGAATAGATTGCGTGCAGGAAGGGAACTGTGCTATGAGGGACCTGAGGAGAGGTGCCATGGGAGTCTGGTTTGGGGTGTGATGTGATGTGATGGCTGTGTGCAGGTTATCTTTGGCATCCTCTGGCCGGTTAGAAAGTGTGGTCCGGCTTCGTGCACACACAAGGGAGACATCAAGAGTGACAGCTGACAGGCAGGAGCGGGCTAGCGGTATCTCCATCCGTTTCTCCAGCTGACTGGTTCATCTCATATTGTCCTTTCAGCTCTGTAAATCATGACAAAATATGCCTGATAGCTTGGTATTGTTTTTGGTGTAGCCATCCTGAGGAGCCGATGCCATTCGGAGCATTCTTTAATTCAGCTCAGTTTTATTGTATTTGTATAGCACATTTAACGATGCACATCGTCACGAAGCAGTTGTACAGAAATATATACATTTAAATTTACCCCGAATGAGCAAGCCAAAGGTGACAGTGGCAAGGGAAGACTCCCTGAGAAGACACGAGGAAGAAACCTTGAGGGGAACCAGACTCAAAAGGCATCCCAATCTCATCTGTGTGACACAATACACTGCGATTATAACTAATTCCCTTCTATAACTCGGTGTTTTACTGGTGTAGTTTTAAGCTGCGAGATATAAAGTGAAGCTGACTGTTCTTGGGTTTATTTCTGCCAGTGTTGACAGGCCTCTCACCTGACTCTCTAATGTTGATTCTCCATCAGCAGGCCATTTTGTGCAATGCCGAGCTGATGCATTTTTATCACACTCCGTACATCACTTCTGTGTCTAGTTCACTTCATTCTCCCTTAAAAATGGAACCAAAATGCTCAGAGTGATGGAGCTGCTTGGAAAAGAGGATTAGGGTTGTTAAGGAAACTTTTCACTTTCACCAGATACCGAGTAAATCACTGTTTTATGGGGCTACATTTTCCTCTCCTCCTGCCCTAGAGATGCTTATGAGGATGAAAAGCTGTGCACTAGGCCCTGAAACACATCACCCAAGCCCTGCTCTAGTCCCGGCATCTGGTGTCAGGCGGTTCCCAGCTGGAGACGAGTGGAGCGTGCGTGCCTACCCATCATCTCCAGGGGTTTCTGAAGGATGGGGGATATGGGGTATGGGGGGGGGTTGGATATCAGAAACGGAGGAATTACAGATCAGCGTGTGCCATTAAGCAGCTGGATGAGGAGCTTTAGAGGGAGGCAGAAATCTTGCTTCCCAGCCCATATGCTTCCTGCAGTTCCTATCTATCAGAGTGTCAGGAGGCTGCCAGGCTGTGCTCAGTCTGAACACCATGCAGGGGCCTCGTGTAACAGGATGCACTCGTTCAGAAAACAGCACAGCCTCAGTGCTGTGCAGCAGGCAAAGGGGAAGGAAAAAGTGATGCGAAGTCGCGACCCAGCTTTGTGCACTCGTCATTGGTTTGTTTCATTTCTGTTTGTTCACGCCTTTTAGTTTAGACGCAGACTTTTTGGGCCATGGCAAACCGTTACTTAGAGTAATTAGGAAGCTTCCCAGTAGTGGGTATATTTTTATAGCTTAAAAATTCATTCACACTCTGCTGTAGCACAGTAGGTATAAGTTCTACATAAGTTAACCACGAGTCTGCAACTCTCCAGTGAGTAATTGATTTAGCATAACAAAGAAAGAGTTGACATTTATTCTTCACCCTGGCATTTGAGTGTTCAAAATGTCCTTCGTCCATGTTAATGGTGTGAGACATTGGCCTAATGCATTTGTTCGTGTAGGGGAATGTGTGTATGTGTGTGCATTACTGCAGGCAATTTAATGTTTGTAAGGCGGCGAAGGCACCTTCTGCTGAGCGGTTCCTTGCAGAGTTCATTTCCTAAAAATCTGGGGACCAAAATGGTCCCCCGGTACACAAGGTCATTTAGAAGCTAAAAGTAGCTAGTTACCTTACAATTTTCACTCCTCTATCACCATTGATCATTTAAACGTGGGTTGTGCACTTTCAAATGGCCAAAATAGAAGTCAGCCTGCCCAGGAAGACTTGACGATCAATAATCTATACACTCTAAATGAGTGTGCATCAGCACAGATCTGGGTTTGCAGTTGAAAAGCAAATGGAATATAGCCCTTTAGGACTCAAGAGCTAGAAAAGTACTTTTACAAAGTTCTCAGGTTTGCTCCTTAAGAGAAAAAGCCTAGGTAAATAGTATTTACATAGCGAACAATACATAGCAGCTGCTACTAGCTGTGAGTTCATATGCCTGTATACAGTGTTTGAGAGTGGGACAAACGAACAGGGTGTATTTTTCCCAGTCATATTCCATATGCATATATAATAATAATAATTAAAAAATAATAATAATAATCACTGAGATAATCAAGGTCATGTATAATATTTGTAGAATGCGTATGTATTAATTACACACTGAGTTGCCAGAGGCCATCGACTGGCAGACCGCAGTGTGGATGCAGACCACAACAAAATATTACAGAGCAGTGGAAGTTTCTGTAGCAGATCAGATCAACAACTCTAGCAAATCCAGCTTCATACACATGAACCATTGTATGTTCTGGTTGTAGGTTATGGTTGCAGCTAGTTGCATGTCCGTGCTCACTGAGAAAGGAGTTTTCACAAAATGAATAGTGAGGAGACAAGTGGATGACAAAAACATGCAGTTTAAAAGTCTGGTTATACTTTTTGCACTTCTAGGTAAAAACAGACATCTCATCTTCTCAGAATCCATGGCCCTAGTCAAAACATAACATAAGGTGCTAGTGCGCAACAAAACGTAACCACTTTAGACTGATTAGGATTATTTATAGCTATGAACTTGTAATTCAAGGTTAAGCATTACAAGGTAACTGGTGTCACAATTAAGTCGGGTTTTTTTGCTTATCAAGACCTTTTTAAGGAAGGAATTTTTATGCAGCTGAAGCTTCACAAATTTTAGTTTAATACCTGGTGCCCAGTGGGTGAGTGTGTGGGTGGTTTTTTTATTTTTTATTTTTTTTGTGTGTGTGGATACTAAGGACCTCCATATTCTAGTCTTCATGCTTTCCCTCTCCTTAATTAAATTCAAAGTTCCATGTAGGGTGGAAACTATTGGTTCGGCACATGTATCGCTATGTTAAATTTTATGTCGTTTGAAAATGGTTTTCAAGTGCCTTCAAGACGGAGATCGTCTGCCTGTAAAATGATCTGTTTTATGGTGCCCATTATCAGTGCAATATTTTTTCAGGATGCAGTTCGCACAGTCGATATAACAGGAAAATCTTAAATAGGGGTATGGACAAAACTGGCTTTGACCTTCACCGTGCCCTTGGCCTTGAGCTTGATTTGAATCCATCAGTTTTTCCTATAAGGTGTGTTTCTTTACTCCGAAGCAGGTTTTGTGCAGATTAATACAGTTTATTGTGTTATGTTCTCATTGTATGTGCAGCGTTGTTATTTAGGCTTTACGTCGAAAGTTTCTTAACCCCTTACTGTGCTGGAGACTGTTCTTATGCTGAAGTGTTGGCTTTGTATTGTTTACCTTTGTCAAAATCCACAGATAAAATCGATTTTGACCTCTGCTTTTCTACAAAGTCAAGCAGAGAGAAAAGGGAGTGATAGAAAATGAGTGAAGGATGGAGAGAGTACGAGACAGCAAGTCTCTTTGCTAAAGCACGGCGGGTCGATGTAAAGAGGTGAGGCGATTGTGTTGTGTGTTTTTTTTTTTTCCTTTGCATTGTGGCAGTGCGTTCCCTATGCCAGTTCAGGTACACGGCGTACCTGGCACTGCTCCATTAGCTCTAATGCCTTTACAGAGAGACTGACGTCACTGGACTAGAGGGATATAGAAGAGAGGAGAGAGAGAGAAAGCGGTGCTGTCTGTTCTGCTTCTTTATTCTCTGTGTGTCCCGAGAGGAGGGGCTCACTCAGCACTGGCATGCTGGAGTCTGTTAATCACCCCATGACTTTTGCCTCTAGAAAGAAAGAGAGACAGTGAGGGAGAGATAGAGAGAGAGTCTTGGAAAAGATCATCAACAAGAAAAGAAGGAAAGGGTAAATAAAGCTGACTTGTGTTTTCTCTGGCTTGCCAGTAGTGAAGAGCTGTGATGAGGGTGTTTGCCCACTGTGCCCTGCTTTCCAGGACTGTTTTAAACACAGCCAGGTTTGCTTGTGATCACACCTTTCTGAGTTTAAAAGCCATCCAGATACTTTACTGACTTGAGTGAAGTTTGTTAGGGGACCTTTTAGAGGCCCGAGTGTTTAGGGGCAGAATTGAGGCATTATGGAAGAGGTAGGAAAGCTGTTTTGAAGTGTAAGAAATGGTTCTCTAAGGACCGATGTGACCAAATACTTGTGAACAATTACCAATTTGAGTTCAAATCCGTTTCGTAATTCCTGTTTAATTAGTAGTTTGTGCCAGCTAGCTGACTGTAGCTAATAATATAATGCAAATAACAGAATTATTTGCAAATATAAGTTCAAGTTCCTGTCAAAAATCTTGTCAAGTCAGCATTTGTTAGCTAACTAGGTAACATGAGCTAATTCAGCAGGATTTCTGAGAGGATTCAAACTTGGATTTATAACTGTTATGAGGTTAGAATCTTAGAAATGTTATATTTTATTTTCTAACACTTAGGATTAGCTCTTGTTAACTAGCAGGGGGTATAAGCACAACTATTTTGAGCCTATGGCTTTAAAATCGTGCCAGAAAACATGCTAATTTAGCTCCTGTTAGCTAGGTAGTGAATATTGTCAGGGATTCCCCTGCTGGAAAAACAAATGCCAGCATACTAGCACTACAACGAAACATGCCAGCATGACTAGCATGCTTTATGTTGGTTTTCTCAGCGTAAACATTCATGGCTACGAGTTAAAAAAAAAAAAAAAAAGTATATAAAAATCCTCTCGAGTTAGTTCAAACTATCTGACTATTTTATGGGGATTTGTTCATCTTTTTAGCTCATGTTAGCTAGCTTCCTGGCATCAGCACAGAGTATTATAAACATGTATAAACGTATTAAAAAACATTGTCAGCTATCCTGTCAGGTACGCTCATGTTTAATTAACCTGCCTGGCAACAGAATCATATATCATAAATGTTTATAAATGTATTTATATCTTGTCAGAAATCCTGTCAGGTTAGCGTATCAGCTTGTCACCTGGCATTAACAATGAAATTTATAAGCATTCAGTATAACTTAAGAATATTTTTCAGAAGTACTGTCAGGTTAGCTGTCTTGCTAGCTAGCCTGTCAGCATTATGACAATGTATGAGTATTATCTGAAAAATCATTCAAGCTTAGTCATGTAGCTTTTTTTAGTTAGCTGGTTCACGAAATCTGTGGAAATCTGTGCACATATCGGCCTGACAGTGACTTCCTTGTTCCTTTCTGAAGTGTTCCACATAGGAACTCATCACACACCGTCTGTGAACCTCAATCTGTTTCCACAGTTTTCGCTGCTCCACATGGACATGACAAATCCTTAACTGCTCAGGCTTAAAGCTACCCACCTATGTGTCGGCCGTTTTAATTAACCTCTTTCCCGTGCCGGCAGCAGTGTAATGCCGCTCGGAGTTTGAAAGCAAATGCACAGCACCCCAGGGGGATTTCTATGATCCATTCATATTCATGCTTTCTGGAAGCTAGCAGGAAGAGCATGTGCTGCTGGACGCTGGCGAACAGAAAAAGCGTCAAGTCGAGCAGGGGCTTTCCGGGAACTGCCACATTGTGAGACATGAAAAAGCAGCAAGTCCCTCTGGGAGAGCAACGCAGTGTCCAAAGCCTCTTAGAGGACCTCTTCACTACTCGCACTACACCACGGAGTACATGAAGCCAGTGTAAGATCTCCACAGTCAGTGCATAATTAGAGTGAGTAGAGAAAAGATAGATGTAGTTCCACGGAGCGAGGGCCTTAACCTTCAGTCCTAGACAGTCAAGAGCAGAGGGTTCTCACCCGACTGTGAAATTAAACACGGAGGGATTCCATATATGATACCACTATTAACTATGGAGGATTTTAATAGTATATAAAAGGAACGCACCGAGCATTATGTAACCAGTAATAGGACAATGTTTTCAACTCTAGCTGCATGTATAACTGGCGTGTGTGGAAATAATGCAGCCGGGGCAAAAGAAAACGTTACAAATGAAAGATGTTATTTATTGTCTGGATGAATCGACAGTAATACGGCACTTGCGTGACGACTGTTGGAACAATCGCAGCTGTCTGCAAAGGCTTCAGCCATTAGTCAATAAATTAAAAAGTAATTAGTTTCTGCCTGTGCGGCTCTATTTGAAGGGCTTTTCTCAGGTGTAATGAAAATTTATTGGGGCTGGGTTTTTTTTTGTTTTTTTTTTTCCAGAAGAGAGAGGGAAGAAAGAAGAGGATTTCGGAAGTGTGATTACAATGGCGAATTTCCCCTGGCTGCTTTCAATTGTGGCTAGATGCTACAATGCTGATGACCAAAATAAGCCATTATCCACTAAGAAGCCTGTCATGAAGCCCTAATTAGATGAACCAGAGCACTATTTAGAGCTCGACTATATTCGGCTTGCTTGCTTATTTAAAGTTTAGGCAAAATTGATGCTTTAATTTTTATCTGCGCCTAATGACTCGCTGCTAAGAGAAGGCAGCTATTTTTAGCAGGCCCCATTCCAGCCAAGCTCCGAGTGGGCGCCTGGAGCAGACGGATCGGAGCAGGGTGCTTCGGATTTGCTTTTCGAAATAATAAACTTTCGGTCAAACCAGCTTCGTACCTGCAATCAGTTTTAATCAAACGCATCGTTAGGTCCAGGTTCTGCAGGCGGAGCGTATTTTATGCCGGTGAATATGTGATCGCGAGGCGTGTGTTTGCACATGAATGTGCACATCAGACAGGTGTTGGTCAGCGGCCAGCCTAATCACGGCCGCGTTTGTGCGTGACTGAGCCGAGTGCCTTTGTGCTCTGTCGCTTTTGTAATTGCTGAAAGAGGAGGCAGGTGTGAGCTGATAATGTAGTGCATGCGTATGAGGGCACGGCGGCCCTGTGGACGGGCTTCCCTGAGCCACCTCGCATTCACACGCGCCCTTTGTTCGTCCCTGTTTCAGCTGACCACAAACGCGCTCCAACTTTACGTAATTGAAGCAGCCTGCCTTCTTATTCAAACCATTGTGTGTAGACTAGAGCATAGAGCCCAGAGGCCAATGCCAAGGCCGTTCTTTCTTTCTCTGTGTTGGAATGAGGGGTCAGGAACAGAGGGAGCGCAGGGAAAATTGGAAATGCGCATGCAATTGCGATTGAGATGAGAGAATGCAGAAAGAATACGGGGACAAAAAAGAGAAAGAGAGATCAGATAGTGGGAGGTTACAGGATGTGGTGGTTGACTGAGATGTTGGAGTGAAGGAGTGTTGGAGAAGAGAAAGAAGGAGGATTCAGAAAGAGGAGGAGGAGGGGGGGAATGAATTATGGAAGGGGGGATGGGGACAATGAGGCAGATCAGTCTCGGCTGAGGGCGCAGGCAATTAGAATAAAATTAGCTGGACCTTGGCAAAGGCTAGGGCAGACAGTGGGGCCAGCGAGATGAGAGAGAGAAAGAGAGAAAGACAGGGAGGAAAGGACGAGGAGAATATCCTGGTTATTAAAATGAAATGATTAGCCTGGTGTGAATGTGGTCGGAGCTCGATGGCAGGGTCACCTGTGCCCTAAAGGGAACGAGCGTGTGATAGTAATGAAAGGAGCTCTCGCTCCGTCTCCTGATCACCCCTTACGTTAGATCTCTCATTTCCTTTTTCACATTAAAGGAATACTCCATCGTGTTTCAACCTAACGTTCATGTACCACATTTGTCGTGTTTATGTAATTTTCACAAACAGAAATTTTCATGTTCCTATGACAACGAGGGGAAAAACAAGTGTTTACTCAAAATTCACATATAATGGAAGTCTAAAGGCAGTTGTTGAAATCTAACAGTAACCATTTATGAGGAACACATAATTTTATAGAAAGCTGCCACGAATCCTTCAAACAAATCTGTATAATTTGTCTTTTGAGTGACGGGCCTGCTTTGTTTCGTATTTAGAAAGTATGTGGTTATCATCATGCGTGTGTGTCTGAGAGCAAATTTAAACCACAGCGTTTTTGGGAAGGCTTATTTAACCAGAATTATTTTCGCTCCAGAATTAGAAAGTTTGCTAAAACTACATAAGAACAGCTTTTTTAAGGAATGAACTCGTGTGCATCTTAACCTAAACAGATGTAGGTTTGAATTCACATTCTATAGTTGCACGGTGGTGCAAGGGTTTGAACTGATTGAATGCTTGGGTTCATAATTGGTCTCGCCTATATATGTGTGCAGGACTGTTTTTTTTTTTTTTTTTTTCATAATTATTTTTGTATATACTGCCAGTGATATTTTGTAATAAATGCAGTTGGCTTTATTTACCAAAATATAAACTAATATCCTAGTTTAAACCACTCCAACCTTGACCAGGCAGTTACTAAAGATGAATGGGTGGCCACTTTAAATGTTGATGAATATTTGCTGTTGTTTGTCCCCAAGCATGTCTGATCACACACTTCTGCCCATAAAAGTACAAATCTCCCACATGTATGACTTTTTTTCTTGCATCCCGCAGGATCCTGGTCCCATTGTACAACTCTATTCGCATTCAGATGCCCAGTGAGAAAAAACTGTGGGTTAATTCTGAATAATGTTTTTGTATTCCGTTTAATTTATAGTTCAGTTTCCTTTCTTTTTTTTTTTTTTGGTTTTTTTTTAGCACATCTTCTTTTTTCAGCTTAGTGCTTTACACTTTAGGGCTCTCTACAGTCCTCTCGTGTTGTATTATCTCAGCGTGTGACACGGTGCTTATACCTTGTATCAATCTTACGTCATTTTCTGTGTGATTGAGTCTTTGTAGTAGTGACTGTTGAAGGATTGGGAGAAGAGATCTGGATAAGGATGAACTCCACAGCGTTCATCCATGAAGCTTAGGCCCCCCTTTCTCAGAGATGCCTCTTCACTTCTCAATGACAGATGAAACACAACACTTCAAAATAACACTCAGTCTGTCCCTGTGTCGGCAGTCTAGCTCACCTGACAGGCACGCCAAATCCCAGTCTCTAACCTGCTATTGCTCCTCACAGACTCCTGTATGCTCATCATCAGCACTGTCAGCACTGAAGAGAAATAAAACCCTGAGACACCACTAGAGATGAAAGAGGACAGGGGCGCAGAAACCCCATGGATTAGGATGCCATTTTCAGAAATTAATATTTACCTGTATTTGTGTTTTTATCACATAAAAAGATGGCCAAAAGCTTCCTCACGTTTCATCAAGTACAGTCTTGCCTTTGGTCAACGGTGACAGAAAAACGCCTCAGTAATCTTCCCTTGAATAGCATCTCTTGGATAGTGAAGATGTGAATGGTTTTATTTCAGAAGTGACAACAAAAAATTCAATATCTTTTAAAGAAAATGTGTTCATGTGACATATTCTTAAAATAATTCAGAACTGAGTTTACTTAAACACAAAAATCCTTGATTTTTAATGTAATGTATTAAACCAAATCTGACGTGGAATGTTTCATTTAGCAATCCTGACATTTAATCCTAAAACGGCAAATCAATTTACAAAATGAATACATTTTCCAAAGTATTTTATTGAGTATTGTATTTACACCACATTGTTGCATATTTTATAGTGACATTTACATGTATTAATTGTTGTTCATTAATATTAGTTGGGGATTTTAGTGGATGTGAACAAACTGGAGATAGTGGAGATCAAAACTAAAAACCTACAATTTCCTAAATGTCAAGGTCACTACGTAGTCCTATTTGGAAATGATCCACACAGGAGAAAAAAGAGCAGTATTTTAACCATATACGGTATAACGAGTTACATAAATTCAGAAACACAGTATAAGAAACTTAAATGAGAGATTTGCAAAAGGACACTGATCAAAATTAGAGAACAGCAATGACTGGAGCATGAAGAAAGATCACGACTAAATTTTCTGAAGGTTACAAAAGTAAAAAATGAATAGGAAGTGTACAAGACGGTGCTTTGAATGACTTCAGCACATCTGTGGCCACAGGACATGACTAGTCTCTCACACAGCTCTGATGTGATTTTGGTCCACTCTTCTTGCAGTCTCCTCCACAGTTCA
>JAQMCW010000015.1:6532396-6542612 GCA_030068335.1 Chrysichthys cranchii | reverse complement strand
AAACCATCACACTTCCTCCTCCACCTTTCACTGACTTCTTAACACAGTCGGGGTTCAGTCTTTCCCCAGTTTGACGACAAACATTGACATTCTCCACATTATCCCCATCCCCATCGACATTCTCCACATTATCTTGTCCTCTCTTGCGTTTGTCTTTTGAGTACGATCAGCCTTCTTGGGGGACTTGAATGAGTTTGTGACATTGTAAAGGTGCACCATTCTAGAAATGACAGATTTGGAATGACCAACTTCTCTTGCTGTGGCTGACAGGGTCGTCCCTTTGGCCTTCATCTTTAGATGTCACTTTAGAACGGCTGAACATCTTACAAAGTCATTGATTACTGGAAAGTTCGGCTGCCAGGTAAATAGGGTTTATCAGATAAATAAGGAAATTAGCACCAGCTGCCAGATTAACACCAATAACTAGGAGGTGTCTGAAAGTGTTCTCTAATTTTGATCAGTGCTCTTTTTCAGATATCTCATTTAAGTTTCTTATACTGTGCTTCTGAATTTATGTAATTCATGACATATGGTTAAAATATTGCTCTTTTACTCCTGTTTGGATCATTTCCAAATAGGACTACGTATTGAATTCGCCATTTAGGAAATTGTAGGTTGGAAATTCTCTCATTTTGATCTCCAGTGTACATATATAAAGGGCTTAGAAATCAAGTTTTGCAAGAGATATATCTTAACATTTATCGTTTAGAGTGAGCAGAAAATGTGTTTATTTCGGTTCAGTTGTGACAGACAACACTACATGACGTTCAGGGAGAGCTCATAAACGAAAGAATATAAGGATATATACGAATATTTTAAAGGACACAGAAATATGACATTTTGGGAAAATGGGCTTAATTAAGAGCGTCGGTCCATAGACACAAAGAAACAATAAGTACAGTGCTGATTCTAAAGCACTACTCATTACCTTTTTATCTCCTTTTTTTATTATTTTGTCTGCGGCTTAAGTGCTTATTCTTATGAGCATGTGAAAAATGAAACGACAACTTTACACTCCAGTGAAGTAAGACAGAGCCGCCAAGTTAGGTATGTAATGTTTGCTTAGCTCACTGGCTACATGTTCTTCAGCCTGTCATTTATTTTATAGTAACGACTTATAACCGTAATCTTAGTGTAGTGCTTGAATGAAATCTGCAGGAGAACACTTTTTTTTAGCTCCAAAAGTTAAAAGAAGGAAAAATTGCATTTAAAGATATCACTCTGATTGTGGTGCAGGAGTATCCAGGAGTACTGTGGACATTTTCACATCCGATATCTGAATATATATGGAACTGGACTACAGGACGTAGCTATCAAATTCTAACATACACTGTGTGAGAAAGTTACACTTGGACAGTGATGTCTTTGAAATTATTAGGCAGACTGACTGTTTTTAGTCTGTCTCCTTAAACTAACAGGATTTTTGCAGGAAGCCTAGGCAGGAATAGAAAGTTAATAAAAACACTCAATCACTCATACGTCTTCTGCCACATAATCCTGTTCAGCATCATGCAAGGAAGCTGGAGCCAATCCCAGCTGACTTCGGGCAAGAGGCGGGGTACACCCTGGGCAGGTCGCCAGTCCACTGCACGGAGACACACAGAGACAGACAACCATTCAGACTCACACTCACACCTACGGGCAATTTAGAGTAGCCGATTAGCCTAATCCCTACAGTGCATGTCTTTGAATTGTGGGAAGAAACCAGAGTACCCGTAGGAAACCCACACGGACATGGAGAACATGCAAACTCCACAGAGATAGGCACCCCAGTCGACCCCGGGGTTCGTACCCAGGATCTTCTTGCTGCTGAATCTGCAATGGATTGTTCAACAAGCACATACTATATAGGTGTGCTGACCTGATGGTTAGGTGTCCACAGACATTTGGCCATATAGTGCATTTATGGTTTCTGAAATTTAAGATGTGGTCAAAATCTGCCCCCCCCCAGAATTTGGTCACACCACTGTCCAAAAAGTTTTCTTTCTAGGCTGCCATGGTGACTATTAATAACAAGGATCTGAGTAGGTAACATTAGTCATTTGCTTTATATTGTTCATAACTGTTCTTCGAAAAAAAGATTACATGCCTCAACAAACTATTGCCCGTTTTGATGTCATTTATTACCAACATGGGGCAAACGTTCCCACCACTTTGCTGCAGTACTGAGAAACAGCACAGTCCAGCCTTAGGAGATTTGTCCTCAGCAGCTCGCCACTAAAAGCCAGCCCATATGAAGCATTCACATAAACGAATGCAAATGACTCATCAATAATACAGATACAGAGACGGACCATCACTGGGCCTGCTGAAGGATGGCATGGAGGGAAAGTTGCTGACTGTCATCTGAAACAGGCAGCGGATCTGGTCATTAGCAGTGACGGTGGGATGCTAACAGTAACTGGGCGTGCTCTCTGGGGACACAGCAGGCAGATTGATAATCAGAGGAGGGCAGGATAATGCAGCAGCGTGCCTAACAGTGCTACATGTAACACAGTGTGCTCTCCAAACAGCCCAGGGGGGACAGCAGCATCCCAAGGGCCCTGTTCTCGCTGCCTCTTTCTCTCACCCTCATTCTCACTCTCTTCTTGGTTTTCTGTTTGTGTTTCTAACAGGGCGGTTACGCTACCTGTCGAACTGTAATGCAGGATGCTTCATAGTGATTATCCTATTAGCCGGTTAGCCACATTGCACCAAATACAAAACATCACTGTATAATGGTCTAGGTACGATCTAGGCGTGGGTGCTGAGCTTGCACCTATTAAGCCATGTACTTATTATTATAATAAGGAACATTACTATTATTTGGGACATGCTGTTACAGGACAAGCTTGTAATAAAGTGCTTTATTCCTCTTATGCTGCAGCAGTTTGCCAACAATTACAGTAGATCTAATGTGTATTTTGAGTGGGACAGGCCATCGCTTACGGTACAGCACCTATAATGTCATTCCTTCGCCGGCCTCTCTCTTTTTATTGTCTTTCTTGAAGTTACTAAGTAAAAAAAAAAAAAAACAACAAACAAAAAAAAAAACTCGCAGGTTTTCATTTAATCATCCCGAAGACTATCCAACAATCCACTATGGTGGAAACCTAACTTACAACGCACTGACAGTGGAGACTTCTTTTGTACAATGGTACAGATATCCTCATCGGATCAATTAGTGCACATTCTTCTTTATTAAACACGCACGTTCTTTAGTTTTTCACATGTGTTTTTAAAGACACCTGTTTATTATTAGTCTTGAGTTCTGTGGAACTTCCTTCCATACAAGTCCCTGGGAATTAGCCGTTACTACGGGCACGATGACGTATTAGAACAACCACATTAATATAAACCTGTGATTGGGATCACTGTCAGAGCTGCTGTTATAGGAAACGACTCCCCACAGATTCGAGAAGTCGGCGGTCTGTGATGGTATAGTTCAGTCAGGAATCTAGTCCCAAGCATAATTGGGAATAGGCACTTGGTCTGCACTGCTGTTCTTGAGAAGCTTTGCGTGAGCCGAGATCCCCAGAGAGCACTAGAGCAGGTAATCACCTTCTCCATGTGTCATCCTTACAGAATAAGTAGAGATATCAGGTTATGTTTTGGAAAAAGTCAGTCAGACTAACACCAGTACATGCAGAATCACCGGCTAATCATGCAGAGCAGTGTGAGGAAGGCTGCTAGCCAAGCCAGGAAGAGCATGCCTTCTCTCCAGCAGAGGACAGAGCAGCACGTCTGATTAATTATAAACCTGCGAATCGGCAAGCAACAGTTCCAACCAGAAATTAGTGCAGGCCAGTGTACGTTTGCATTTAGGTTGTTTAGGGGAAGAAGAAAAAAAGATTTTAGCACCTATAATCAAAAACCCGTCCCTGTAGCACTCCTTTGTCTTTGCTTCTCCTCAGTTCTCTGTTCCTTCCTCCTTGATTCATTTTCACAGCACTCATAGAAAAAGTATAAATAGAATCAAGTTTTTTGCCCTCTAAAAAAGGATAATCTATTTAAATATATCACTAGTCACACCTACTCGTGGAAGTGCTTTGTTTTTGTTGTACGCGCACGTTGCATCGCATTTTAGTATAATGCTGAAGATATTAAAACTAGGAAATAACACAAATGGGATTATGCAGTGATCGAGTGTGTTAAACAAATCCAACTTGTTATTCTTTGGATTCTTGGCACATTCTGGGCATTCTGTCTTTTAGCTTCATGAGGTAGTCGCAAGGGACGCTTTTCTAGCAGTCTTAGAGGAATTCCCTTAAAGAGTACTTCCTGGCTAGTTTTCAAGTTCAAATTTAAAATAACTGAGTTCAGGCGTGTCTGTCTTGGAATAAATTCGTCCATCGATATCAGCCTCACTGGCTCGATTTGACGTCCCTGGCCTTTAAATAAAATTTGTTCAGTAAGGTGTGTAATTAGTACATTACGCAATATTTTGTATTTATATTTGCAATATGTAAACACGTTGTGGTGTATTTTATTTGCATATGGGTCGGTAACAGCGAGTTTTTGTCGAAAGTGATTCGTTGCATATTTCTTAGTTAGACCCAAACTTTGTATTGACTCCTGACTCAGGCAAACCTACATGCAGGAGCCAAAGTGATATAATGCAATCAAAATATGTGTAAGAATAATCCTTGGGGTGGTCCTCTTATCACACCATCACATTGTTGATTAATTTCCTATAACAGCACATCCCAAAGTTATTAATTAAAAAGTGATGTCATACTTTTTGTCCATGTTGTGGGTAAAAGAGCTTAGTTCCTGTTATCAGTTTGTAGCACTGATAGTCACTCCCTCACTCAGCTTCTAAGGCTTAATCCTGTTCAGGGTCGCGGGGGGAAGCTGGAGCCAATCCCAGCTGTCTTTGGGCGAGAGGTGGAGTTACACCCTGGGCGCGTCACCAATCCACCGCAGGGTGACACGCAGAGACGGACAACCATTCACACTCACATTCACACCTACGAGCAATTTAGAGTAGCCGATTAGCCTAATCCCCTCTGTGCATGTCTTTGGGCAGTGGGAGGAAACCGGAGTACCCGGAGGAAACCCATACGGACACGGGGAGAACATGCAAACTCCACACAGAAAGCTCTTGCTGTGAGGCAAAAGTGCTAACCACCACACCCCCGTGCCACCCTGATAAACAATCATTCATTCATTAATCTCTTATTTCTCTCCAGAATTGAATAAGACTAAACATATTGCATCACTTTATTAGAAATCCAGGAGAAAGTGTCGCAAAATGATGACACTGGAGACTTCTTCCAGAAATGCGAAATACATTCACAATTATACACAGCTTGTAAATCCATCCAGTCTACTATACCTTGTGTAAGTGGTAACTATAGAAACAACAGCATATTCGAGCAAGCGCAAGCCCGAACTACAGTTTTAAAAAATTTACCTTCTCGTGAATTGCTCTGGTATGAGAGAGAATCCTGATCAGGGTGCTGAACATATAAAATATGAATAAAAACATGTTGAAAGTTAAGCAGCAAGCAGCTATATTGTATTATGTTTTAATATTTGGAGCTTCAGTCTACACATATGACCCAGGTAAGCAGAAGTGAGTAAGGGAGTGAGGGAGGGAGGGAGTGAGTCAGTAGATAAGTGAGAAAGTAAGTGAGTAACAGAGCGTGGGAGGTAACGATGGAGGTACATGACGTGCTTCACGTCTTTAAAAGTGAATCTGAAAACAACCTCTCTCATCCTCTCCTGCCTCTGATCCTCTTCCCGTTCATCCTAGCTCTCCGCTTGGCGTCTGGAATGGATGGGTGGTGCAATCAGCCTGGTAAACATGCCACACTTGAAGTAGAGCACTGTAGGAGATCTGAGAGCTGGGAGGCTCTTTCCTCCAGACCTCTGGATGGTCAAAGCGCACCTCCAGGTGTAGCCTTGAGGCCCGCGAGTGGAAGAAGCAGAGAAGAGTTGTGCTAAAGACAGACTGAGGGAAAGAAGGGGAGGCAGAGATGACCTGAAAGGGCAGACGAAACGATAGTGGGATGCATGAGTCAGCCTGGGATCAAGCCAGAGGATAAAGTTTGGATGTTTTCTGTTGTGTTTTTGCACGGTATGCCTGGGTTTTGTGTTTGTTCAGGCAGAAAGGTCAGAGTAAAGAAGGAATCAGGAGTTAGTGTGAATGAGAGTTAAAAGTCTTAGGCAGAGACATGACGAGAAAGAAGTCTCAGCAAAGATGTTCATGTGTAGTTTTATCAAACTGTCCTTCAGATGAGTAATATGGAATTATTACATTTATTTTTCAGTTTTTGGGGTATCCATAAACCATCAAACTCACAGAAGAGCAGCGGTAACACAACTACAAATTCTGAATTTTTTCTTCTGAAAACGCACCTGAAAGCTGTAGTTTTGTACTGTTTATTAACTTTCTGTTTCTTTTCGTTGTATCAGCTTTCCAAATTCCCATCTCAAATTAAGATCGTGGGTAGAATGAACGGGTGGTCGTTTTCACACGCACTTCCGACCCTTTGTTTCAAGAAGGTAATCCGTTTAATTGCATGAAAAAACATGGACCAAAATGATTTGGTAATTCAAGATAAAAATGAAAGGTAAACAGACTTTAACTTAAATCAATTCTGCTCAATCAATCAATGGGGAAAAAGTGGTGTAAAAATCATATTTAACCACAAGTCACGCCACCCGACAGTTGGCTACCAAACAAATTCTATTACAAAGTTCTGCCAGGTGTGACGTAAATACAGATGTACCATAAAAGTAGGTACTACCTTCCCAAATAGATGGATAATTAAATGATAGTCATAAGTTCTACATTAATTCAATCCATTATGTACATATTCTGGGTGTGGGGCTAGCGACCTCACCCTGTAGAATGCACTTAGCTACAGAAATGTCAACCGAACCCCGTGGGGGCCGCTTGGCACCCTATGTGTCATACGGCATGACAAGGATCTAAGACTAAGAAAGATGTACATATTCAAAAGAATAAGTAATAGTGTTTAGGACTTATAACATATGAATTCAATGAAATGGCCATGACAAATGTCATACACACCACACTGTCCAAGTTTTATTTCTGCTCATATTGATGCAATGTTTTGATTTGCTAAACCCAACGTAACATGTTTTCAGGTGAGATTGCTAATTAATGGCTAAAGGTTACCCAGTAGTGAGTGAACCTGGCTTTGCCCATGCTGTGAAATTTAAAGAAAAGTAGTAAAAGGAAGCTGAAATTCCAGTTTAAAACCTTTTTTTAATTTTTAACAAAAGGATTGTGGTTATGTCGGGTGTGACATCATCCCCCAGCTCAGAAATCCAACGTCTGAGGCAAATGGAACGCAGCATTAATTTACTACCAATGACTCGAGAGTCAAAAATTTTGGATTAAGGAATAAAACCCTACGGGTCGTCTTGTTATAGGAAAATAATCCATACCAGGACCATGACCGCCCTGAAGCTGATTATTTGCTAATAACAGCATGTCTCAAAATGTTTTGTTACACTTATACCACAGCAGTTTGCCAATAATTACATAATTATTCATTAATAAATGGCACATCACACTTTTTAACTGGTAGTAGTTGCATTTAATTCTGTGGAATGCCTACAAGACAAGATACTTCCTCTTATCACTTACGCTATCGCAGCTATAAACAGTCATGCCTTCATCAGCCTTTCTTTTCTCCCCCTATCTCTGAAAATTGAGAAGATAATTAAAAAAAAAACCAGCTTGTCATTTTACAAGAAGAAGCACAAAACACAACTTGCTCTCGTTCATGCAGCGGAAAACTTTCTGACTGTCACATAGCCCTGACACACGAGACTCCTCCCATAAATGTTGTATATAACTGAACGTTTCACAGTGGCAGCGATTGTATGTTTTTCTTTGTTAAGCAATATGGCTTTTTTCCCCTCATTATTTATTAGCCTTAGCCATGCAAGTCGCTCTGAATGAGCTGTTACTATAGAAACAACGATGTATTATTTAAATTACATGCTGAACTGCTGTCCAAGCTGCGCTCTTAGAGAAAATGATTCAAAACCTGCTGACCAATTTGAACGGAGGATCAGACAGCACTGAGCTGCTTTTAAACCCCCTTTTAAAACTTGCTTTTTTAACCAAGTACTTGTTTTCAGGTCACAGATCACCCTGTTCAAATTATTGTCTGTAGTAATCACACTTTCACTACACATGTGGACATTAACCGTGAAGTATTCCTGCAATCAAAGTCTGATTCTGCTTATTTTTAAACCCCCTTCTCATTATATGTGGTATTAAGTACATGCTGAAGTCACAGGGAGCCTGCAGGGGGCACTGTGCTTCCTGTCACACTAGCATGGCAGAGCATAGAGGTGCCATGCTTTTGTGGGCGCTGACAGCGGTGCTCAAGTTGCCCTGGGGGAGAGGACGTCCTGTGGGGGGCAGATGGATGCCGCGTGGTGCCTCAAACAGACAGGTGGGCTGCTGTCACCCCGGCCCAGCAAGCAGGCGGCCCCTTTCCCCCTAGGAGATCACCTTCATACACCCACACACACACACACACACGCACACACCCACACACACAGCTGACATCCGTCTCATTACTCTTCACCCCCAAATACACACAACAAACAACACCATGAGCCATCTCCACTCTCTGCTAAAACCTCATGCTGACTTGTACCTTGGCAATACAAATACACAGAAGAAAATCACACACTGCAAATCTATCTTCACTTACCGCTAATTCAAACGGACACACACAAGCAGAATGCGTACAAACATAGACTGTATGCTAACACTCCCTTCCCCAGCGTTATGTGTTCTCATAATCTTCTCTGTAGCTGGGCTCCGTGCCCTCTCTCCGCTCCAGTACACAGCCAGACTTTCTTTAGATAGATATCCATAAAATAGATCTGTACATAAAGCCGGCCACGCCGCGTCCTGAAATAGATGTTCCATTGACTATTTCTGTGTGACATTGTGGCGCGTTCTAAACCCGTATAAAGGCTAATTAAAATAGCAAAATTTGCACCAATAAAAAAAAAAAAGGAACTGTCCTGTAATTATGGCTTGCGCATGAGGACATCATAAGCAGGCGGAATCGTCGCACTAACGAAGGAAATAAATCGATCACAACAAGACAAAGGCCTGTTTTACGACCCTCTTCCCCGCCGACACACAAAGGCCCTCGTAAAAGGCAGAGAAGGGAAAGTTTAATGATAGTCTTAAAGTGTCGGGGCCACTACCTCATTTTTACTGCGCTTCCCCATGACAATGGGCGTGCTGAATTCTGTGCTCGGCTCCTCGCCCTCATTAGCTCCCGCTTTCCCCTTCTTTCTTTATCCTTTCGATCTCCCTTTGTCTCGCTCCCTCACTCACTGTCTCGCCTCTTCTCCCTCCAGAGGCAAATGAGTGACAGGTTTCCCCCTTAAACTGCATGTTGCGCAATACACACCCTCAGACCAAGGCGCACACACACACACACTCGGACTGAGTGGGAAGCGGTAGTGTAGATCGGCATTCACTCCAGAGCGTCTGAGTGGCTGAAGGCGTGGGGAGCGCGTGCCTAAATGTCAAGGAAGGATGTCTAATTCCACAGGTCATGATTTCTTCCCAAATCACTCAATTACCATCCTTCATCTGCCTACATTTCTGAGTCAGAGCTCCAGACAAACACTGAGGCTCACCTGCATCTGCCCGGAGATGAGGCCTGAGCTGGACCCTAAATAAGGCCATCCAGCTTCCCAGTGTCGGACTCCTCCAACACCCCAAACACACACACACACACACGCCATTCTGTAGCTCCCAGGTCTCATACCTCTTTATTTAGCAAGGCGCCCTCATGCATTTTACACTAGGGAGCCTGTTAGATTGCTGTTTTTCTGCTTTCAGTATCACTGCTCAACTTTACTTTTCTGCACCTGAGTGTTAAGGCTGGATTTAAAAAAAAAAAAAAGAAAAAGGAAAAAAAGTGAAACTTGTGAAAGCACGATTTCTGACTGCAGTAGTTTCCAGATCTGCTGCAATGATGCAGCTGGACCTGAACGGCGTGTTCTTTTTTTTTTTTCTTTTCATTTTTTCTGTCTGCAAATAGGTTATTGTTGGTGTTTCACAAATAACTATATATGGATATATAGATACACACACACTCACACATGCATAGACAAGCACATTATATCTATATCAATATACCTGTTAATGTATCTATATTACAGTATATATCTACATTACAGTGTGTGTGTGTGTGTGTGTGTGTGTATGTATATA
>JAQMCW010000015.1:6488711-6502002 GCA_030068335.1 Chrysichthys cranchii | reverse complement strand
TATATATATAATGTTCACTTGCTAAGATGTCATTGTTTGCACTGAAGTGCACTCTTGTTTTTGTTGTTGCCTTTTTGTGGTTGGGTTTTTTTGGTTGGTTTTGGGGGGGGGTTTGCATCTGGTTGAGATTAGAGGTGTGTATTGGGACTGTGATCCCACTGGACACAACAGAAAGTCAAGGAAGCGGGAAGTTTTTGCTTTGATGCCTTAGTAATTGCCTGGTCAGGGTCACGGTGGATTAAATAAGGCTGTTAGTTTGTTTAAATCCTGAGGAAAAAGAACCAACTAAATCCATTCATCGAGTAGTTAATCAAGTCAGTGACTTTATTATGTTATGCCTGACAAAGAAACTGAGACGTACTCTTGCTTTGGATTGTAAACTTAAAAAAAAAAAAAAAAAAAACCCAGAAAATATCGATGGCAAAACAAAAATAATAAGTGCATGAGTGGGTGTAAAAAAAACACAAAACAGTGCCGTACACGTCTGATTCTGACCAATTATGAATTTAAGTGATGTAGCTGAGGTGGAGGAACTGTCGCATGTGATGGGATCATAAAAAGTCACGTCCACGGTGGATTTGAAGCCTTTAACAGGTACAGATTATGATATGACACAGCTCTGTAGCAGTACCTGTTTGCTCTAGTGTAAAAGCTCACAAAAAAAGAGTCACCCACTTTACACCAATGCTGCCCTTCTCACAATCACCGTAAATCCAGCCTCTTTCTTCAAGGGTTTTGGGATTGAGGATTCCCTGCGAAAACGATCTATTCGAAATCACTTTCAGAAGAGGACAGAAGAGAGGAGAAGAGACAAGAGGGCAAGAGGAGGGGGAGAGGGTATGATGGAGGGGTGATATAAGAGCAAGATAGCCTAGATACAGAATAAACAACATACACGTATCATATCTCTGTTTAAAAAGTTGCTGAAAAGTAATGATGAGGTTTATTTGTGTGTATGTGTGTGTGTGTGTGTGTGTGTGTGTGTGTGTGTGTGTTTTTCTACCTTTTTTCTATCTCTATTAGAAAGGATGGAAATGTCTGGCCATTTTGGAGAAATTTGGCTAAACAGAATAAGGGGGGGGAAAAAGTGTAGCTTTTATTTAAAAAATAATAATAAAAGAGCCAAAAGTTTCTTTTGGGGCACTGAGGCTAAGCTTAGTTTTTTATTTAGGTGTAGCAAAGCATTAATTAGCAGCATTCATAATTATGTAAATGGAAAATCCTCACAAGAATAGTGTGTGTGTGTGTGTGTGTGTGTGCGCGTGCACGCACGCTTATTCCAGGCTGCTCTTTAGAAAATCTTCTCGAGTGTTTTCATGATGTAATGTTTTCCCGGACTAAAAAGCCGCTTTCAAATCAAAGCTTGAAGAGGAAGAGAAATGGATTGTGGGTAGCTGCTCTCTTGTTTCCACCGATCCACTGTCCTGGGGACAGTTTCGCTTTCATCATCTCTCACGCTCACCTCACCACCGATCAGCACTCGTCCGGCTTTTCTTTTAGAGAACCGAAGGTGAAGTTAGTTAGTTAGTGAGCGAGAGAGAGAGAGACAGCCAGAAAAGAGCAGTGAGACACTGAGGGAGAAGGAGCTGTAAGAAGTGAAAGAGAGACAGCAGCGGCATGAATCATGGCTTCAATAAAGAGCCCAGTGCAGATCAATACAAGTGCCGAGCGAGGACACACACCAGCCTACACTGTTTGTGTGTGGGAGGCGTGTTAGCCTCTGTGTGTGTGTGTGTGTGTGTGTGTGTGTGTGTGTGTGTGTGTGTGTGTATTGAGAGACAGAGACACACCCTGGTTTGGCCTTGCTGCTGCACGCTTGAGCTGTCTATCAATGTTTGATGAAAGGCTCTTTTGAGCATGAGGCAGGTATCTGCGCTGACTCATCAAAAGCGCACACATTAACATGGTTTGTTTAGCTCGATATATTGAGTTTTCCCGGTATATTGGTCAACTTGCGCCCGTTTGAGTCTGGATTGTATGGAATTTCATATGTAGTGCTTTGTAAGCAAAGAAGGATGCGTTCCTCAGCGCACACGCCTCCGTCTCTCGGCGGGCCACGGGTTTGGAAGAGGCCCAGCGATGCACAGAGACACAAGAGACTGCCACTCCTTCTACACGCTGCTGGTCAGTTCCCATTAAGCGAGACACACGCAGGGGAATGCATCTGTGATCGGTGGCCAGCAGCAGTAGACACAGTGAGTGTTAAAGTGGATGCTGGGGTCTTTAAAAGACACGTGCTGTGCAACTTAATGAGCAGAATGTCCCCTCCTCTGCTGAGGGAGCGAGGGAGAGCCTTTTTATTCCGTCTTTTTCCTTTAAAATTTGGTCGATAAGGGTGAAGGGCATTTCATGGCTGCTCCCTCTGTGTGTGTGTGTGTGTGTGTGTGTGTGTGGGTGTGGGTGTGGGTGTGTGTGTATGCAGTCATGAACAGTGAAATCCTGCGATAAAGCTCGGTGGCACTGTGTTTAATAGAGCTTAATCCCCAGATTTGACATCCACAGGGCCGTAGTAATGTAGCCTCCTCAGCTCCAAAAGCCCTCCCAGAGTACAGGACCTTACACACACACACACACACACACACACACCTATCTTTGTGAGGACACTCACTGACATAATTCATTCCCCAGCCCCTTACCCTAACCTTAACCATCACAAGGAAATGCCTAACCCTGACCCTTACCCTAACCCTAACCTAAAGCTAACTCTAATCCGAACACAAAAACCAAGTCTTAACCCTCAGACAACCCTCTGAAGAAGTCAGGACCATCCAAAATGTCCTCACTTTCCAAAAAATGCCCTCACTCTGTTGGTTAAATACATCTTTAGTGCTCAGTGTGTAGTGAGTACAAGTATATATGCACACACACACACAGAAATGCATATCGGCATCACATACACATATCATATACACGATCCCCTATGGTTTACGGTTGTCAGCTCCTGATCTGTAGACGGCTGTTTAACTGAATTAAGAATGAGCGCTAAATTGCTGTCAGAAGTGCTGCTTAAGGCTATTCAAAATTCCTGACCATTGATTGCTCGCAGCCTGCGGTTTTAATTAAAGTTGACTTTCATGCATATTTTACTTGTTGGATTTTCTTTACAAATTGGGCTTTCAGTCATGTAGTTTAGTCAGCAGACTAGTCCACGACAACACGGCGTGACATGCTGAATACGTGTGTCATTTTAAAACGAGGAAGTCAATTTCTGCCATTTTGGCAATTTCAGAAATTTCTTACTAGTAATGGTTGGTCATTTCTTTTACATTTTTCGTATGTTTTATGGCTACGACTTTAAAGGTGGTCTGAAATCAAAACCCCTTTTACCTCGTTAGCTCATCTTCATGTAATCAAAAGACAGAATCCGATAATTCTCCATCACAATGCATTGGCACTTGTACACTTTGCAATAAAAGTAACCTTACTAGGACACTTTGTATCGTTTTTCCCTTCAGTTGTCCCCATGCGGTGGGAACGCACCCTGTTAGCCCACCGCAGGGTACCACATACACACACCTACAATGTGTGTAATTTAGTGTTACCTACCAGTTTTTAGGAGGAGGGAGGAAACTGAAGAACCCAGAAGAAACCTTCACTGACATGGGAAGAGCATGTGCAAAAACTCCACACAGAATAGTTCCAAGCTCAGGACTGAATTGGGAAATCCCAAAGCTTTGGGCCTGCAATACTGACCGCTGCACCACCACCAGTGCCACCCAGCTATTTATTTATTTATTTATGCCAAATCTATAATTGCAAAATTAGCTTTACTATCAATAGAATAGGCCATCGTGTATTGAGTACTAACATAAAAACAAGCTAGCCATCTGATAACATCTAGTGAAAGTCTTAAGCAGTGGTATTTATTCAGTGGCAAACCTGAATAAAATATATCTGGTGACGTTAGTTCTCCTGAAGACAAAAGGAGACAGGACACGGAAAAGCTTTGCTTCCTGCAGCGGTTAATTTAAATTAAGTGTACACATAATGATGGAAAAAAACAGCTTGTGAATGGCAGTTCTGTGGGTAGAAATGCCTTATTGATGAGAGCAGTCAGAGGGCAATGCCCAGTCTGGTTCAAGCTAACAGGATGACTACAGTAACCACCTACAGTAATCAACCACCCTGTAGAACCACGGTGAGCAGAAAAGCATAACAGAATGCGCCACACATTGTACTGTGAGAAAGACTGAACCATAACAAGTTTCACTGCTGTCTGAGGACACAGGCTCACCTTTAAATTGGAAACATATAACTTAAAAAAAAAAAAAAATCAACAGTGATAGGTATGCTGAAACTGAAAAGGTGTTCTGTTTGCTGGGTTTGCTGGTAGAGCTCCGTGGGCAGGAGGAAAGGCCAGCATTTAGTGACATACTCGCTAACCCACACACTCTTGTGGTTGAACTAAACGCTTATTGTGGAACCACTTTTCAGATTGACGGTGTGTGCTTTTCACCGAAGTGGACTTGTAACGTTTTACGGCTGACGCACACAGATCTTTTTATTTGGATTTCAAGGTGGCTCTGGGAGTGAGCTTGTATGCAGTTGTCCGAGAAGCAGACAGCCCTAGAGAGCGGAACGTCAGCAGTCCGAGCCCATAGGGCAGTGCCCAGGTGGGCTGCGCATGCGAGGATACTGACCAACACTAATGTGTCTCTTCTGACCACCCTGGGCTAAACATGTTCACAGTAATTGCCTAGGGAGATGGAGAAGCCTGCCAAGGCAATAGAGTACACAAAAAAACAGACAACGTGAGATGTAGTCAGACCTGGCAGAAGTAGGCTTGTGTAGTTGTGACTTTGTCCGGTACTCCCAAGGTAAAAGCATGATGC
This sequence comes from Chrysichthys cranchii, assembly GCA_030068335.1. Classification (NCBI taxonomy): domain Eukaryota; kingdom Metazoa; phylum Chordata; class Actinopteri; order Siluriformes; family Claroteidae; genus Chrysichthys; species Chrysichthys cranchii. The sequence goes on along the minus strand of JAQMCW010000015.1, from coordinate 6,497,170 downwards.
CCAATGCTGAAGCCATTATTCCCAATGTTTAAGCTTCCACCGAGACCACCTCTCTCACATGCCTAGTACGGATAATGCGTTGCTGATTTTTTCCCCACACCACACACTAGGGTGTTCCAGAACAAGCATATTTGCTTACGGACTAACTTGACATTCACATAGTAGCTGGCGTTGACTTTACGTTACGTTATGTTACGACTTTAATCAAACGTTGACTAATAAACCTGCAAGGAGGTGCAAGATGCTCTGCTGGTGTCGTATTTTTCAGTCCTATGCAAATTCTGCCTCCTGTTCTATAATTATTTGCACCTTTTCAGTGCTGATTGGCTAGTAATTATTACAATTTTGTCATTTACTTTAACGAGAACACTTGCGCAAATGTTCCTTCACCGGTGTGTAGACATTTCAAATCACACTTCCCTTTTAAAGGCTGAACGGCACCATGCGACATGCTTAACAGGGTGTTACTTTGATTACATAACAAGGCTGTAGAGTTTTCCTCCAAAACCACATACGATTAAAGCACTGCTCATCGTCCCATTTACGGTATTTAACGCCACTTAAGTCCAAAAATAAACAAGATAAAAAGAGATATATGGTGTGATCTATGGTTCCATTGCCCGTCTTCCCACTTTATCTTTATACTGGACGCATTAGACATGGAGCAGTTCGTGCACCTGTCCGAGCATTAGACACTGTCAACAAACATTCCAAATATTGCTAATTATCACAGTACATGTACACTTTCAGCTTCACTGTTTATTTCTGGCTGACAGAGAAATCTCCAGCTGAGCTCATCTTGCACATGACGCCAGTCACAGCTTTGTGTTTAGGAGCCTGATAACAGATGAGCAATGGCCCAATGATGCTCCGCAGTTACCACTCCATTTAACGTATCACCATGGATTCATGATGGCCATGAAGTTATCGAATCCGGCTGCTAGACACACAGCCACAACTCAGCCTTGATGAGAACATATGTTAAAGCAGAAATTATACACAAGCGCGTGCTGCATTTGGGCTAGTTTTTGGCCGAATGTGGCTGAAAATTCAAATCTAGCTGCACAGCATCAGGTCTCTTTTGGGCCACAGTGCACGTGCCATTGCCATAACTGACCACTATCTACCTAAACTTGCCCACATTTATCTGTTATCTGGTAATACTGGTGTTCAACATGACTGACAACAAACCCAGGCAGAAAGACTTGGATGGGGCTTCCATGGGGTTACTTGCACAACTGTCAATCATTCCTTATTGGCTCAGTTTCTTCCAGTGTATGCTGATGTTAAAGTACAGAGCTCCTGAACAAAATTAATTGTTTTTTTTTGAACCTGCAATTCCTTGATGGCCCACAGTCTGCATACCCCTGCTCCAGGTGAGAAGACTAACAGTAAAGTAGAAAAAAGTAAAGCTAGTGTGACCATACGTCCTCATTTTCCCGGACCATTTGTCTTTTCAAGATGTAAAAATGTTCATTTTGCTGCTGTCCATCTGCCCCATTTTACCATCCTGCCCCCATCTTCTCCCCTTTCTCCAGTTCTTATTGTCCACCACATATGGGTTCCTCCAGTAATGCGAACTTATTTCAAAATCTCAGCTAAACCAATTGTGTTTGTCTTGTTTCCTCATTTTAATCTCATTAGACATGATTCTTTCAAAGTCTCTTTTTCATCTTCTGCAAAATTAACCAATTAATTACACTCCAATGTATCACAACGTCTTTTCCATTAAAAAAGCAAATCTCTAGCTCCAGAACAGCAGGGCTTGAAGCACATGTTGCAGACGTAGAGTGGGTTGGTAGAAAGAAAGACACATTGAGTGAGGTGATAGAGCAGACTCAGACGCCTTTCATTCAAAGCGGCAGCTTATTCAGACGCCTGACTGTGGTTAGCTAGTCAAAAGAGCGGGCGCGGGACATAATACGAGAGGAAGATGGATAGAGGGAGAGCGGTAAGTGAAGGGAGGAAGGTGAGAGATGGTTAGTTAATGACATTAAGCAGCGCTGATGAATTGACACCCATTGAGCTGTGTTGACATCACCTAAGTCACCACCGCCTATGCGCGCTCTCCAGGCCTCCGTCCTGCCCGGCTTTTTCCAATTAAAAGAAATAATTTGATTCCAGGTTGTGGTAGGCTCCGAGGGAGCGAGGCGCGAGAACGCGTGATTGATGTGCCAACAGACGACCGTGGGTGTCACCCCACAGGCCAGGTCGCCGTCCCCCACCCCATCATTCTGTCTCCGGTGTCTGGCCTAGGTGGGCTCGTGTCAAAGCTGTCCATCATAAATGTTTACAGCCGCCTTCGCCCTCATTTCTCTCTCTCTCTCTCTCTCTCTCTCTCTCTCTCTCTCTCTCTCTCTCTCTCTCTGTCTCTCTCTTTTTGAGACAAGACCAAGTAGCGTAATTACTTTTATGCACTGTGGAATGCCTGCTGCGATTTTGGCGATCTTCGCAAAATCCTGTGAAATGCACTCCATTTACATGAAATAACCTTTAATCTTCCAGCTACCTCGTGTGTTTGTAATGTGTCTCTCCGTTGGAGGCAGTGACGGCGTGCTTCCTGGCAGAGATCCGAAATCAATTCTAATGATCATTCGTGACATTCATATCCAACTCGTTTGCATCCATGATTTTCGTCCAGTGCATTAGCACTGTCTAATTGGGTGATGCCTTTGAAAGGGCGATGCTTTAAACGAGCAAAAGTCAACATATAAACTAAATGCTTCTTGAGGAAATACTTGTGAAATACTTACTTCAACAATGCAGTGTTTGTACAGTGAAAATCAGTGGTGTGTGTGTGTGTGTGTGTGTTTAAGTGTGTAGCTGGATGATCAGCTAATGGACTGATTCTAATGAATTAGAGGTGTCTAACACACAGCTTTCTGCTTTTTCCCCTCAAGGCCACTCAAACCATCACATTATCATATTCAGTGGTTTTAAATATTTTACACTGTGCATCTAATGCAGTGGCTGAGAATCTGGTTGATGGGAGTGCAAAAGGCGTTGCGTTGGTCAAATAGAGGGCATGGCGCGTTAACACGTAACAGCCGATGGTTAAACAGAGCTAATATCTAACACAATAACACACCTGATAGGTTTTTTTAATTCTATTTTAAAATCTTTCATTCTTCCCCAGACCAACATGCCGTTCCAGTACATTCTTCATGCATAGTCTTTACACTACAGTGAGTTTAAGGCTTCATGTGATCAATTTTGATCATTACTATAATTTAACTTTAAGCCTTAAAACATTTAAAACATTCTCACGGTCCCTGCTATAGCTGTACATATATTCTTTCTTTCTTTCTTTCTTTCTTTCTTTCTTTCTTTCTTTCTTTTTATTTCTTTATTCATTTTGAATCAGCTACATCATGCAAAAGTCCTACAGGGTGTACATTTTGAATATTCTTACACGTTGGACAGTCTGTTTACATTCAAGTAAAGTATTTAAAAAAGAAAAGCCCTAAAGAATCTGGATCTTAAAATAAATGAATGAATGAATAAATAATCGATCAATTCCTTAATTAAACCAGTTCCAAGCTTCTGGTTTTTTTTTTTTAGGGGTCAGTAAACTGACCCTTGTTTGTTTCTGTAGGTCTTTCACATCTGCGTTAAAAATGTCAGTATCGAGTGACTGACTCTGTGCCTCGGGCTTCAGTTAGTCTCCAGTTGCACAAGGTCAGACTGCACCTTGTCCTAGTGTGCACTCGAGCGGCACAGCCCCGAACACACAAACAAACAGATTCATACTTACACTCTGTCTCTCTCACACATGCACGCACACACACTCTCGCTCACTCTTGGTTTCTCTCTCCATCTTTTCTCGAGCACACTCCCACACTCGGCCTGTGGGGAGCGGGGCAGATCACTGCACATCGCTCGCTGTTCTGGCTCGAGCCTCTCTGCTTATTTCACAGCAGCACCTGCTGGCCGAAGCAGGCACCGTAGATTGTTCGCTCAATAGAGTAAGAGAAAGGTAGAAGGGAGAGAGATGGAGACAGACGAGCCACTCTGGTCTGTCCGCCCTCTCTCATCTGTCTCTCACTCGCCCCGACCGGACCCGTCACGGCACCGCACGCCTGCCTTCTTTCGCTTTGAATTGATGACGCTCAGCTCTGCCATCATTCGAGGTCTTGCAGGTATGGCTTCCAAAGCCAAGGAGCGTAATGAATGAAAATCCCCTTCCCAAATTGATTTTCGAATGAAATTAAATCCCACGATTCAATTTTCAAGGAACGGGTGCCGTGAAGGAGTTCTGAAAACTCGCAAAGGACGGGAGGGCTCGCGATAAGAAGAGAAAGGAACCGATGTTTTGTTGGCCGTCGTGTAAGCACAGGTGGTGAAAAGCCTGTGCAGTGACATGACATTGCAACGATCAGCAGAACCCTGGAAGAGCGCTGAATTTGCCTGCTTCGGACGACCTCTGAACCCCGAGCTTGTGTTTGCTCAACGTACACACAAAATCCATCCAGCAGACACAAAGAGGGGAGGAGAAGTTCACACGGAGTCGAAAGCGGGAGTGGCGCTATAAAGAGACGGAGGTATATCGGGTGGAGAGGAGAAAAGGTGTGATTATTAGTATACTCGAGACCGGCCTGTCAGCAGATTCACGCTAATCAATCCATTGACACAACAATTGCATTGCAACAATAAGTGGCCTCCAGCCAGCTTGCCCCACCTGCAGGGCAACCGTTGAACGCTGAGCTCGCCTAATGAATGCTTGAGTGTAATTAGAGTGCGACATGTCTGAAATTAGGCCCGTCATAGCATTAATTACACAATTACTGAAGACGTAGGCTCGATCGGCCAGGGGAGGAGGAGGAGGAGGAGGAGGAGGAGGTCTGAAACATGGGGGTTTTGAAACGCCTGTGAACTATGGACACCGCTTGATTCATGATCTGGGGTTTGTGGAAATATCGCCTGTGCCGAGTTAATTTGTAAAGGGCAGCATATTCGGTCGAAGAAAATCAGCCTGACCTTTTCCTCGCGCAATTCCTCTGCTTTTCTCTGCTCGTTGTCGAAACGCGTTTGTTTGGCTCTTCCATGTTTCTCTTAGCGCGGGCGATATTAACTGAGTGTCACGGCGTTCAGTTAATCGCCTCTAATGTGCCTAAATTGCAAATTGTTTGCTTGAGTGAAAGGATTAGTCTTCACGTTTGTCAGAGATTCATCCCAAATCTCCTTTGTGGTGGAAGTAGTGTCTGTATTGTTAAAATACGTTTTTCTTTTTTGTTTAAAAAAAAAAAAAAAAGAGTATTAATTAGACCCCAGGGGTACCTTTAGTATGTATGTCTCACCTGGAAATGTCATTATAGTATACCGTCATTATAGTATACAGTCATTGTTTTACATGATCAACATAGTAAATAATGTAAGGTATACAATTGGACCAGTGATGCCTCTTGTACACTGTGATACATACTGAAGGTACTAAAAGATGTACACTTAATGGGAACACCCGAGTGACCAGGAAAAGGTGCCTTTATTTCCGAGAGGTATGGGATGGTCAGCGTACAGGAGATCACAGATCCAGACTCACTTAGCCCCCCTCGAGGCTCTACAAAGGAAGTCAGAAAGGCAGAAGTGTGTGCTGGAGTGGACATGCTCATTGGCATCCCCAGTATCGTGCTCATGTTTTCTAATCAGATAGCATTGCAGAGCGTTAGGATGCGCTACTCTTTCCCAGCACACTCACACACTCAGACCTTCTCCCTTATTCCCCTGTCTCCACTGTGAGTTTGTTACTTGCACTTGTTTAGCGCTGATCTTACGGATAACACAGTAAATCACAGCAGACTGGTGTGTAGGGAGAGGACGCTGGAGCTTCCCTCTCATTTGCGGCCCAGATTAGATGGAGGATATGCTAGGAATGGAACCAGAGCAGCGCCGCTACAGTGCACTCTTCGCTCTGTGTGCTGTATTTATTGTATTTTATAGGGCTTGTAAAAGTGCAGCGATGAAAACATTTTCACGGGTTTGGAAAGCAGGCCCTCTTTCTACTTGGACCGTGAGGAGGCAGGCATGTTTTACGGATGTTTTACAGTTTTCTGCGTTCCCATTTATATCTCACTGAGAGATCTAGGGGAACCTACGTACAGTTTCCTGCCTGAAACGTTTCTTTATCGTGAAACTATATCGGTGAGCTTGCTGGATATTGATGACGGGATACAGGAAGAATGGTTAGAGAAGCTTTGTGGAGATCCTTTTAGGATGACGAGTTACACAGAGTCACGCTTAGTGTTGTAAAAGTTTTTTTTTTTTTTTTTTGTATAACACTTTTGGAGAAACGTAAAAAAAAAAAAAACTCTCATTGAAAAATCTTAGAACTGAACTTGACTGTAATGTCATGTGGTCAGAGGCAGAACGTGAATGCTCAGAGTGCTCTAAAAGAGAAACGTGAAACAACCAGAAATCACAAACAGGGAACTAATGCTCAGGAGCAACGATAAATGAAGCTTCACAAATATGAGAAAAGGGAAGAGCAGAGTTTAAACTTTTAAAGTTTAACTAAAACCAGGTGCACACAATAGGAAACTGACCAAAAGAAACCAAACCAAAAGCAATATCCAGTACTGAGGGGATTCATAACACAGATAAGTGTTATTACATCATTAAATATAAAAGCCAATCAAGTACCGGTATGCAAATGAGGGCCGTGCATCCCCACGTTCAGGGCATTCTAAACATATTCATGAGTTCTTTATGGTCTAGGGTTCTGTTCTCTTCTGTTCTGTGGTCTATTGGCATTTTTGTGAATCTGCCAAATAAAGTATTGCGCTTCACTTCGAACAGAAGTTCTCCACTTTTGTTGTCCTCATTAACACATATGTTACCCTATCCCTTTTGACTCCAAGGCCTCTGAGGCGTTAACCCTTTCGCACCTGCACGCGTTACATGGCGCGGGTCAGACCGAGGGGTTTTAGTGCAGGCCGAGCTGAAGTGGGTCAGCTCGTGGCCCATTTTCCTCCAGCAGTGAACAGAAGGTGAGTGTCACTTCAAGCATAGGAGCCTGGGGGATGAGGGCCCACCTCTGGGGAGCTGTCCTCAGTATCGAAGTGAATAAAGAAGTGCTGAAGCAGAGAATTTATCCTTCAACCCCCTTTTCACCAGCACAAAAGCGTTCTCTACGCCTCATGCTTCACAGTCAGCAAAGTGTTCGTATCCATGACTGGTGGCTCCATTGGGCATGACTCCCACTGTGTACACTGCTGAAGTGGAGGTTTAAGCACAAACGAATGGCACACATCTGTGTGTTTGAAGGGGGGAAAAAAACACCACTAGGAATGGCATCAAGGCTCTTGTGACATCAGACAATAGTACAAGAGTTGTGTATTTCTATGGCCAGTGGCTTCACGGGTTTAACGTAGAAGTTTGTTGTGTTTTGAGATTCTTCCGAGTTTCACTTACCTCGCTGTTTGTCTCGTGGCGTGCTGGCGCTGTATCTAATTCAATAATGCGCAAGGTGTTTGGCTGGCAGACCATAAAGCATGCAGTCGGGCAATGAGATTTGGGCTGCATTAGGCTAATGCGGTTTTATGGAGCACCGGGCTGGGCAGCGGCTCATTGTAGTCTGGGCTTTGATAAATCAAGCTCTCCGATCGCAACCTGGGAACGGCAGCCATGCACACACACGGGTAAATAAAGCTTGACTCTCATTATGACTTGTACTCTTGAGGAAACTTGCTTTACTGGCACTTGCTATCAGAAAGTCGCAATATTTTGTCTTCAAAATACAATTTGGATTGGATTAGCTTCACACGGGGAGGTGGGGTAATGTAATTGTTATCGGAGTATCTCTGGGATTTTAGTCATGTCCGAACAGATCATGTCAGTCACGGTTAAGACATCGCACATACACGTCTGGAAAGATTTCGCTGTATTTTGATTTTGACCTATTTTCGACATATGCACATCTGAGCTGACATGTTGGTAAAGATTTCATTATGTCCTGTGGGAATATATCATCTCTCACCTAAACTAAACCGAAATCAAGTATTGGCCAGGTTTAAAACACAGAGAAGAAACACAACAAGAATAACAACAGCAATAAAAAAAACAGACAAGAAAGCAGAGCTTGTCAAAGACGTGAGGGTTTTTGGGATGTTATTGCGTTCCTAGCACAGATATAACTTAAAAATGTGTTAGGGTCATGTGACCAGCTAAAAAGCAACTTGAATATCCACAAGTGCTTTTAACTGAGGACAAAACAATGAGACGGATTAAAGTCAGATGTTCTGTATCTCTGGAGTATGCATGGGAGCTTGTAGTGTGATCAATAAAGATTGCTTCCGTGTGAAGAGATACAGCGTTACGAAACTGCGATGTTGCACCGTTACATTAATTTTATTATTTATATATATTTTAAGGCTTTATAAACCCTTCCCCGCTCTCTTATTAACCGTTCCCACACTCTTATAAACACTTCCCATGCTCTTAAACACTTTCTACACTCTTAAACC
>JAQMCW010000015.1:6475301-6488611 GCA_030068335.1 Chrysichthys cranchii | reverse complement strand
TATATTCCAGAGTTCCGCGAAAGCCAAAAAATTCCGCGAATCAAAATTTGAAAATCCGCGATGCACTGAACCCGCGAGAGGTAAACCGCGGTATTGCGGGGGTTCACTGTAGTATTCACTGTGACCGACACACAGACAGACAGACAGATAGACTGGAGAGATGACTGAAGAGAGAGAGAGACAGAGATGACAGAAAATCTAATCCCATCTTCACAGTACTTAATATGCAAATATGTGTGCAAACAGTGCATAAAAATTGTGTTCTTTGTTTGCCTGTGCTAAAACTACAAGGCAAAGAAAGTTTGAACTAAAGACCAAAAAAAAAGTCCATCTTTTGTTTCCCTCAAATAAAAGCTGGTCTTACACATTTTTATGTACATTTCATCGCCCCAAAACAAGTCCATTTATGCAACGGGGCTTTATGATTATGTCCCCCGTTTGCATATGCTCATAAAGAGGAACTGCCCACATGCACCAATAGAAAAGTTGGGCAGAGGGAGATAGAAAGAGAGGCGTGATGGGAAAAATATGCTGTGTTTTCACTGTGTCCAGATGGCCGGAGCATTAGCTTCAGCACCTCAGCCTGTTTCCCCTCTTCACTAGATGTCTTCTCCACAATCAGCACTGAGGAAATGGGTCTACCGCCGCCACTGGCACACTTTTATGAGATGTGCGCTGCAACTATTTATTTATTTATTTATTTTTTCCAAGCTTTTTTCATCCTTACAATAAATTCTACCACAAGCACTAAAAAACAGAAAGCTACAAGGCTGGGGTTTTGGGGTGGGGGTGGTGGAGTGGGTTGGGGTGGAGGAAATGGCTATTATCAAAGACAGGGAAAAAAAAGCATGAATAAAGCTGATGCCGATGTCTGAACTGGAGCTTGGCTTTATGGAGGGAAATGAGAGGTGGCCTGCCTTCTATTCGGTAATGGGAATTACTCTGAAAAGTGCTGATTTTCAAGCGCAGCACTTCAAAAGGCTCAAACATATTGGTTTGAGGCTTGTCTAGGAACGGAGGTTTGCCCAGAGACTTGTGTCTCTGCTGTGACTCTCGTGCCTCTGCTGAATCTGCCCACAGTGGTTGCTTTCCCCCTGCCTCTGACCAGTAATTGATTGAGCACCTTTACCAAATTGGCTCCATTCCATTTTCACGCCACAGCCCAGAAAAAAAAACCCCATTTTGGTTTAATTTAATCTAAAAGGACGTCATTAACGCCATAATGGTGATTAATGGATAAATAATAGTAACATTTATGTAAGCGTAGACAATTAGTGCGCCGGCTGCTTGAATGTGAAACTGTCCTTCTAGGTGTACTTTCGCGAGAGGCCGTGTATATTATTGCCCCGCGTGCTTCTCCTGCTGTTATCCCATCAGAATAGGACTTCACAGCCAATTCATTTCAGCCATTGGATTGCTGAATCTTCTTCTTTTTTTTTTTTTTTTTTTTTTTGCTTGCCACTAACAACCATTTCTCCTACTCTGCTCGAGAAGTTTCTGGACACACAAAACACACACACATACTCTTATTTCCACTGGTGGGCCTCTGGTCTTATTTTCGTGTTTTTTCCCCCATTGGCGCTAAAACAAATGGCGACAGTGGGGCTCCAGAGTCAGGCTGAAAAGTTGACATTTAAGTGAAATGGAGCCCAAATGGGCCAGTGGGATGCAGTAATGATGCAGGAGAGGCTGGTACTCTAAGAGAAGATTTATGAGGTCCTGAAGCCCATCATATTTTAGCCGCTGATGTGCGCTGTGGGTGGTTTATGTGGGATTGAGGGCTTTGCTGTTGAGCCCATCACTTGAGGCCTTTTGTGACTTACTGACATGAGGCGTGAGGTCACAGACAAGGGCTCTAATAGCCTGGACTGGCATCAGCACTACAACTTCTGGCTGGACTGCCAGTTTCTTGAAGCCCTGCTTATTCATGTCCTTTTTTCCATGCATTTTTATTTATTTATTTTTTTTGCACTTGATGGAACAATTGATCGTTGGTAAGCTGTTGTCCGCTTTGCTTTTTTTTAAATAGCTGTTCGTGTATTGCATTAAGTGAATTTCCACCTGAGTCATTTCTCCGTTCCTGTCTTTTTCATGCCGAAATACTTCCCGTATCTCCGCCATTTTACTCATTCATTTGCTTTATTTCCAGTTCAATATGGTGAAGCTGTTTGTTACCGTAATCCCCCCCCCCCACACACCCTCACCCTCGCGCTGTCTCTGGAATAATTGACAAGTGTGCGTGGCTGTGGCCTCTGCCGGCTTTCTCTTCATTTGCCAGACACTTTGTCGCTTTTAATCATGCCTTTAATTGCCAGTGGAGCAGCAGATGAATGGCAGTGGAGCGGGAAACGAATGGGATACTCTTTCTTTTCCTCTGGGTTCATAGCGTGGAGAAGGAGCGTGGCCCAATCAGTAGATCAGATGAAGATCTGACAGCTCTTGTGAACTTGGCCTGCAGCATTTAGGCATTTGGCATGATCCAGTGTGTTTGTATACTTTGGCTGCAGGCCTGTCCTCTTGTGTGTCGACTCCATTTGTTGTCATTATTGTTCTGCAAGTACATGACATTTAAAGTGACCAGCCCCAAATGGCACTTTATCCAGACCAATGGGTTTTTGTTTTGTTTTCTTTTTGCTTCTGTTCCTCAGAGAGCGCACAGCCTGTGAACTTTTAGACCAAATAAACATGCACAAACGCTGTGCAGTGCTGTTAACACATATTCACGCTTGTAAAACAACAGTCAGCAGTGTTTGCCGAAACACTCTCCGTGTGAGGTACAAGAAAAAAGTAAGTTTATTTCAAACGGGAAAAACCCAATAAGGCAACTGGGGTTTCAAAACCATCTTCCTTATAAATGCAATAACCCAGAAATCAAATATATGTACATCTCATTTCCTGTATTTGCAACCTGATTAGTGTCAACAGGGGGAAAGGAACTCCTCTGCCCTCTGATTCGCTCTGTTTGGAAATCATTTCTGGCTTAGGCGAGTGTGCAATAAGAGGCGGTAGAGGAGCCCCTGGTTAAGTGACTCATTTCCATGAGAATCTGCGGCACTGCTATAAATAGGATATGGGGGCTGGAGTATTGGATTTCTTTTTGTCCTCGGGTAGTTGGACAGGCTCTCTGTGGAAGAATCAAGACAATGCCAGGGAGAAAGGGAGAGAGGGACAAAGATGGAGGCTATCTAGTCAGCATGATAGGAAAACTCTTGTTCCTAATCACATCCTAAGCATTACGATGCAGATGTAGACTTGCCGTAATAACTAGTTAGGGAGGTAAGTGATCCGGGCATCGTCCGCGTACTTCTGGCCGTCGCCCGAACATTCACGCACGTCATACACTGTTATGCTGGCCTGCCAACGATGCCTGCCTGTGAATTTTAAATATTTTCTAAATATTTCACAATTTTTAGCGCATTGCAATCGTCATCATGACTTCGAAAAATCGTAACTCGGGGAGCATCTGTACGTACCCTACCAGTCAGTTTCTGCACACAGGTTTTTACTAATTTTCTATTTATTTCATATCTTCAGATGTATCTTTCACAATCTTCAGATGTATTCTTACTAAACATTGGGACATTGTTGAATAAACAACTACAGATAACTAAGGGAGACTCAAAAAGTAAAGGCAAAGTACATTTAACAGCTCTAACAGAAGTAACTGTGAGAAATTAGACATATCACTTTTCCTCATAGTCCCCACGTGAGACGACGCGTTTGTTGTATCGTTCAAGTAGCTTCTGTATTTCTGCAGAGAAGACGTTTTCCAGATGCTCCTGAAGCCAGGTGAGCCCCGTTTCCTTTACTTCATCGTCAGAGGTGAATCTGTGACCGCGCAGTGCCTCCTTCATGAACTGAAGATGTGATAATCTCTTGGCACCATGTCCGGGCTGTAAGGAGGACGTGGAAGACGTTCCAACCCAAGCGGAATTGCGAATTGCAGGTTGAAGTTCATTTCACAGCAATGCACAGTAATTTGCACTGTTCGCTATTTGCAAATGCATTTGGAAATGTGCCAGAGATGGGCCCTTCATGTCCCAAAAGAATGTTAAAATGATTTCTTGGGGAAGGACTGACCGTATTTCTTCTGGAAAAGACGAATGTCTTTTGCTCTCCGGGTTATTGCATGATTTTAAAATTGCCTTTACTTTTTGATTCTTCCTCATGTAAGCCAAATAAGCAAGTCGCCTTCATAACATGGAAAGAGAAGGTAACAGTACATGTTTGACATCCTAATAACTGGTTGTATGGTGATGGCATAGTCAGATTCTACACTGGCCTTCAATTGTGCCTAGACTGGAGGAGTCAGGGCTAAACGCTGGTTTGTCAGACAGAAAGCCACTTTTGAGGGTTCCAAACAGGAAGAAAATTACATGATTGCATGAGCCAAAGAACACAGCAACTGGTATGCAGAAGGCTGGTGTAAGGTGCTATGGACTGATGAATCGAAGTTTGAACTCGACGGTTCCTCAGAGAAGTGTGATGTGAGTGTCTAGAAGAAAGTGAGTAACATTGAAAATCTTTACACTCCCTTGCTTTTTCTCGTGCTAAATAATAAATACGATCCTCCATTGTTCAAATTTGGGTTCTCGAAGTTGTAGCAAACAGCACTGATTCTTCTTCTATCATCTTCCTTGCCTTCCCTTCTTCCTCTCTGTTGTCCTTTCTTGTGCTGACTTCCGGATTCCCACTGCCGCTTGCCAAAACACTGCCAAAAACGCAAAACATGGAAGGTACTCTCTAGAGGTTTGTTCATACTGGGCTACCGTAGCGGCACAACATAGCAGCTCCGTGGAAGTATGTAGATATAAATGGCTCATTTTTAGCTTATAAAAACACATCGGTTTTGTTAAGATGTAGAAACTAGAAAAGTTTACATGCACACTTTGTTACTTTCTAATTACTTTATGCAACATTTTTGCTAGAATAGGAAGAAAGAAAATGTGAAGGTAAACTTTTCTACTGTATACATCTTAAATAGCTGAACAGCACCTTTTTACCCCCAAAAGCCTGGTGTTTACTGTTCAAGCCTGTATACATGCACTTCACTTTCTGCATTGCACATTTAAATGTGTGTCTCTTGGTAAAAAGAAAGCACTCACTGTCGTCATTAAGTCTGTGTGTGTTCACCAGACCAATTCAAGGTAAGAGCTGAAATAAGCTGAAGCTAGCTGTTTTTAAGCCACCAAAACACACGCTGCCTGAATGCTTGTGCAAAACGGGGAAATCACAGCCAGCATGATTGGCAGGACACTTTGTCCTGCTAGATCTTAGTGGCCCACATCATTTGTTTTCAGTTTCATTTCCAGAGCATGCGACACCACAGAGACCAGAGTTTGTCCTCAGAGCTAATGTTATATTGACCGGCTGCCAGAATTTGAGGAGAACTTTGGCAAATATTACAAAACAGGTTCAGACTTCAAATCGCTGACCCCACCTTTAAAGGTCATTCATTCAACCTCATAGACGTCCGAGCTGCTCACAGCGAAGAACCGAACACAACACTGCGTTCCCACCTTCTGCTCACTCAGCACATCCACCACTCTCACCTCCCTGGAAAAAAAATTAATTGAATTCCTGATTTCCTGTTTTACGACTCGTTCCATGGCAGGTTTTATTTGCCTAGTAAAAGAGGTACCTCGCTCCCGAGCTGGAGGCAGATGGATGAACAGGTCAGAGACACTCCTTTTCGGACCATTTATGGGTGGGATGTTAGCACGAATGCTAGCACTAATCACCTCCTCAAGGTTGTTGTGCTTGGCTAGGTCATCAGCACAGCAGCTTTGGAAGTCATAAAGCTTAATAAATAAATAAAAATAATTTCTGTTCAGTCTGTACTGACAAAATAGTGTGTGCAGTTTCTGAGTTTATGAATGTACAATTAGTTCTTTTTTTTTTTTTTTTACAGATTTGGGAGAGAGGATATGGTGGTTGGAATATATTTGTGTGTGTGTGTGTGTGTGTGTGTGTGTGTGTGTGTGCGTGCGTGCGTGCGTGCGTGCGTGCTGGCAGCTGTAGTAGAAAAAGTGTCTGCATGCCTTGACATAGAGCAGGGCACGCTGGGAAAAACGCTCGTCTTTCTGCCTGACCAACTCACCCGTGGTTCTGGCTTCAGGACCTTAGTCTCTCTGGCTCTCCTTCCTTTCCTCTCTAAATCTCTCTTTCTGTTTGTTACCCTATATAGCCTTTACACTTTCTCTCTCCCTCTCTCTCTGTCTCTCTCTCTCTCTCTCTAACTCTCTCTCTCTCTCTCTCTCTCTCTCTCTCCTTGGTGCCTATGATTGCATGCAAATATTTTCATCAATACCAGGGAATTCGTTTCAGTTACAGATTCATAAATAGTTATTTATTGTACCCTGACATCAGCACTGTTGAAAATTGCCATTGCCATATACAGTATTTGACATGTAATTGTACCAAATATCTGTACATGATGTGCTTTTAGTGTCAAATTATCATAAACAGGAGAAGCTCAAGTGTACAAATGATGTCAGTCTTGGTACAATTGCATTAAAATTACTCATCAATGTTTTACCTTATGGACATCATAGTTTTCCACAGAGCATCATGCCTATACAGTGGACCCTCGGCTCACGAACATATTGGACGGCAAACAAATCGACGTACGAACTAAACCCCCGAAAAAATTTTGTACCAACCGACGAACAAAGCCTCGACTGACGTACTGACGTACACATACAACCAACCCACGCTTTGCGGCACAAACATTCGGTTCCGTTCAAGCACTCGAGGTGTGAACATGTACGATGCATTTTTCTGTTGTGTTTCTCTGCATTTTTGCTCTATAAGCTTCATTATGGGTCCCAAGAAACTGGAAAGTAGAAATGGTAGTGAGAGTAAGAAGCCTTAGCGTATAACAGTTGAAATATAGAAAGAAATAATCGCAAAACATAAGAACTGCCCCCATATCCCTCTGCCACCATCCACCTACGCCAGCAACTACGTCTCCACCGCAAAGGGAACGTGCATTAAAATCCTCTGTTTATTTCATTTAAGTTTACTTTTCTATAATTAAGGTTATTTTAATTTTATTCTATGTTTTATTGCCACACATAAACCCATAATACACTTTAAAAACATGTTTTTGAGGGCTGAAACCCATTAATTGTATTTACATTCATTTCAATGGGAAAAATTTATTTGGGTTGCAAACAGAGTCTCGGAACGAATTAAGTTGGTTAGCCGAGGGTCCACTGTGTTTGTTTCTTCTATCATTAGCAAGATTCACCATGTCATCAGTAAGTACTGTCCATTTGCACTAAAACCAAAATGAGACCCGAGTTACAATGGTCCATTATGGGAATCAGTTGCCACTCAAAATACACTGTATACTTGTCTGGACCTCATTAAAAAATCAATCTCTTTGTGATAGACCGTTAAAGAGAGCTTGGAAAATATTAAGTAATTACATCATGGGATGTCCATTATGTACATGCAGAGAAGCGCGTACAGAGCAATCTTCCATTTAATCTTCCGTTTAAAGATGTACTGGAGAGCTCATAAATCCTTTCCGGTTTGTTTTCAGGATTTAATTTCATTTTTATTATATCCTAGTTTAAAAAAAAAAGTCTTCATGAGGTGTGCAGTTCATCTTTACCCTTATATGAGTAGAAATTAATAACCTTCCCAGTGAACTGACCAGAGACATGCCCATTGGTGGATGTCCATTTCCACCAAACATAGAACGTTCAGCTAACATTAGCTTATGTTCTCCTATGTTTAGGTTTGAAAAACCTTTTGCCAACCTTTAGAGAACGTTCTCTCGAGGTTAATGTTAGGGGAACATTATTACAACCAAACAGGAAGGTTCTGCAAAGGTTCTCTAAAGGTTCCCACATTATAAACCTTAGGAGAACATTTCATAAACTGAAACATGCAACCAAAAACTACTATTATATTTACATAAAACCAGCTTTCCTGGCAAACCATCAGACAACCAAACCAACCTTCACTGAACGTTCCTGTATGCAAAAAAAAATCACGCTCTCGGAACATTCTGGGAACCAGAAATTGCTAGCAGGCTTACTGGTCCAGTTTGTCCCGACTTAAATGATCGCATAACAAGATACTCTTATTGGATCGGGTGTAGTCACTCGTGGTGAAAATTCTGGCAAATTCTAGACGTCCCACCGACTTTGGTGAAGGAATTTTCTGTCTGAGTCTGTTAAAATCTACGATTTGCTTTCTTTGGTCAGTGTGGCAGCATGAAACCAAAACTGAAAAGTTTTTTAAAAGATTCTGTACATGATAGCTAAAGTGTGATGGTGATTATCAGACGTCTGCTCTTCAGAATCTACTGATTGCCAATGTAGTTTGATGAGTTTGTTCAAATTAATTCAGTAGTTTTACTAAATAAATGGAGTTTTCAGTTAAATTGGATATTGTGCTGTTTTTTTTTTTTTAATATAGCCAGTCACTCTCTCCAGCTCTCCATTTCAGCATCTCTTATTCTGTTTCTACATATTAGCTAGATGCCCACACCCAATGTTATATAACCTCCAGAGACACCAGGGTTCGATTTAAATGGACTAAACATTTCTTATATGAAAGCACCCTCAAATTATCCAACTAAAAGAAATTGCTATTGTATCTATTTCTTTCTCTTTTGTCTGCTGTGGTCCCTGGCCAAATTCTAGACATCCCTCATCGCCGAAGATGTGTTTTCCATGTCTTTTAAAAAACATTTGCGCTCACTGGGGCACGGTGGTTATTGAATATGTTAAAATCTGACATGAACTGCGGAGTTTCTTTTTTCATTTGTATCGTTATGCAGAATGCCAAGATTGTGAATGTAATCATAGTCACATTTGAATAGTTATTAGTCTTTGCGTTTAATAGATTTTTTCAGCTGATCGTCCACTTTAATGGAGATTGCTTTGGCCTCAGTTCATTCCCATTTTCATTTAGAGCGGCTTTAATCAGTTTACTCTGTTCTGATTTATGTGCATATATGTTTTTTCTTTGTTATTCAGAACGAGCTATCAATCAGATTATTAACAGACTATTAGGCTGCATGCAAGCAATCTTGCAAACAATTTTTGATCTTTCTCGCTCACTCTCTCTCTCTCTCTCTCTCTCACACACGCTCATCTCTCTCATCTGAGCGCTCAGTGCACTCACTCAGTCTTCCATCTCTCTCGGCTCTCCTGCTGGCAGCGAAATGGCCACAGCAAGCAAGCACACTAACCCTCTGCCCTCGCCAACAAAACCAGCATGCCATGACAGCCCATAAACAAGCGTTCTCACTCACTCACACACACGCACACGCCAAGCTGTAAACAAGGAACATAAATCACTTCGTAACAATATGCAAGTCTTGCTTGGTCTGTGCTTAGTGTAGGAAACAGGGCATTGTTTATGGAGAAGACTGAGCCATGTCTTCGGTGCCACCGATACGCCCTCGCGGCGCGGCCAAACATCTGCTGGCGTGGGATGCCAGATCTTGCAAGAAGTCAGCCTTAGCAGCCCCGTGCCCTCACCACAGGGTCTAATGCTGTCGATGTGTAGACGTATAGATTGTAGGTCGTAAAATATCGCGACACTTACAGGCAGAGACGTCAGTCTGTCAACTGGAAAGGAAATGATGCATGCAAAGTATGTATGCAGTGAAATACGAGGTGGAGAGATCCATAAATGTACACGACACACGAGAGGAAAATAGCGGTGAGCCGAAAGGCTCCAGAGCAAAAGAAACCCAAAACAGTCCTAATAATAAAAAAAAAGGAGAAAGAGAGAGGGAGAGATAATGAAGATGCTGTGAAAAAGCACTGGGACTTAAAGTCAGCATGTTTGGTGGAAGAAAGCTGAAGATAGCTATTTTAAAAATCCAAACAAATGCAACGATTTCTCCAAAGCTGTAAAAATTCCAGCCAGTAGAATCCATCTATTCCAATTGTTTTTAGATTAATACTAAACCGGGCTGTCTGTAGACGATCTCCATTTGTAAGCAGGTTACATTTAGTCACAGTACACAATCTGATAAACCACAATCAGAGTTGAGCATTCAGGGAGCAAGGTTTTGTGACAGTGTTACCATTGTCCATCAGTATCCTGCAGTCCTGTTTTTACTCAATTCAGGTGTACATCTGAACTTTTTTTTTTCACATCAGTCTGAGTATTACTGGATTACTGTATTAGGCTGCATGTAAATGTAGTTAGTCTTAAAACACATCAGGCTGCAAGAGGAGGGACTAATGCATTCCCGGGAAACGTGACTGATAGGCAAGAAGAGCAGCCCCTCATACTGATTGGTCGGGAGAGCATGAGACGCCAAAGAGACCCTCTGAGCCGACATTTTATTCTCATCAGCCGCTACGACGTAAAGAGAACTTCACCAAATATTACAAAAATGTTCTGACTTTAAAATCGCTGACCTCACCTTTAAATGCTGTAAGAATTTGTTGGGTTTGAATATCTTGCACTTTACATAGGCACAGGCACCGAAGACAAAAAACAATGTTTTTATTCATAACTCTTGGAGCTAGGATGGAATTGAAAATGCTGTCATTTTCAGACAGCACATATATATATATATCCTGTCTGTCCCTTTTTTTCTCATTTGAAACTATAACAGAGACATGGAGTAGGTCCGCAAATAGTACCCCTGTCTCTCAGTCCAGAAGTCTGACTTGGCTCCTGAGGCTCATCACTCGCATTCTGTCTGAGAAATGATGATGTTGGTTTCCCTCCGTCGCCTCAGCGCCATGTTCCTGTTTTGCATTTGCATAGGAGCTGCTGCTGGATGAGGATATATGGGGCAGCTTTAAGGAAATCGCGCGGCAGCCGCTGAACGGCGGGCAGAGAATAGTAAGTGTCAGTGATGGACGGCGGGATATAAATAGCGCCAGTGATGGCAGGATAATGCATGGCGCATTCTCGACTGGCAGCGAGATGGAGGGAAAAGCGGGCCGCGTGTCGACTTTTTTTTTTTTTTTTTCCAGGTCACTCACCGTCTCCTAGAGGTGCAGGAAGAGAGGTTGATTAATTATTATCATTATTATGATCATGCTTAGCAGGAGCATAAATCAACGTGATGTCAGTCTCACCTGAGTGTCAGAGTGATGCGGCGATCGGAGCAAGGGGATCTGTCAGCTTTTGTTATTTTTCTCAGTACATCCACTCTGTTCCTGGGCATGTCAGTCTTACAGGGTAGGTGTGATGCTCTGTTGCTCTATCACCAGAATGAGGTGTCTTTGAGAGCCGCAGAGAGCGTGCTCGTTAGTACGCTTTCCTGGAAAATATTTTGACCGGAATTGATCTCGAGCATGCCCTACAGAAAGCCCCATGCCGTTAACACCCTCCCTCTAATAACATTCACTTACACACTTATTCATGCAGGGTTGCCTCATCGTAATTTATATTTGCCCGTTAATGGCTTACTGTAAGTCTCCGGGGAAGAGGGGTATCTGAGGGGAGGTATCAGCTTTCCATCCACGTCCCTCCGCCCACTCCTGCTGACGTTCACTTTCTCTCATTCGGTACCTCACCCTCTTTATATCTTGTGCTAATGACAGCTCGGCAGCTCCGTAACAAAAGCAGCGAGCGCTTGTCGTCGTGTGTGGGATGCGCAGCACGCCTGCCGGTTGCCACATCTCAGTGTGTGACTTTTATGAATATATAGACCCAGCTGCGGCCTCAGGCGGATTTGTCTTTATAAAAGAGCTTTGACACATCTGCCACTGGCCCACTTCATTTATTCCGCTCACGTAGATTAAGGCTGGCATTACAAGTAAGGTCACACCATGCATCCTTGTTACCCTGACACGGGCGCGATGCCGCGCATGGCCGGTCAGATGGACGGCCCGAAGCAGTCATGGCCGGGGGAAGTTTTCATCGGTGCCTACTAGAGGCACTTCCTCCTTCCTCTGCTCCCTCCCTTCTTCCTTTGCATCTCTCCTGATGTCTAGCTTGCTGTTTTTGTGTGACTTGCTTTGATGAAGGATTTCTTTTCCTCCAGCTCTGATGTTCATGTTTACCCATGTGTGTGCTGGCTAATCCAGAAGCGCTCGCCGCACATCCGGCGGATTTCGTTCAGTCCTGCGGCCTTGCTGGCGAGGCGAGGGCTCATTAGTAGGGGAGCTGAGGACTCCAGCGTCCTTGCTGTGTTTTATGTGCGCCAGGCAGAGAGTTTTTGTCTGGTAGTTGTTTGTAGGCCTATCAGCTCCCTAGTCCCTCTGCTACAACGAGCAAACAAATACACGGAGGAGAGGGAAATCAATGGCGACCTACTAGATCATCACCCTGCAAGACAGGAATAGGGGTGTGTTTGTGTTTGTTGAATGTGAATGTGTTCACAGTTGCTTCCCAAATCTAGCAGCACTATGTCTCATCTCCCTGCTGCCTCGTGTGTGTGTGTGTGTGTGTGTGTGTGTGTGTGTGTGTGTGTGTGTGTGTGTTTTCCCTCAGCAGGCTCATAACTCTTGAATGAACTCCATTTCACTCTCTCCAAGTTCCACGCAATCTCGCTTCTGTCCATCACCCCGGCCTAGGTGGCTTTGGACCTCTTCCTGCCCTCCCGTTCCGACAGCTCAGGCTCGCCGCTGTCTACAGCTATCTCCTCAAACGCCATAGGTTAGACTAGACTTTTTGACAAACCTCGTTTTTGCAACGGGTGCTCTATTTATGTGGAGTTAATTTTGCCGTCCAATGTAATTGTGACAATGAAATTGTAGTTTTGTTCATTTCTCAGACATTCCAGTCAAAGGGCAGGAGCAGGCTTTCTCAGGTCACTGATCCTCGTACTACTCTGAGGTCCTCAAAAGTTTCACCCTTTTATCTTAATGGCTTTACATATTTCTGAGAAAATTGTACTTCTTAGCCGGAATGACGGAAGCAAATTATATGCCACACGACGACTCGACCTTTTAACAGAGCACGCTTCTTTGAGAAAATATCTGTTATTACTAAGATGTATAGCTCCAGATTTTTCATTATATTTAGAGCTAAATTGTCATGTTTTTTTTTTTAAAGCTATATAATCGTATAGAAAATTCAGTCATGGCCGACACGACAGGTCGTGCTGTTCTTGTGCGAAGAAAAATTCTAGGATTTTAATGAATCAAAAAGCCATCATCAAATATGGAACTGAGACTGTAGCATAAGCACAATACTCATAATGTGAAGGCTCGCCTGTGGAAGTACAAGGTTATGTGAGCATTTGGGGTGAATATAATCAAAATGCTCAAAGGTTTTAATAAAGCACACACACACACACACACACACACTATATATATATATATATATATATATATATATATATATATATATATATATAAAAAACACAAACA
>JAQMCW010000015.1:6457030-6474140 GCA_030068335.1 Chrysichthys cranchii | reverse complement strand
CAGCTCTCCTTCTCTCTCTCTCTCACACACACACACACACACATATATATATATATATATATATATACATACACATGTCGCAGATGTTTCACGTGTCCAGAGACAGAATGAGGTGAACTTGACAGTTATTTTAGCGTTAGCCTCTTTCGCGATCCCGTTAAGTCCTGTAAACTCAGCACAAATCTCGGCTTTTTTTTTTTTTTTTGGAAATCTATTCCAGGAGGCTCTTATTGTACTTAACAGTCTTAATGTACTCTTTTAGCACTTCAGGCTAATTTTTTTTAGTCCTTCCTGATTTAAGTCCTATAATTTCCCAGCATTCATTCAGGTCAGGAGTGGCAATAATGGAAAGTGTAAGACAGTGGTGTGATAAGATGAGCGGGAGAGTCTGTTCTCGAGGAATCGTTTTAATGAGTGCGCTGCCGGCATGTAATTCAGTGGGTGGATAATTATAAACACAAAGAAAAAGATCTCTCTCTCTTTCTCTCACTGGCTCAGATCACCTCGGCCCAGGCAGGCGTGTCCTGTCGGTGATTTATCCTGAGACTAGAAAAACGCACACCCCCTCTCCATGCTCCGTGGCCCAGATGAGCCCGATATAGAGGTGCTTAACCCTGGCCGGCTGCTTTCCGCTGGCATAAAACGCAGCAGCGAGTAAACAAGAGTTAGCAAGCCGCCACGTGAAATGAATATTGTATACACGCATTCCAGCTAAGTGTTGTTGTTTATGTCAGGGATGGTGTTTATGGTGCTAGCTAGGCCTCTTAGTGCAGTTAAGTTTCCCATCGTCCCACCCTGGCCATCAATCCTTAATCTCTCTCACTCTCCCTCTTTCTCTCTTTCCTGCTCTCGCTTTCTCTCTCCCAGTTTTTTTATTTTTTATTTTTTATTTTTTTTATGTGTTCCCTACTTATTCTTCAGCGCTCAGCTCAGGCCGCCTGCATTTTTTTCCCTCCCTCTCTTCCTTCCGCGCTCACCTTCTCTCCTTCCAGATGGCGCATTTCACAACCTGCTAGGCACGATCAATCAAGCCCAGATGCAGACTGGGCTATTAAGGTCAGTAATGATCGTCCTTTGAGCGTTATGAGCCCGGCTCCTGTTGTAAAGCAATGCATCAAACTGCTTCCGCCGCCCGCTTTCGCCCGCCCCTTAACAAGCCGGCTTAAAATATCGGCCCGAGGATAGGAAATGAAAAGGGTACAACCTTATCTCTCCGAAGACAGGCCGTCGTAGCCCCGAGGTGTAATAAAACTACCGGACCCGACCGTTGCCAGGAGTCATCTTTTTTATAAGCAATATCTTTCAAAGTTCAGCTAAGCGGTGGGCACCGGGCGCTGGATTACACTGTAATGTATCACAGGGTGTCTGACTTTCTTCTGCAAGGGTCTGATGGTCCTCTCTGCTCCGCTTCTTCTCTTCTCTTCCTCCTCCTCCTCCTCCTCCTCCTGTATCAGGGGACTTATATTTATTACATCTACGGCCAGCACAGTCCTCCGCTGGTCTCCTGGGTTCCTGCTAAAACAATAGCGGGTCCACGGGGATGTCATGTGGGTGTGAATGTGTGAGTGTGGGTGATTGCAATATCGCTCTTTGTGTGCTGAAAACAGATATCGCATCTGTGTGAGCTTGGCTCCGTCCCTGTGCATTTGGCTCACTGACTCGGAGCACTTTGCATATGCATGTGAATGAGCATATGTGCACGTCTGTGTTTGTTTCCGCGCGTCTGACATAGATGCACTCAAGCGGCCTACGCCTTTAAAGCCAGAAGGCCCTTGTCTCTCTCTCTCACACTCTCTCAGGTCCAGCGTCGGGCTTAATTTACGATCCATTCTGCAAAAAGCCTCTTAGGCGGGCTGCAGCTGGAGGATAAATCTCACTCTCCCCCTCCTGCGCTTGTCCGTCACCTTTTTTTCCCTGATGTTTATGTGTGGATATAAACAGGCCATTATTAAGACACCATCATCAGCCATAAGAGCAAAAGGAGGCAGCGAGTGTGCGCGTGCACCGCTCATAATGATCAGACTAATTAATTAATTAGGGCTATGAAAGCCCGGCCCACTCCTGCATAAATAAAGCATGGCTCTGTCCCAGCGTGATGGTGCTGTTTATCTCCAGTCTGGAGGCCAGCTGGTGTGTATCTCACACCTCCATCACTGCCATTGGGCCAACTAATGTTTACATGCCATTCACTGGCCATGCTCACAACCCTATACGTTATGCAACGGCTTCCGTATGCTTCTGCCCTGATCTGATCTCTCTATATACTGTACAGCACATCATAAAGTCAGTCTGAATGTACAGGAGAGAGAAGTGTTTTTGTGTGTATATATATATATCCACTCCAATTTGCTAATACTAATGATTTTTTTTACAATGAAGAGAAAACAGCTATTTTTGTCCATTTATCATTACATTCAATGTTGTAGAAGCTATAAACTTCACTGCCGTACCAGTCGTTCCCTTTTCTCTCTGTCTTTTTCTCAAAGTTAATATGACAAAAAAATATATACAGCTTGTCATGGTACAGCAAAACACATAACCGATTTGTCTGTGGTGGAAAACATTCTGACACTAGAGGCTCCTTCCATAAATATTCAATAAACCTTTCCTTAAAAAGGCTTCACCATATCATATGTTTTTTCCTTTAATAACAGCACAATTTAAAATCTGTTTATTTGTAGTCTTCATGTGTATGCCCTGTGATTTGGATGATATCTGGCACTACTGCACTACGTTACAGAATGAAACCTGACCAGTCAGATTCAGTCCCTGCTGTACCCAGACAACATGCATGTTATTTACAAGGATTTACTGTATATTGTTATAATATTGACTTAAACTATGGAATACACAGGCTTCTCAAAAGTAAATAGACATCCCTCATTACGTTTTATCAGCTGACACCACCTGGTGTTGTTATTATTATTTTCATTTCAGAGTACAGTATATTAATTGTTTATAGCAGCTAGCCATGCCACGAACACCAGAAGCAAAAGAGTCGTGTGATTTTCAAAGAGTTTGTATTGTGGGTCAGTCTGAGGGTGGACTTAACCAGCGTATGATTGCACAAAACCTTGGGATTCCTCTTGTACACAGTCAACAGAGTGATTGGACAATTCAAACGCAAAGTAAAGGAATCAACAGCATCCCGCTCAGGTCGACCTGGGTCCTCTGATAGGTGTCTTCAGACTGTCAAGTGGATTGTTGAAAAAAATCCCCTTTATAAGGCTGCTGATGTTGCAAAGTGATTCCAAGTGTGATACTTTTACAGAACTTTGTCCTGGACTTCTTTTTTGATGAGTTTGGTTAGTTATGTTCTCTAACAAACCCTGGAGCGTTCCAGGAACAGGTTTATTTATATTTAAATCTCTTGGCGCTTTCATTGCACACAAATAGACTCCATTCAACTGATTATGAGTCTTCTGATGGTAACTGGTAGCACCAGAACTAATTTAGGGGAGTCACTGGTGACAGAGGTCAATAATTTTGCATGCTATATTGATTTTCCTACAAAAGCTTGCGCATAAACACACACTTCATTTTGTGTAGATTCAAGACACACATTTAAGTCCATTTCAGTTCCAGGTTGAAGCACTACAAAATATGGCAAAGTTCAAAGGGGGTGAATACTTACGCATCACACCAAAGTGTGGGTACAGCATGTGTGTACACAGAGGTTTATTACAGTTCAGGATAGATGTATGTGTGCGTGATTGAGTACACACACATAGAGAGAGCACAGAACTTCAGGGCAATAACACGAGCAGCTTCATGGAGGTGGTGTGTGCGCGGACTGACGAGGAAGATAAAGTCCAGGCTGAAGGACCGCAGTCCAAAATGCATTGCGGGTAAATGTATCCCACCAGATGGAAGGGATCCGTATGACGCTGCCGGCTGGACTCGTTTTCACTATAAATATGAAACTCGCCAGTTCATATCTGGTAACACAATATGCTGGTAGTGCTCCTGCAAGCCAGGTTTATAAATCATCCGTCTGGCTGTCAGAGACGAAGCATGAGCTGGACAGATCTGAAATGATTTACAGCAACCTCCTTTCAGTCAACAAAGCTGTTTAACATGTGTGAGTCATATGAAACTTTTTTTTTTGTTTTCTAAATTGAGCGTACTCTCAAAAGGGCACTGTTGAAATAATATCTGATCGGAGTCGGCCGAGACGGGCCGATGGATAGCCCGCGCTAGCGGAGTGCTCCAGTCAGTGCATGTACACTTGTATTCATCCACGTTATTTATGTATAGGAACATACTGCCACATTAAACTATCAAAAATATACACGTACACACCTACACTGTTCTCCCTGCGCGTTATGACACTCTCCACTTATGCTGGAACCCTGTGTACTTTCTGAGGAGTAAAAAGCTGTGTGTTGTTTGGAGCACACTTGGCTCTTCTCTGAACCCTTTCTGAATTCCGACCTTGGAGGAAGGTTTGCCCATTATTCTGCCCACGCAGATATGAAAATAGCCTTCATTTCACAAGCTGCACCTGACACAGGGACAGGACAGTGTGTGTGTGTGTGTGTGTGTGTGTGTGTGTGTGTGTGCAGGTTTATATACCCTTATGAGATCTGACAATGTTACATGGTCCTCAACTACTCAAATTTATTGAAAAGTATATTGTAAGTGATTTTTGATTCTATTCTATTCATTTTAAGTCTACAGAATATTGAAATTCATTTATTTTCAGTAACTGCTTTATCCTGGTCAGGGTCTTGATAGATCCAGGGAACACTAGGTATGAGGTGGGTACATACCCTGGATGGGATATCCCAACATTCACACACTCTTTCATACTTATGGGCAGTTTAGGGTGGAAAGTATACCTATGCATGGTTCTGGGAGGTAGGAGGAAACCAGAGAATCTGGACACCACCCAGACAATAACCCGGACTTAGCATCAAACCAGGGACCTTGTAGCTGACCACGACTCATCCCTGTGTTCGCATATATTCCGTTTCCACATGACTATTTGGATCGAGAGATAACTGGACAGTACCCAAACAGATTCTCACACTCACAGCACATGTCCTGGGCTGCTTAGTTGGATAGGAGGCAAAGTGTTTTCTTTTTTTTTTCAACTAGCACGACACACCAGTGCCGCTAACACTGATCCGTCCCTCACTTTGTCACACACACACACAGTACCTAAACTGCATATACATTGACCCTACACTCTTAGCACCTCTTCTGCATGTCCTTAATGTATTCTCTGTTCACTTATCACAACACCATGCTCTCATCCTGTCTTTCTCTTCATCCTCTTCTCTCTATGGACTCGCTCCTTTGCTCGGTTTTTGAGTGGCAAGGTGACATTGTGTGTCATATCAGCATTCCGTGGCAGTCCCCGTCCCTCTAGAGAGTAATTATTTTTTTCAGAGTGAAAGGTTCAATTTGCTATAAAAGAACAAGAGCCCCAGGTAGAGGGAAAGGAGCCCGAGAGGGAATGAGAGTGAGAGCGGTGAAGAAGCAGAGGGAAGATGGAAGTGGATGATAGAGAGAGAGAGCGGGAGAGAGAGGTGGAGTCTCAAGGCTGATCTTGGCTACGCGAACTCAGGTTTAGACAGGCTGGTCTTGTTGGCAAGCCTGCAGGGAGGCGGCGTGCTTTGGTTTCTTCTCCAGCAGTGATCACGCCACCTCTCTCTCTGACACTGGACTGAGCCAGAGACTTTGAGGAAAAACTGCAAGCAGGGGAAAATTTGTCAGGCATAGCCCAGTGACCCAAAAATGCTCTTCTGGCAGAGGAAAACGGCTGCACCTGTGGACGACAACACAACTATATAATCAAGCTGGAATTAAGATCAGGGATGTGCTTATGGTGAAAAAGCCGTTACTAAAGATTTACCTTTTCACATTGGACCATTGCTTTCAGTATAATTTAAAGCCATATGTTTTGTTTAACCTTGTCCTCTGTGCCAGTCAGTTCCACGGAAGGAGGCATGGCCTCTGTGCCTGTCAGTCCCACTAAAGGAGGCATGGCCCCTGTGCCTGTCAGTCCCAGTAAAGGAGGCATGGCCTCTGTGCCTGTCAGTCCCACTAAAGGAGGCATGGCCTCTGTGCCTGTCAGTCCCAGTAAAGGAGGCATGACCTCTGTGCCTGTCAGTCCCAGTAAAGGAGGCATGACCTCTGTGCCTGTCAGTCCCAGTAAAGGAGGCATGGCCCCTGTGCCTGTCAGTCCCAGTAAAGGAGGCATGACCTCTGTGCCTGTCAGTCCCAGTAAAGGGGGCATGGCCCCTGTGCCTGTCAGTCCCAGTAAAGGAGGCATGGCCTATGTGCCTGTCAGTCCCTCTAAAGGAGACGTGGCCTCTGTACCTATCGGTCCCACTAAAGGAGGTGTGGCCTCTGTATCTTTCGGTCCCACTAAAGGAGGTGCAGGTTCTGTATCTTTCAGTCCCACTAAAGGAGACGTGGCCTCTGTGCCTTTCGGTCCCACTAAAGGAGGTGTGGCCTCTGTATCTTTCGGTCCCACTAAAGGAGGTGTGGCCTCTGTATCTTTTGGTCCCACTAAAGGAGACATGGTCTCTGTACCTTTCGGTCCCACTAAAGGAGACATGGCCTCTGTACCTTTTGGTCCCTCTAAAGGAGACGTGGCCTCTGTACCTATCGGTCCCACTAAAGGAGGTGTGGCCTCTGTATCTTTCGGTCCTAAAGGAGACATGGCCTCTGTACCTTTTGGTCCCTCTAAAGGAGGTGTGGGTTCTGTACCTGTCAGTCATATAAAAGGAGGTATGGTCTCTGTGGCAGTCAGTCCCAGTGACAAAGACGCTTTGCTTAAGTGAAACTGGAATTCAATCTTAATGCCTCGTTGTTTGATTTACTGATTTGTCATGCACTGGATTATTGATAACATTTTGAAATACTCATTATGAGCACTATCATAAGAAAAAGATACTATACTGGGCTTTCCGGGTTTTAACTTTGTTGTGTACCTTTAGTTCCCTACGAAAGTAAATATAGTGTACTGCAATGTACATAATTATATTTTATGGCCCACTAAGGCAATGTTTGTTCCTGCAGGAACAAAAATATACCTTTATTTATTTAATATACACTTTCTTCCTGACACGGAAAAGAAACACACTCCAAGTGTCTAGTATTAAATCGAGTAAAAGACTAAAGGTATAATTTTGAAAAAGTTCTGCAATTTACTGAAAGGGCTTCAGAGGTGGAAGGGCATTTTGTGTGGTGCCAGGGCGCAATGCTTCACTTGTGAATTTAGTCTTATATCCCAGTACACATGGCCCTTCAGTCTGACTATATGTTATTATTTCTAGAATTATGCTGACAGACAGTATAAAGTGTGTGTGTGCTTGTGTTTGTGTGTCTTTGTTTATATGGAGCTATGTATGTGTTTAAGTATGCATGATGTGTTTCTACTTCTACTGTGGAAATTCCTGTGAAAACTTGTCACCATGCCTCACTCGCAGGTCATCTGTGGCAGTGTCTCAGGAACCTGTGTGTGTGTGTGTGTGTGTGTGTGTGTGTGTGTGTGTGTGTGTGTGAGAATGTGTGCGTGCGTATGAATTATTCTGCAGCTGCTCAGTGGAACAGAGGGGCTGCAGCCTGTTGCACTTCTCACACTGCAAACAGATTGGCAGGCTTCACAGGCCTCTGTGCACATCACACACTGTGCCTCCTGAGCTCACAGGCTCAGTTCACCGTTCAGCAGCTCCAGCATAATGCGCTCGAGAGAGCTCTCGCCTTGCTTCCAGCACTACTGTATATTTTGTCACATTGCATTAGTACAGCTGCAAGCTTTCACTGACAGGATTTTTTTTTTTGTGCTGCATACTCACTTTCAGAAACATTCTCACACAATCAGTAGCTTGTTCAGTTAGGGTTGCGCAATCGTACAGTAGGACAAGCTTTTGCCGTCGCATTTTGTTCCACTACAGCTGATTTTAAGTGTGTTTTCTGGTTTGATCCGAATACTCCCTCCTCACTCGAGACCGGGCTCATAATTCCAGGTAATTTGGGCTCATAATTCCAGGTTCTTTCTGAACCGAGGCACAGTTGCACAATTCCATACATCATGTCTCACAGATTGGGTGTTTTTTTTGTTTTTTTTTTGTAGTGCAAGCACTTGCACCACACAGGTGAGCTAATTACATTTATATGAGAGTCTGCTTTATTGATCGTTAATCACAGAAATTTCTCCAGCCTCATAAAAGTGGAAACAGGAAGTAAGGTGACAAGTTGAACCAATCAGATTACTCAGCATGCTTCCACACTTGATGCTTCGGTTGAAACTAACCCTGCATCGCCAATCAATATGAATTCTGAGCGCCAACAACTTTTTTTTTTGTCGTTTTGTCATTTCTCGAATGTGAATTTGTGGCTCAAGTTTGTGAATTACAACCTTTGAACTAGAACTGACCCAGATGCAGCAATGTGCTCATTTGGGATCAATTTCACTGTCCAGTTTATTTTCCCAATGACTAAATGTATACATTATCCACTGATTGAGCATAAAGCAGCACTTATTTCTCTCCTCTCCTTTTGTTCTTTCCCTTTCTTTTTTTATTTCCTTAAGAGCAGAGGCAGTGAAAACAACCTGAAGTAAATTATTCAAAAGGGCATTAAAATGAACACAGAGGCTGGAGGAGCAATTTGCATAGCCTGGTGTGTGTGTGTGTGTGTGTGTGTGTGTGTCTGGGAGTGTCTGAGAGAGAGTGTGAGAGAGAGAGAGAGAGAGAGAGTGAGTGAGGGAGAAAGAGAGAGATGCATTGTTTAGGCCAGGCTGTCTGCTTACTGGGCGTTGTTGCTAATGTGTCCTCACTTCAAAGCTCTTCTTGTTACTGGCTATTTAAATTGCAAATCTTACATTTGGCGAACTATAATATCTCATCTTCCTCCAGCAATTACCCTCCTCCCACCATCAGATAAAGAAATGCTAGCTCCTAATAAGCATCCACTATGGGGGGCTAATGGCTTCCCCGAGCTCTTTTAATTTCATTCATACTTTTACATAAGAAATTAATAATTAATTGGCAGTAAACAAGCATTTAAGATGCTTACCACACCGTGGTCAGCTAATTGGCTCATTAAATGTAACATTAGGTGGGAGAGGGGCTGTCGACAGGCAATGCAGGACCCACTCAGTGCACTGCGTTCAGGGAGCATTGATCATCCCCAAGCACTGCCAACCTGATTAAAGACCAATAAAGCCCCTCTGCTGCTTGGCATCTCTCAGAAGTGCGCCCCAGCCACCTCCAAACCTGATTTAGAGCGCAGATGACCAGGCTGGTGTAGCCTTAATAAGGGTTGAATGGAGGAAGTTGCCCTTTTTACGAGCTTTATGCTGCAGTGTTAAATGGCAAATATACTTCACTGCCCACAGTTAGACAGGGGAGGGGTTAAGCCTTAGAACTTGAAGAATTGCTGGTAAATGGAACTTATATACAGGGATGGATTACCAACCAGGCATATTGGGACTGTGCCCAGGTCCCTGGCCACTAGCAGGCTCTTGATGCGCATGGATTTATGATTAGACTGGATGATTAGGCTGACCATTATGCTAAGACACACATTTCTCAACCTCAGTGAGTTGTTGAATGGACAGACACAGAATCTGAAATGATTTCAGAAATGTTATTGACGTATGGGTTAACGGTCAGTTAGTTAACTAGACAAGCATTCATTTTTCCAGATGGGTTGGATTACCAACAAACTAAAATGGAACTGAGTTTAAAGCTAGACTGGATGGATGATTAGGTAAAAGAGTTTTCATGGACAGAAGTAAGAAAAAGGTAAAAACTGTCTTTTGCATAACACAGAGGCTACTCACATACTCGTTATGGATGTGTAATATAGTAACGTATGAATTTTTTTGTTATATTGTTTGGCTGATTATTTTCTTGGATGGTTGTTTGTTTTGTTCAGTGATTGTTTGGCTGGGAGGCTGTTTGGTTGGCAGGTTATTCGTGTGTTTGTTTAGTGGTTTGGTTGGCTTGTTTGGTTGCCTGGATGGTTTGTTGTTTGGTTGATCAATTAGTTTGTTTGTGCAGCTGGTTGGATTTGTGGTTGGCGGTTATTTGGTTGGCTGGTTTGGTTGTTTGGTTGGTTGTGTGTTTGGCGGTTGGGTGGCTGGCTGGTTGGTTTGGTAGTTTGGTTGTACTGAGTCATTTGTGGCAGGGTGGGAAGGGGGCTCCTGCTTAGGTTCCTGTCCAAGTAAGATGAATGATGACATACCGATAATCCAGTACACAGTCTTCTTGTCCTTTATTTACACATGCTGAATTTGCCTATGAAACTTTTAAAGTCGGAGGTCCAAAGATTAGCATTGCCTTCTCACAGTTTCAGGGTCCCAATTTATAGTCTGTGCTTGGCTTATTGCCTGTATGGAGTCTCACATGTTCTCCCTGTGTTTGCACGGGCTTCCTCCAGGTTCTCCTTTTTTCTCCGACTATCCAAAAAGACGCAGGTAGTCAGACTAGACAGAGTAACCTTAATTTTTTCCTGTGATTTTAGTGCAAACTGTAAATGTATATCTCTGATATGTTAATTGAATTGTCTGCCAACCAAAAATCCTCAGTAAAGGCTGTTGGGCCACTTGCACCAACATCCTCGTGCTTTGATGCTGACTCTAGTGTACATTTTACTCCTGGAGCGAAGTGGGTACAAAGGAAAAAAAGATGTTTGTATAAGCTTCAAGTACTGACACTTTCCTTAAGTGCTCACATAGATGTTATAACATCAAAACCCCATTTCCCCAGCAATAAATCACAAAAAAACAGGAGTATCATTTATGATAAAAGATTTTTATAGATACACAGAAGAAGCAAAAAAAAAAGAAAAGCAAACTGTGCCATCAGGAAAGCAAATATTAAGCCGGAAAATAAGGCTGGGCATAAATCTTGGAAAGAAAGTACTGTAAAAGAATTAGGAAAATGGCTGCAGTGGTGATAAATTCTGAAAACAGGCAGCTGATGGTGGAAGTGATAAGTGATCCTGTCCGGCCGATATAACTAAAACAATCTTTCAGTCGTTTTTGAGGGAAATGATTTGTCACCTGAAAGTGTATAGTTTACAGGACGTTAAGGACCATCTGCTCCTCGTGTACTTAAAGGCCAGGACGTGTTTCATCTACACATCTGCAGATCTACCCTGATGACAGAATGGTCTAATATTGTATTCCACGACTCTACAGCCATTACTTCTATTCCTGAAAGGTCACGCGAAGTTTCTCAGCTGCTTAAACTCCTCGTACCTGCATAACTTTTCTGTTGATTTCACTGTAGTTACTGAATAATTCATAGCCGTGACTGAAGTGTGTGCTTAAAGATGATTGACTGAATCATAAGACAGAGGTTTAAGGGGTTAAATGATCATACAGCAGTCTGTTATGACTTTCTAGACCACTCTGATGGAAACAGTGGTTATTCACTGGAAGGAGGTGAAAACTGTGAACCAGCAAATATATACCGGAAGAATTTGTGATGATAAGCAGAATTTTGAGCTAAATGCAGAAACTTATTTAAAAAGCACACAAGCAGCAATACTTTCTGAGGAAATTCATTCAGTGTCAGTAATGCCATCCAAACCTTCTCCAAAGCTTCTATAATTATTTTATAGAAAATGCTCTATGTCTGGCTTTCTTCATCTTTTGCTGGTTTGCATTTCTTAGTGTTAAAAATAGGAACCACCTCCAAACCTCAGTAAACCTCTGTTTCAGGATAACTGAAGTGTCATTTAAAAGCTTTGTCTACACCTTGCTGCGACCTGGAGCTTAAGGCGGAGTTACAAATGTATAGCCTCAATGGCTTAGTTTTGGTTTTGTTTTTTGTTTTTTTTTGTTTGTTTGTTTTTTTAAAATAATTTCCTTTTTTTAAAAAAGAACAATTTGGTCACCTGCCGGGTCCGACCCATAAGCTAGCTTCCCCTGTTACATCCAGGGAGGGTGAAGCCTAACACATGAAGTCAGCCACTCACAACTCCTTATCTCATGCTACTTCAGAGGAAAGCACTATCTGAAATCTTCCCCATACATGAGCTCAGAGATGTCCACAAATGGCTAGTGTTCTTGTGGATGACGGGGAAGAGAATATACGATCCCTCACACACAGACAGCATGACTAAATTAGCACCCCTGGTTCCGCGCATGGTTATGATATCGTAAGGTTTCAAACTTGCAGTTTCCTAATATTAGCTTGAACGCTTTGCTGTTTTGAAAATGGGGAATTGGCTGTTGGACACGTTGCTATTCCTCCATTAGGTACCCTGCTTCAAATGGATTTTCATTGGCTCTAACAATCACTGTAAGAGAATGACTTCTATTGATCTGAGAATACAGGAAGTGATCCCAGCTGTATGTTTATACATAAAAAGCAAATATAGGAATAATTTTATAAAAATATATCCAATCAGTTTAAATTACAAAACAATCTTTGAGGTAGATTTGCTTTAATATGCTTTACTTTTATCCTTCTCTTGTAAGTAGGTATTGGGAAAAGATTGCTTTCTATGACAGGACATCAACTGCTATTATCTGCTTCAACCAATTACACACCTAAGCTTGAGTAACTTGTTATTCCACCTATCAGATGCAATCCCGCTCCCAAGCTCTACGCTGCCCTTTCTCTTCAACAATCCTACAAGTGATTGGTTGGTGATTGGTACACGAACTTTTGATCATGAGTTTCTTGTGTATGTCAGTGCACATGGATCAGACGACGATGGAGAGAAAGCTGAAGACGGTGCAGAAAAAGCACAAGATAAGAAAGGCGTTTCTGGCAGATGCACCAAGGGTTTGAAAAATAAATGAACTTTTGCTGGCTGATGGTTGCGATGATGCAAAGAGTCAAGAAAGCAGGTATTCAGTGGTATCTTAGTCTTAGATCCTCGTCATGCCATACGGCCCATAGGGTGTCAAGCGGCCCTCATGGGGCTCGGTCAACATTTCTGTAGCCAAGTGCATTCTACAGGGTCTCTAGCCCCATGCCCAACCCTCCCCTAACTCGGGTTCATGCACACACACTCGCACCGACGGGCAATTTAGGGTAGCCAATCCACCTAATGTGCAGGTCTTTGGACTGTGGGTGGAAACCCACGCGGACACAGGAAGAACATGCAAACTCCACACAGAAAGGCACCCGTACACAGAAAGGCACCCGTGCTGAACCCAGGGCTCGAACCCAGGACTTTCTTGCTGTGAGGCGACAGTGTTAACCTCTTAGCCACCATGCCACCCATTCAGTGGTATAGCCAAGCTAAATAAGCAGGTTGGTACTTCAGGAAGGTGGTCTAGGGAATGGTAAGTATTCACTTATATCAGCTTTTAGTTTCAACTGGTTTGTGTTGAGCAAAACTCCCTTCACTTTCATTGTTTTGGTCTCTCAGAAAATGCATGACACTGTTTTAAGTGAAACGTTGGCTGTTGAGGGATAACTGGCTGGAGGAATTAGTCCTGTTGCTAAGAGTGAACTTCTTTTCCGCCCATCATTCAGCTGGGGCCATGGTGGCTCGATGGTTAAGGCTCTGGGCTACTGAGGATGTTTATATTAAGTTAATTTAATGCTCTTGCATTGCATAGCTACACGAGTAAAGCCTTGGGCACTCATGGCTGACCTTGTGTTTGCTCAGCTGTACTTGACTGTGTATTCCCTAAATACCTTGGGTGCTTCTGAATTTTTCTGAATGTTAGTGCTCTAAGCTTTGTGAAATGGGAGCGCTAGCGTTAACTGACCAAATCTAATTTAGAGGCCTGCATTAAACTCATTTAGCAGCATGAAGACTTTATTGTTTATGGCTATATTTTTCTTACTTGCATTAATGTAGCTTACATTAAAGTTTATAGTTTATAATGCTAGCTGATGCACTTTTATGTTCTTCTGAAGGAATATAGAGACCACTTTGTTTATAGTGTGTCCCTGGGCCAGGAGGAAGCCCTTGCTGTCGTTGAGGACAGTATTTATATTCTTCCTGTCTAGCTTGAACCTCTGCTTCTATCGAGACTTTTTGGAATACTGAGCTAATAAGTCAAGGCATCAAGCTTCATGTATCTCTAGCCTGTCCGTGCCGTATGCTCCTGTGTACGCCATGTAATGAACTACCTTGACTGGCATGACACTTTCAGGAAAAAATAAAGGAATAAAGGTTTCTTTCATTGGAAGCTCAATTTTTAGCAGGCATGTTTATGTCTGTGCCTTGCTAATGCTGTACAAGCAGCGGCCACCTCTCATGTCACTGCTGGCTTTAAGAGGCGAAAGTGCTTCAGGAATATAGCTCTGCTCCTGAAATATTCAAGAGACCCCAAAAATAAAGATCAGCAAGAGCTTTGAACTTGGGCAGACGAGAGAGGAGAGAAGAGGAGAGGAGAGGGAGTGGAGCCATAGCCAGCTTTGTGTGTGTGTGTGTGTGTGTGTGTGTGTGTGCGTGCGTGCGTGCATGTGTGTGAGTGTGAGTGAGTGTGAGAGAGAGAGAGAGAGAGAGAGCGAGAGAGAGAGAGATACATGGTCTTGTATCTTTGTTTGAACACTGTTTTGTAATTTCTCTTTTCTCATATCTGCACATGTGATACCATTATGAAGATGCTTTGAATGGCATGTCGGTTTGTTGCGCTATCTAAATAGTCACAAAAAATGGGAGGAAGAATACAGAAATAGGGGATGTGAATGTGTCTGGAAAATTGCTTAACCTCCTAAGCCTATGGAAAGCAATGCTGCCTTATTTCAGTTAAACTAACAGACGTTTGGTGTTGGTGGACGTCTGGGTCTTGGTGACGTTGTGCCGTGTGTCGTGACGGTTTTAGGACACTGACTTAGGAAACAATGTAAAGAAACCCTCATGACAGGTGACTTGAATTTCAGATACAGCCTACATATGTACTGTATCTCTCCCAAGTTGCCTTTACAGTTTAGAGACGTACACCTGTACTCAGGTTTTCGGGTCGTGGGGGGGTTGTGGATCTATTCCACAGCAGTTTTTCAAATCAGTTTTTTTGCTAGTTTGTTAATTTTCGGAAGTATATTTAAGTTATTAACACCGTTGAAAAGTTACAAACTGCCCCTTTAACAACAGGCGCATGCTAGTTCAGAGGTATGATCTACAGGGATAGCGTGCAGACCGACAGAGCGCTGTTCGTGTGCATGTTCATTCACATAAATACTGCGGAGTAAAGCCGTAAATATTGACCCACACCTCCCATAAATCCCCAGCTAACCCTCATGTGCCAATGCCACGGACCTACAAAACACACACACACACAGAACCTTCACCCCATAAAGGCTTTTACTCATGCTGCTTAAATTAGCGCCTGTAGTGACATCTAGAAAACACGTCTTTTTGACAGAGAGGCTCTGGGATACAGGGTCCGGCGGATCAAACTGTGTATAGGCTCCAGTATATGAGGAAAGTAGTTTGTATGTGAATAGGCCAGCTTTGTTGAATGCATTCGCCACTTTAATAGAATTTTATTATTGTTTATTTTGCTTTTACCCGTGCACTGGCTGCTCGGCTCTCTCGTGTTATCAGCCCTCTGTGCTCCCCTTTCGCTCGCATGCTCTCTCCTACCTGGCTCACCTCTGGCCCGGGAACTGATCTCATCTGCTGCTCGAGCAGGTGCTGCACAGAGATAGAACGAGCTGAGAGAAAGAGAGAGGGGGGGAGAGAGAGCAGGCGTTTCTGACTAATAACTGGAGCTCCTCATCTCCTTCACATCTGCAGACGTGGCTTCACACACACACACACACACACACACACACACACACACACACACACACACACAAAACCCACTCAAAAAACACTAAAGCTGATATGCAGAGAAAATGCTGAGGATCAGGGCAGGCCGAGCGAGCACACAGACCCTGGCAGCACACAGAAGACTGAAAGTGTGGAAACACACGCACCAACACACCCACTCAGTCATTTTCTGCCTGCTGAGCTGTGATACGGAGGCAAGGTGAGGCAGCGGGCCACAGCGGGGGCTGATGGGAGGGGTGGAGGTGAAGGTGGAGCGGGACAAAAACGCCCGAGCACGGATGATGGCCTGCAGGATTATTCAAGGCTCCATGGCATACACGGAGCAGCACTGCTAATCAGAGAGCGTCTCATAACGGGATTTTCTGCCGATTTTCCACACGAGGAAATTGTTTAAGAGTGCTCGACCCTCATTACACGAATTTACTGCATCTAAATGACCTTCAGTCGAGCATTTAATGTACCTACCCACTGTACTCATAGAGGCGCTGGCTCCTTTTACACCGCCTGTATATATATATTTTTAATTTGCTATGAAACAGTGATAAAAACATGAGATTATTCAGTGATCAGTACCTGTTAAACAGATCAGTTTGGAAATCGCTGACAGATTTGCACCCTCGTGATCGGGGAGGGTTTTGCCACATTCTGCCCACTGATTAACTGCTTTATGTTATAAAACAAACAAAACAAAGCTATTTACTGGCATAGGTATTATTGTTTATGGTTAAGTGCAAAAGTTAATATCCCCAATAGTTTAAGAAAGGGGAAAAAGGGGCACTTGTACCTTTTTTGTACAGTTTTTTTTTTTAATCAAAAATAGCATTTCAAAAGGATAAAAGTGAAGTGTGGGTATAGCAAGGGTATAAACAGATATAAAATGAATGTGACGGGGATGTGATCATAATATACACTATGTGTCCATTTGGGTAAGAATATCTTATCAGACTGGTTGCATTTCTGTATAAACATTATTATTCTAATTATTAGCATTATACCAGTAAAAGCAATGCTGGGATTTGCATTTCCATTAAATTACGCTGCTGTATATGGTTTGCTTTCTACGAATATACTTATATTATACTTACATTCTACTTTACAGTTCACATTTTCTTTTTTTTTTTCTTTTTTTTTTTCTCTTTTTAAAAGTATTAAAAATTACCTGGGCAAAAATGTGACCTCTGATTTATTTAGTTTTTTTTTTTCCAGTAATGGCTCGCAGAAGAACCAGGGGAAAGAATCCAAAGCGAACAAAGCCGGCGATATTCAGTCCAAAAAAAAAAAATCGATCCGAGACATTTTATTACAGAACTGTGAAGGCAAGAAGGTCCTGGGTTCGAGCCCCGGGTTCGGCACTGGTGCCTTTCTGTGTGGAGTTTGCATGTTCTCCCCGTGTTTG
>JAQMCW010000015.1:6425157-6435496 GCA_030068335.1 Chrysichthys cranchii | reverse complement strand
GAAACTCCCACGCTGTATATACATATATACAGTATATTATATTATTGTAGACTTTCTCATCAAGGAAATACAGATATCAGCAAAGTATGAGGGATCTAACTCTGTAGTCGGAGCCCCCTGATCCTTTCATGATCGCCGGTATTACAGGAGTATGTCGATAGTAAATAGCGCCAACAAACCAAAGCTAACAGCATGTGTCCTGGCAGGCTTTGAGAATGTGCGGGAGGTATAGATCAGCTCGAGGGAGCACTGACTGACTTCGAACTGCTGCCAGCTTTGAGACCGTCACTATATTAGTCAGGCTTTGCCTGGGGCTGAATGAGCAACCCCTCAGGCTGGTCTACATATTGATGCTTCACTGATACAGGAGCTGCTGTTGCTTCATCCAGTCCTAATGAAGCCGTGACACCAAAGCAGCACAGGCGGTCTGACTGGCATGCTAACAAACTCAGGAGTCACTGTGAGGCAGTTAGTGACAGCACCTCGCTCACACTGATACTGGAGCACCATGTGGAAGGAAGGCATGAGAAATGTGCTCGTCTAACTGATCGGTCATAGATTTGTCTTGATTATCTACAAGTTCTCGACTTTATCCAGTCAGCGAAGTAATTCATCAGCTTGCCCCTAGATGATTTTTTTCTTCTCAAATTGCATGATTGAGTGTTCCCGCGAAGGATTCATTGTCTAATGTATTATTCCAAGTATCAAGGTTAACATGTGCTTCAGCATAGCTGAAGAAAGACATGCATCACAATGTGGCCTGTTTTATTATACATAACTCTCTCTCGAATGCACGCATACACACACATGCATACACACACCCTAAGCCAGCATTGTTGGGGTGCAAAACTGCAAATTGGCAACATAAATAACATGCCAGCATCTGATTAAGAGTGCCTTCACAGATCATTATGAACTAATGAGAGAATGTCCCGTCTCGGGCAGGTTGGTCGCCTTGCTGTCACTGCCTGTCTGCTCTGATGGATGGCACGATGGGACGCATCTCATCGAGATGTCTGCAATTGGCAGCCTCCATCAGCTTCTGTCACATCTGAACCGTCTGACTTTCCTGCGCCCATTTAAAGCCCGCTCTCCTCCGCCCGGCCCTGACACTACACGCTCCAGCCCCACAGGGCAGTGACTCATGCTAGCCTGATGCTTGTTTAAAGTTGGTTATATCTCCTGGGCATGACCATCATAACCGCCTTCTCTCTACGCCACAAATTGTATCAACACAACTTGGATACGTCTAGCGCCATAGTTTATATTCTCCTGTTGCATCACCTTTAAGATGGAAGGCAGCCTGAGTAATGGAGAGAAGGTCTGTATTATAGTGCGAATATAATTACACTTTAATTGCTTGCCATTTGATGTGCTGTCATTTGTCACAGCCCACAGACAGCAAATAATGGCTTCTGTCTTTGTCACTTTGTCACATTTCCATGCGGCCTTGAGAGAGCATCAGAAAACCAGCTGAATGATATGCATATTGAATTACTGATTAGCTTTTCGCCGCCATTGTCTATTTCCTCATTTGCATGTCCTTTGTGCTGTTACAAAGTTGCTTGAGGAATTAGATCCGTGCACACCCGTGGCTTTTTTTCCTTTACATTTTTTTCCCCCGTAATTTTCGAAATGATGAGGAGAAAAACGACTCTCCGTTATAGCGTATTGTGTGAGCGTGTTTACACTGGCAGTGCGTGGACGCCATGGGTCGGGCATACTGAGATTCCTGTATTGGGTTGGCAGGTGCAGCGGTGAGCCTCTACCTGGGCTTTGTGTGGATACTTTGTGTATTCCATAAATTGGGTAAACAGAAGCTGCCTGGGGCTAATTTATTCACTGTCCAGTCCTCACAGTGGGCGAAACAGCATGCATCCATCCTCACCTGTCAATCCTAGGAAATAGGACTTCCTAAAGTGGTCCAGACGTGCCCAGGAAGTGCAGCAGATGCACACATGCAGACTGCCCTCTGCTGTCCAAGAGACTGGTTTGTTTGATGGATATAATTTTAGTCCTGGAGTTTTAGTCCCCCCCCGTCTTCCACATTCTAGTGTCTTCACGGCTCCAATATACCCACATTAACTGTTTTAAGTAGCTGAATAGTTAAATCAAGTGTATTGGGAGCAGGATAAATAAAATGTTCGAGACAGGAGGTAGACCAGAAAATGATCTATATAAACTTGATTTATGGAATATCTAATAATACCTAAGACTGTCACATTATTAGTAGTAAAATCAAATTTAATTGGGAGCTCCTCTTAGGCCTTCTAACTTTGATAAGCTGCAGTGCGCCGTGCAGACCCGCTAGAAAGATTTTCACGCCCCTAAATGGGGACAAGCTCTGGTATAGAGCCAAGACGCCACCCGGCTCCGAGGTCCAAGCCTATATAAACAGAGATTCATCGCATCGGTGTTCACTATAGCCCATAGTGACTTACCACTTGCAGACCAGAACACACATTGTCCTCGGCACCATGGCTGTTTCCTGCAGAGATGTACCATCTGCAACCTCAGACACAAACTTGAACAAACTCGTTTGTTTGTTTAAGGATGATGGAGAGAGAGAGAGTGACTACTTACTGATACGGGTGCCTGCGGTCTTAATCTGTGCTGGCCTTGTCTTGCTAACTCAGCCTGACTTGCTGTGCTAGGGTGCATTGGTATAATTAATCAGGGCTGTTTAATGCCGGCAAATGACTGATTATTCCAACACACTTGCTTTGCTGTTTGGTTGCACTCTTTTTTCCCCCCAATTTCCACCCAATTTAGTCATTACCAATTCCCACCCCATTATCTAGGTCTCTCTCTATTGCACAACATCTACTGATCTGGAAGGGTGAGGGCTAAACACGTGCTTCATCTGAGACACATAAAGCCAGCTGCTACATTTTGCAACTACTGTACTGTTCATTCCAGATCAGTGGAAGAGAAACTAAACAGACACCTGTGATTGGTCTACACCACACTAATCAACAGTGAGAGAAGGAAACGATGACATGCCTCTAACCCAGAGATAGGGCCAATTATGCGCCCGTGGCTATGGATACGGATTGTTCTCTCAACTCTTAGACTACAGTCAAAATCGTTTCCTCCCAGTTAGGCTACAACTGATTCCAGATTCGATGTATTTCATTTTGATATAGGATGTGACCGTGTATTGGAGTGCTTGGCTGGTTTACACAGTGCTAATAGCGTTCAATGTACACCACTAATACAAAACTAAGCGTAAGAGTCTTTTTTTTATTCAGCAAATTTAACTTGGACGAAACCCTAGATGACCAGATATGCGTTTTCAGCGTTATGCCTTCATGTTTGCGCTGAGATCTACCTTGAGTATTATCAGTGGTGATGGAGAGTGACAGTGTTATCACAAGGACACAGCTAATGCTAGTGGTAGATGAAATGATATACTCTTACTAATGGAGAAGCTCCATTTTGCAGCTAATGTTCATTGCAAACTAATGGAAGAGAAACTAAACAGCTTTTGGCCCTGAGATGGAGCCAAATATGCTCTGTTGGACACCTGGCTATGGATGGGGTATAGCATTGGGATTTGAATTTGTAGTTTCCCAGTGATAGGCTGAAATTTTTGCCCCCGCTTAGACGTAGTTGCCTGATTTCATGCAGTTGGATTAAATGGATTCTAGTGTATCTAGGATTATTGGTATAATGCAGCGCTATGATCTGTATCTGTTTAGTATCTGGAAAGTGGGTGTGGCTTAAACTGAAAAGGTTTTTTTTTTTTTTGATAGTTTGCTTATTAAATTAAATGCAAGTCTTGCCATTTGCCCCAGGAATAAAAAGACTGCTAGGAATACAAGCCATTTTTTCATTAACACATAACACCTATATATAAACCACCAAATTAACTACTTTTAATGTGATTGGTGAAAACCCTGCACACAGAATGTGCAAGAGGTTTTTTTTCAATAATGAAATCACATCACGGCAGGAAGATCAAGACCAGGAGGATCGACTGAAGCTTGGGTCTGCAGCGCCGCCCCATCCATGAACCAGTAAATAAAACTGACGAATGGGGAAAAAATAAATAGTGCTCATGCTATTCATATGTGTTTATAACACAGATATTATCTGAGTCATGAATGTGTATTCAGTTATACCTTTCAGATCGAGATTATTCACATTACAATGCTGGTGT
Organism: Chrysichthys cranchii; assembly: GCA_030068335.1. Taxonomy (NCBI): domain Eukaryota; kingdom Metazoa; phylum Chordata; class Actinopteri; order Siluriformes; family Claroteidae; genus Chrysichthys; species Chrysichthys cranchii. The sequence continues at coordinate 6,431,334 of JAQMCW010000015.1, read as the reverse complement.
AAATGCACCAGTTTAGCTACTGCAGGATGGCTGAGAAGCATTTTAGCCAGGTAACAGCCAAAACCTCATGTTATAACACATGTAGCTCATGGGCTCCAGCATTCAAAATCCTATTTCCCGATGCTGCAGCCATTTTTGTAGAGAACTAGAAACGAGAAACAACCTTCAAATTTGGTGTCAGGTGTTAAGAGTTGATTTGAATATTACACACAATACAGCATTCACATGTGCCCCACTTGACTGCAAAATGCATATAACAACCAGATATTCAGTAACGTGGCGTGCATATCAACTCTCACTTCTCTGCATCAGCTTGTTGAGGAAGCGCAACTCTGCCCTCAGACTCCTCCACTTATTTAGAACTTAGTTAGGGGAAAAACTATGTGTAGTGTCTTGTATTCAGAAACTGCTGTTGTTTTTTGGTTTTGTTTTTTGTTTTTTTGGGCTTTTTTTTTTCTTCTTCAATCTTCTTCGATAGTACATCGTGGAGCTCCTGTAACCACAGAATTGGAGATTTGATTTATTCCTGAAAGGCCAAAGCTCCCCAGCATAGAAGACGAAAAGAAAACCACCAAAGCCCTCAGCTGCTTTTTTCCTGTTGTGGTATTCCAGGCCTCCATCAGATATGTATGATGGAAAGACTTGCAGAGTTTTGACAGTTTAGAGCCGAGACTCGTACAAAATTTTCATTTCAGCCCTGTCCCTTCAGCTGTCTGGGGCCATTGATTTGGATTACAGCTTTCAAAATTTTGAAAAACAATATGGAGAAGTCCACACTTTAAGTTGTAACTGTATGTGCAAGTTTTGGCAGCGTGATTCAGAGATTTATGAATACAAAAGTTTAAAAGGTTTAAAAAGTACAGTATTTAAATTATGATTTGGAATTGCAACACAAACAATATGCTTAGGATTAATAGGATTGTTGAGGATTGTTGTTTCAAACCTTAGGCTACATTCACTGTTGCAAATGTGAAGTCCCTATAAAATGACTTGAGAGCCATGGTCTGATTCTGTTTGTTGATGCATTTCCTCTTGAAGTCAGGGTGCCACATGTTGAAATGCTTGACTGATTTACACATCAGGCCAATGACATTTGTGATCCACCATACCCCTTTTGAATCAAAACAAACCAGAAAGTAGTTTAACAAACTATTTAAATATGGACAGCAGTGAAGAGGATTTTTTTTAAAAACTGTGTCAAGTTTAACTTGGATGATATCCTTGACAACAAGATGCCGCACTGATGGCAATGAAGAGCCACAGTGTCATCACAGGGAGGCAGTTGACGTTTCTGAGTGGTAGATATTATATTAAGTTATATTAAATTATATGAAGTACTCTTTCGGACGAAGAAGCTCCACCAGTGTTTAAAGACATAACAACCCAAGTTGGTCAAACATTCGTCATAACTCGTACTTTTACTGTCACATAATTGCCAGACTTGCAGAAATTCCGCTCTCTTTGAAATGAATAAACTCCAATCTTTTTTTTTTTTCAATCAAGGGAGGGTTGGAGGAGGAAACATTGTACAACATGTACAAAGAAACACTCAGACGTGCTGCTACCGTAGAGCAAGACCCGCCGCAGGGGGTGGAGACTATAAAAATATTAAAAAAGGTTTTTTTTTCTTACATACACTATGGTTTTGGTGTCCATAACACTAAGGGGCAAGTACAAATAGTTCTGAAACACTAATTTGGAATTCGGTGGTATTTTAAGAATCTGATTAATGATCGGATTTGTGATTTTTGACAAAAAGAAAATCATTGGTTGGCAGGTTTTGATACATTTTCTAGCATGTATTAACTATGTCTCTCTCTCTCTCTCTCTGTGATATCTCTTTCCCCAGTGTCTCTACGGCTGTTACGTGCACTCCTCCATCATCCCCACCTTCCACCGCAGGTGCTACTGGCTGCTGCAGGTAAAAGCCTGGCTCCTTTTACATGTTCTTTCAGTAGGCGTTTGTGTGCCTATGCAGGAGTTTTCTGTGCACCTCTTAGTGCCTCTGCCTTCTTCCTGTGCAACAGAGGTAGTTTTTTTTTTTTTACAGTTCTGTAACATTTTGCTGAAGTTCTTCAATTCCTACCTGCCACTCTACCCCCTGTACGCTTCCTGCAGTGTATTTTTGCACCATCCTCCTTACTTCACACACTTGCTGCAGCCATGTGAATGTATACTTTACATTCTTGGGAGTCTGCCACATACAGATGGCAGACCTGGTTTGCTGTAGTTCTACATTGTGTATAGAAAAATATGGCAGTTGTGAATAGAGGCTGGATCCGTTCTTTTTTCTGTGGGTGACATCTTTTCGGGTATTACATCGGTTAAGGAGTGAACAAGGAGTATTCTTAAAGGTAGATAAGTGGAGGCAGCGGTACCTCTGTCTGATGTGCTATGTCCTTTTGTCTGTTCTTATGTGACGTCTTTTATGGAAAGTCTTTGTTGCTTCGGTGCTTAAATTTTATTTGAGGAGACTTTAGCAGCTTTGCAGAAATGTGGATGAAGCTTTAGATCCTTAATGAGCAAGCTAGAGGTGAAAGTGTCAAGGAAAACCTCCCTGAGACAATACGATGAAGAAACCTTGAGAGGAACCAGACTCAAAGGGAACCCATCTTTTTCTATGCAACATGGGATATTGGGATTCTAAGTAAATTTAAAGTAGATATAGGTGCAGAAGAGTACAGACAAACAATAGTAAGTGTTTTGAAAAGCTGTTCAGTAGGAGCATATTGGGCTTTATTTAAAGTTGCCAAGTTTAATCGGAGACTTACAGTAAGTCTAAAAGTTAGCTCTAGATTTATGCAGGAAATCAGCAGGTATATAGAGTTTCATTACACAAGTACATAAGATGTTTTTTGCTGCGCAGTTCAGATTATGCAGATTACCTACATGTAGTAAGCTGTGCCATGGTTTCCAGATTTTCCTTCAGTTAAAACACCCAAGATGGGTTTTCTTCCAATTGCATCTAGACCACCATCTTTAAACACAAATACTTTCAATTAAAGCTGAAAAAAATCAGAGTGAGAGAGAGAAATTGCCAACTAAAGAAATAAATCACATATTTCTTTCTTTGCTATCAGATATAACATAAAAGCAGTTAAAAATCATCAGATTAAAGGGGATGCTTCACCTTTGCTGGAATCCCTTGTGCCAAGTAATGTCGCCAGTTTTGATGGTAGCGATATTCTAGAAAACACCTGCAACTATCTGCGGACCTCGTAGGCCATGTATCTTCAATTCTAAGGTGAAATTGAAAATATTTTGTTAAGGTGTCTGTATTTTAAATTCTCTCAAACAATCCATCCCTTTTCCATATGGTTATTCCATATGAAATGGATCCGGGCCGGCCTCGGCCGTCTCTGGTGCAGCCGCAAAGAAAAGAGAAGGTGAGGTACTTTGCCACACAGATACAGAAAAAGAGACGAGAAGATGATGGGTTTGGGGGTTTTGGGAAGAAGATGAGTTTTGAGATGCTGGGATTATGAGATGGGTTTTGAAGGGATCATAAACAGTGAATTTGCACAGGTTTTACCACACAGAGAGCTAGCAGGCAGTGGTCACATGCTTTCAAAACAAACAAAAAAAAAAAACGCATTGGATTCTGGAAAGGGTGAGCCTGCCCTTTAATCCCAACTGACTTTGGGCGAGAGGCGAGGTACACCCTGGGCAGGCCGCCAATCCACCGCAGGGCGACACACAGAGACAGACAACCATTCACACCTACAGGCAATTTAGACTAGCCAATTAGTCTAATCCCCCCTGTGCATGTCTTTGGACTGTGGGAGGGATCCGGAGTATCCGGAGGAAACCCAAACAGACACGGGGAGAATGTGCAATCTCCACACAGAAAGGTGCCCAGGTTGACGACGGGGATTGAACCCAGGACTTTCTTACTGTGAGGCACATCTGAAAAAAAGTGAAGGGGGTCTAAATACCTTCTGAAGCCAATGTATATACACCGCCATGCTGCAAACACCCGAAGCAAAAGAATTGTGTGATTTTCAAAGATGGCGTATCGTGGGTCAGTCCGAGGATGGACTTAGCCAGCGTAAGCCAGTCAACAGAGTGATTGTATAATTGAAAAGCAAAGGAAAGGAATCATCAGCATCCCGCTCAGATCGACCTGGGCCCTCTGACAGGTGTCTTCAGACTGTCAAGTGGATTGTTGAAAAAAAAAAATCCCCGTTGTAAGGCCACTGATGTTGATATTGAGTCCAAGTGAGTTGGAGTACTTCTGTGAGGTATCTCCATCAACTTGGCTAATATAGCAGAGCAGCTAGAAGGAAGTGTCTAGAAAAACATTTTTCAAAAATGATGGTGTTTCTAACCCTAACGCTAGATGTATTTACTTTTGAAATGTGTATATTCCTGCCTCCAACAGGTAATTGTGAGCACAACTTAATCAAGCCACAAGATCCTCAATCAAGGTCTTGAAATCATAATGTGTGCTTGGGATGTAAAAAGCATTTCATTCCCTGTTTAAACTTTCCTGCAAAGAGGGGTTTGAAGGAAGCTGACCAAGTGCCAATCTGCTACTCTTATGTCTCGTTTTAATTCATTTCTTTATTTTATCCATAAAAACTCTATTCTTGAATTAGCAGTGCCTCCGCTAACTGTTTAAGAGGCAGTGTCTCTGCTAGGTGTTTAAGAGGTCTCATCTGATATCCTAGATGAAAAAGCCTGTTGTCGACTTAAATATACGATATCACAGCACAGCTCATCCCACTTGTTTAAACTCACAGCATCGGATTTTCCTATTGCGGCCTTGCCGTGGTTCCTTCACCTTCCCTTTTAGTGATAATAGAGTATTTTACTGTTAGTAGCATAAACTAAGATGAGCAGTGGGTGCAAGGGGTGGAGTTAATCTTGCATGTGGACGTGATACACTTCTAATTTGCATAGTATGCATATTCACAGGCCTTGCATTATTTATGAAAAGAATGCAGCGCAGACATTCCTAGGTCTCTTTAGTAGCTTCTTGGGCATTAAAAACATCAAACAATTTATTATTCAACGTAGATTATTTTTAATGCTTTAAAATTACATGTTTGGGGGAAGAGGGGAAGTTTATGAAGATTAACTGTGAAATCTCCAGCTGCTATGGGTCACTGCCTATCACCTCTAGCATTTAGGAAATTTCAACAGCACATCAGGCATTCAGGCTAAATTTTCCTGCGTCCAAGCATGGAGAGGCATCGAGCTCAGTATGGGGCATTTATTTTTGCTTCCTATGTAGTTCACCAAAGCATGTTGTGCTTCATAATAAACGACAGGGCTTTATCTAGAGCAGGTCACGAATCATTATACTAACAGACAGTAATAGCTCTAATCCCACACTATTCTTTTTGCCTGAAAGGCTTTCATGTTCATGTTAAAATCAATGTTGATATCATACCTAGAATATAGTAGTCTTGAGGAAGCCATACATCACATAACCACCTTATTCCATTCGACCAGCGTGTTCTGAATAAGACCATAATCGCAATAACCTTTGTCTGACAGAAGCAGGGCAAACCAGTATGCCATGAGACGGCATTCTGTCTTTATTCCATCGTTATATCCTCGGGCTGTGTCCATGGAAAATGCCATAATCTGCTATCTAGATGTTCAGAAGTGCACTAGATATTTCATTCAGTTGTACATTCATTCATCTTCAGTAGCTCTGTTATCTCGGTGAGAGTTATGGTGAATCCAGAGCACTGGACATGAATGGGATTTCCGGGCCTTCGCCTGTCTACCAAAAATCGCATTCACACAATCATTAACACTTAGCGGCAATTTGCTCTAGTTGGTCCACCTACGCTTTTTTGTAGGTTGGATGAAACCGGGGACCTGAAGGAAACCCTTATGGGGTGTGTCACAACAAAATGAATCCAGTGATTTGAACTGAGAGTGTATAGAAAAAGACCCACATATAATTTTTTCTAATTTTGCTGAAAATGCATTCCTTAATCTTTTATACAATAAACCAAAATACGTTTTAACCAAGTTAAAACAAGATATTAATATGACTAAATGTGGCAACTAGCTTCAATATACTCATCAAAGTTTACAGCTGCTTTTCTTCAAAGTTTGAACAAAAAACAGCTTTAATTTTTTTTGACCATCTAGACCAGGGGTCTCCAACCTTTTTCCCACTGAGAGCTACTTTTAGAAAATAAAAATCGCCCGCGCCCG
>JAQMCW010000015.1:6405111-6417928 GCA_030068335.1 Chrysichthys cranchii | reverse complement strand
CGGAAAGGAAAGTTTAGCAAGGAGGAGGTTCTGAAATTAGTGCTGGATGATATATCTGACCTGTCTGACGATGATTTGGACGATGATTTGGAGATGGATAGCGAGAGTGAAACCGAAACTGCAAGGGCTTCTAGCGATCTTGAAACTGACTCTGCAGGGCCGTCTACAAGGGGGAAAACTCGTCGAGCTTCCACTCGTTCTGCTGCATCATGTAAAGATAACACCAACTCACCAGTTTTTACTGGTGCAAAGTCAAAGCGACGACCTGAATTTACACACAAAATATTCAGCACTAGGGGCAAAGTAAAAAAAAAACATTTTTTTTCCAGCATCGAAAGAGTTAATGTTAAATGGTCCTTAAGGTCTAATTTTGTAACTTCAGGTATTGGTGCCCACTTCACCCAGTTGACGATTTGATTCAATTCGATTCACGGTATTAGGTGTTAGTTTTCTTTACGATATTTTGGGAAAAAAATTAAATGAAGAAAATTTTATTACCAAAAAAGGCAACATTTATCTGTCCTTTATATTCTTTATCAATTGAAATACTTTTTTTTTTGTTAAATAAACTATTGTTTGGTTTCATTTTCCTGATTACCAACAATAAGTTGGAGGTTGGAGTAAAATCTAATAGCCTATTAACTATAATATTCCTTTTCTTTAAAAAGAAAGATGTTAATAACAAATAGGCCTTTTTGTATTAACCGTATATGAACATCTCTGAAGGCTGGATTCAGCTTCAACAAAACAACTACCTCCATTTGCTTCTCTTTTCTTTGTTTTCAGCAAGAGTTTTGTTTTCAATCGCACAACAGCTCTTTCCCATTTTATATCTCTTTGTTTGTGAGTGTGTGGGTGTATGTGTGTGTGGGGGGGGTGGGGGGGTGTTTTTGTAGCATTCAAGGTGTGTTACTTTCACCTATGGTGATGTCATTCAGTCCTTTGCACCTCTGGTGTTTAAACCATACAATTACAGCTAGGAAAAAACTAAGAGTTTATACAAACTAGTAATAATCGCCATTCATTTTTTATTTCCTTAATTTGTAGCATTGTAAATCTGTACCGTGATTAACATGGCATGACATATTGTTACAAGCCTTTATAGTTATGTTTAAAAACATACACACTGGAATCACTCCAGTGTGGTGTGTAGTCACCGTTAAAGTCTGCTATTTTTCCAAGTTCCCTTTTATGTGTTATATAAGGAGCCAGTTTAATACTTCATTCCTTTCAAGGTGGTAACTTATCATTCCTGACCTTTGAACAGGAAAATAACCCCTCGACTCGGAATTCCTACAAGGGAACTTGGTCTCCTTAACTCCGAGTTCCTCTGAATTCAGCAAGCAATGTCAAATCAAAATGGCTGCTCGCAGCATCACCAGTAAATAAAGTAGAACTTCTTACCTGTAAATGAGTTATGCTGTATATACAAGTATTGATCAATATTTGATCAGTCTGCATACAGACGCATTCGCTTGTTGAAGCGGTAACAATGTCTATACGGATCCCTGTTTTGAGAAGGTAAATATAAATCACTCATTAATGTTAGCTGGCTAGCTTATTGCTTGTTGCTGGAGATGTTCATGTTTTTTCCCATTTTGTTCCTCGAGGTTGAAAATGACATAATTCAAGGCTCTAGATTCCCACTGACAGCAGCATTACAGCCGTGTTCATTCTGCCTAAAGATGTGTGAAACCTTGCTGGCTAAGTGTGCTTTCCTCATACAGAGAATGTCACACTTTGAGCAAGTTGTTGGGTTAGCTGGTGGGTCAGAATTGGAGGGAAATTATGAGAAAATGGGGTTTTAAAAAAATAACAAGGTTACAACTACCTCTAGCTATTGCGACATGCCATAGTGATCTGTTGCCAGCTGTAAAAAAAATCTTTAAATCTAATCTTTTAGAGGTAGCCAGATTTTTAAAATGTACTTATTTAAATGTTAAACGGGCAGCACGGGTGCCACGGGTGCCAAGGGTGTACCCCGCCTCTCGCCTGACGTCAGCTGGGATTGGCTCAAGCTTCCCCCGCGACCCTGAACAGGATTAAATGGCAGAAGATGAGTGAGTGAGTCAGTGAGTGAGCGAGCGATCGAGTGAATACCGTATTTTCCAGACCATAAGCCGCTACTTTTTTCCCATGCTTTGAACCCTGCGGCTTGTACAACGACTTATCTATAGATTTATACGGGCTGACGGCCTCCAGGAGGCGCTCTAGCAGGAAGCACAAGAGTGTGTAAATATCTCGTGTTACAACATGGACACCTGCGACTTATAGACCAGTGCGGCCTATATATGTACAAATTCTTCTTTCTTTTTAAATTTAATTGGTGCAGCTTATATTCAGGTGCGCTCAATAGTCCAGAAAATACGGTAAATGCTAAACCTTTATTTCTGGTTTAAGATAAATGCAAAAGTGAAACATATTTCATTCCTACAAACCCTGTAGATCTTAAACTTGGCAAATCGTCACCATGAGGAATTTCTCCAGTCGTCACAAATTTGGGAGCTTCTTAAAGTTGGCTCTTAAGCATCCCTAATGTTCATGCAAGGTGAAACCTCAGGCGAGCTTGACACAAAGGAGCAGAGAAAACAAAAATAAAGTTAATGGAGTGGATTTGAGCTAAACCACAAAGGCTGTTTTTATCAACGCAAACAAAACGGCTGGATTTCATCACCCAACTAGTGTTGATATTAAAAGCCCTGGAGCAGAACCAGATCTCTTTAGAGTGCTTTAACCAAGAACTTGCTTGTCTGCTGTCGAGATTAAAGCATTAGTTCATAACTGCCAGTGTTTCGTACACCGTATTTTACGTATTGTAGTACAGGCTGCCGGTCTGTGCTGTACAGCATCTTGACAGAGGTCGATCTTTTGTGTCAAAACAGCAATCTGAGATCATTAGAAATCAGTTGGAGATGTGTGCCTCTGGTCCATGATTCGGTTTCTTCGTTCATCGTTCCTCCATATCCCGCGTTCCTGCTCTTCCCGATGTGAAAACCGAGTGTCTCGTGTGTCCTTCTGTCTCAATCCACACTCAGTGTTCACAGCTGCATGAGACGCCCTGATCAAGCACTGACCCATTTTGCTGGCCATCCCTCCTCTTCTTGCCCTAGGCAGACCTTTCTCTCAGGTCCGCTGCTTCCCTCACACCACTCCACTGATTATCCCGAATCCCCCCCAGCGTATTCGCCGTGCTATTTTCCCTCCCACACCAGAGCTGTGCACAGGGCACACAGGAGCACCAGACAGGCACAAGAAACAAGATGGCTGCTTAATAATGCAGAGCTTTGTGAAAGGGCAGGACACCGGCGGCGAGGTACACTGACATTCAGCCGATTATTGAGCGCTAGCCGCTCGCAGCCGTGTTTGTCCGGCCGGCTGACTCGACACGGCTGAGTGTTAGAGCATGAGATCAGCCTGACTTATTGTGTTACTGCAACACACAACCTGTAGAGTCAGCAGCAGCACTCCAGCTTTCCTCAGGCTGCGGAAGACATGCAACCCCAGCATGGGAGAGAAAGGCACAGAGAGAGAGTGTGTGTGTGTCTGTGTTTGTGTGTGTGTGAGTCCCCTCAACGTGATACAAGTCTGTTAATTTTACCTTGTGGGGACACTTTTTTCCTGTCCCTACAAGGAGAAACTCAAATTTACAAAAATCTGTAAAAACAATTAAAAAAAAACACTAAAATAGCTAAAAGTTGTATTTTGTTTGGTTACTTATGGTTAAGGTTAGGGTTGCGTTAGGGTTATGCCTATAGAAATAAATTGGAGGACTCCGCGAACATAAATACAAATGTATGCTTGTGTGTGTGTGTGTGTGTGTGTGTGTGTGTGTGTGTGTGTGTGTGTGTGTGTGTGTGTGTGTGAGAGAGAGAGAGATAGAGAATATGAGAATGATACTTTGATTGTATGAGTGAGAAAAGACAGTGTGCATGTGTCTGAGATAGTAGTGTGTGTGTGTGTGTGTGTGTGTGTGTGTGTGAAGGAGAGAAAGAGACAGCGTGTGAGATACAGAAGAAAGGGAGAGTGTATATTTGTATGTATGTGTGCATGGTATTATTTGTATTAGTCGCCTTAGGCTGTGTTTACAATGCAAGCTTGAAGTAGCACGAAGCAGATTTTAAGAGCTGTGTAAACACAAACTTTGATCTTCTTCAATCAGACATGAGCCACTTTCACATATGGTCTTAGACACATGTTTATGGCACACGTTTACTTACATAGTACGTCTGTAAGTCTATAATACGTCATAACATGTCATGATATGTCTATTATATGGGCAAAAAATCCTATATCCTGTAGAGATGTATTTACATCATTAATAACTTTTTAACGTTTGATTTTAATGTGATTTTAAATCATTACACAGCCATCGTGACGTTTTAAAGCAGACCAGTTTTAAAGCTTTGAATGTTTGGTCACTTCTGCACATTTGATTATAACGGGCTTCTTCGTGATCAGTATCGCACACATGAATATTGCAATAAATAACAAATCGTATACTTGCCAGTCAGTAGGTGTCAGTAATATTAGCAAAAAAAATTAAATAAAAAAGCTACACTTTTGGCCTACCATGTCTTGTCTTGAACAGAAACTTTTTGAATTCGTGAGTGGATTAATTTTGCAAAACCGCACAGCTCTGACAGGAGTTCCAGCTGTAACATAAATGATAGGTTTATATTAATGAACTTATTCTAATAGGTTGGTGTTTCCATAGTAACAGCTCATTCACAGGGACTTGTATTACAGAAGCTCGGCATAATCTAAACCCAGTGATAAGCGGATTTGTTTACCAGGGAAAAATGTACAATCATTGATATGGAAAAGGGTTTCTTTTTTTTTCTTTTTCTTTTTCTTTTTCTTTTCTTTCTGTTTTTTTTTTTTATGGTGGGAGATATTTATTTAATATGGAAGGAGTCACCAGTGCCGGTGCTTTGTAACAGTCAGCAAGATTTCCCAGCACAGGAGAGTCTTCATGGCAAAGGAGTTTTTGCCTTTTTTCTTTCTTTCTTTTTTTTTTTTTGGTTTCTCACTTACATGACAAATTGCTCTGTTTTTGTCTTATTAACTTCAAGAGAGCAAATACAGAGAGACTGGTGAAGGAATGACTGTTTATAGCTGATAAAATGTACGCGATAACAGGAACTAATTTGTCTCGTGGACGTTCCACAACATTAAATGTAATGATAAGCTGTTGGAAAGCATGTGCCATTCGGTAATGAATTAAAGATTGAAATTGTTGGGAAACCTCTGGGGTTATAATGGCTTTTTTAGCTGTGCTGTTGTCTAAAAATATTCCGCTTCGGGGCTTCATGTCGGGCCGTATCACGTCATGTCTCCTGATAAAGCACTGTCATTTAATTTTGTTGCAAATGTGCATCGTGTGCATCACGTTATCGATTTCAATTATGTAGACATGCTGGTTATTTCAGTGCTGAGGCCTGTACACACTGACATACATGACTCACTTGTACACACTAATTAGAAACGCCAGCACGAAAAGATCAAATCTGCACGCAAAGTTGGAGTAGCGTAGTAGACCCTGCGTGACTCCCAGGTTAGATTTTTATCTCCTGAAGCGCTTTAGCTAATATCTGATAGGACGAGGCTTATGTGATGCCATTTCTGATCGAGTCCTGGCCATAGATGAGGTCCTGCATTTAATATTTCCCTCTGTGTGTGTGTGTGTGTGTGTGTGTGTGTGTGTGTGTGTGTGTGTGTGTGGCAGATGTTTGGCAGGCATATAGGAGCTGGATTTTATGGATATATGTGTAAGAGCAGTGGTTACGACGTGTGTGTGCGCTGCAAGAACGGGCAGCATCGTGACGCGGCACGCCTTGTTCCCGCACGCCATCCCAGCTAATGACCAGAACTGTCGCATTTGTCTGCCACTGATTGCACATCAGAGGCCCAATTAGCTCTGGAGCAGCCTGGCATTCTGATGCACTCATCTGGGAGCGTCATGGAAAGAAATCACAGACAGAGCTGTGGAAGAGGAGGAGAGAGAGAGAGAGAGAGAGAGAGAGAGAGAGAGCAAAAAGGGAAGGGGAAGGAGGCAGTTTTTATCTCTTCTCTCCGCTTTTATTCACTGTCCCATCGATCTCCGTTCACTCTCATCCAACGCTGGCTCATCAGCTTCCCAATCAATATTCACATTCCAATTTCTATAATTGGCAATTTCATCATGGAAATCGGCTCCATCAGGATGTGTGTGTGTGTGTGTGTGTGTCTGCGCATGTGCATGGAGGAAGGGTGCACTCTCTGGTCCGTCTGTGTGACTGTCTGCATGCATTCCTGAAGGAGGCGGGTGAAGTGCATGCAAGGATTTAATCCTAACAGTGCAAATGTTTTTTTCTTGCACTTTTACCTTCGTGGTTCTGTATGGAGCGATTGTGGGACTGTACCGAGAACTCTGAGGAAGCTGGATGACTTTTGTTTTCCGTGAGACTGAAAGAGCCCTCGCTAAAAGCCTTTGAAAAGTTGGATGCACGATATGACGACAAGATCATATGAAAACTTTCAAATGTGTTTCTGTGACAGAGTCTGTATGACAAGACAGAGGTTTGCTCCCAAACTGTCAGCAATAGTGTTGTAGCGTTGCATTAAAAATGTTATAAATAATATATAGAAATGTATTATTATTATTGTTGTTGTTATAAAGGATGTTATAAATAATAAAACATTTGTTTAATAATTAATATTTATATTTTGCAGTTTGCAAGTACAAAAAATAGGACAAGAATTTTAACTCGAACTGCTTCCAGGAAGTTATTATTATTATTATTCATCTTCTACTACTTAATCTGGTCACGGGGGAAGCTGGCGCCAATCCCAGCTGACTTCGGGCGAGAGGCGGGGTACACCTCGGGCAGGTCGCCAATCCACCACAGGGCGACACACAGAGACAGACAACCATTCACACTCACATTCACACCTACGGCCAATTTAGAGTACTTTATTATTATTATTATTATTATTATCATTATTATTATTATTATTATTTAAGTAATTATTAAAACAAAAAAAATATGTTTCAAATATGTTTCCAGCAATACACTAAGAAATAGATAAATATGCAAAAATTACAATACAGTAATAATAATGAAATTACAGTACAATAATATTGTACAAGTTCAATCATTTTAACATCAGCTGCTTTAACTCTTTACTTTTATTTAAAAATAATTTAAAAAATAAAATAAAATAAAATAAAAACAATTGCAATACCTATGATATCGTGCATTGTAATTTATCACGATCATGATGTTTTATCGTCATATCACTCAGCCCTGTTTGGGGAGTGGACGGGAAGGTGTAAACTCTGAGATGGGAATTTATCCAACGTTAACTTGGAAGTTGGAGACTTAAACATGTTCAGTTATCTCATAATTCAGTTAAAAGCGTTTCTTTCCCACATTGATCACTATGTTACTGAAGATACCTAATGGCTTCTTTTTCTTTTTCGCTCTCATACATGCTTCTGGCCTGGTTTTCCGACTTTCGCCACTATCAGCTTATAGTTTAGATTCAGTAAGAATTGTTGTGTCCCTTATGCTGGCTGTCAGACGCTAGATTTATGGCTGTGTTCCTAAATCTCTGTTTCCAGCCCTGTGCTCCTAATTCCCTTGCTCTGCATGCCTCCAAATGAGCCCGACTCTCTCCCTCTCTCCTTCCAGCCTCAGAGGACTCATTTCTCTCTTTCTCATAATTCTATTCATTCTTCCTTCCTCCAGCTCCTTGTTTTTTTCTTTTTCTTTTTGCACGGCTTTGTAATCTTTTCCAGCTTTCCCTGGGCCTCTGAATGCTGCGTGCGTGAGTCCGATAAGCCTGATGATAACGGGGATAGGGTTGTTTGTGGCCATGGTTACCGTGGTACGTATGTAATACAGTCATCCCTCTAGTGAACAGAAGTAAAGCTGAATACCTGACTGGGTGAAGTTTTTGGGTAAGCTAAGAAGATGTAGCATGATATCGGGGTGCGTTCCGTACTTGTTATGCCACAGTGCACAAGCTTTGGAAATCATTTCATAAAAGTTTAATCCAGACTGAGACTGAATGGCTTTTTTTTTTTTTTGAGTAAACTTGGACCATATTAAGTTAGTGAAAATCTTCCCTTTTTTAATCATGTCAAATATTAGCCTAGGATCCAACCAAGTCTTTTAATCATACGACAACTTTTGGGTGTCATAAAACTAAGGTAACAGTTAATTTAGGAACCACAGTTAAAGCGTAGTAGCTTCATGGTTAAAGGTATAAAACAACCATGATTATAAGACCATAGTAAAAGTTTGAGACTAATCTGCCAGTGGTGCGACAGAAAAGTGTTCACACTATCCGTAGCCCACGTGGCCGGGAGTTAAAAGGACAAAAATTGGCCGTGCTTTTAGGGTGGCATATCGGTCTCTCCATATGTATACAGAAGAGGGTAGATAGCACTTTCCTCAGTGTGTCTTGCGCTGCATTTGTGGTCTCTTTAAGTAGTAATTTGCAAGTTGTATTCACATCATTTCCCACCTCGGGAAAGCTTGTTCGACGTGGTAGAAGTTTGAATTGGGGAAAAAACATGGGCATCTCCATGAAAGTGTGTCATTTATTTGCTCGGTCAGAGCAAGTGAAGCTTATAAAAAGCTCCTTTAACCACACTTTTACATTTATAGGCCTGAGTGGCTAATAGTAAAGTTCTGCTGTAGTGAATTTAAACATTTGCGCAACATTTTCAACTGTACCTTTCACCTGAAGAGAGCTGGGATTGGCTCCAGCTTCCCCATGGGCCTTAAACAGATAAGTGTTCCAGATAATAGATGGATGAATGGATGTTTGGTTGGAAGGTTCATCTCTGAGGGTAAGTTAATGTTAAAGCATTTGTTCTACTAAGCTAGATCACAAGGACTTGTATTGCAGGCGCTCCCAATAATATTAAACAATGATAATCTTACAAACATGTTATTTAACAAGAATATGTATCATCGATGAAACGGTGAAGTTTTCTCGAAGTAGATGTTTGTACAAGCAGTGTCAGTGGTTTGCAGCAGTCAGAGGTAAAGCTGTAAATTTAATGTTGTGCGCTGGGAAAGATCTAAGGACGAGGGACATTCTGCTTTACGGTTTCTCGGTACCAAGCTTGATTTTAATTTATTAACTTAAAGTACGAAAATGGCTGTTTATATCTACTATACCTTAAGTGCTAACAGGAAGTAACTCGTTTCGCAGACGTTCCACAACATTAAGTTTAATTAGAAATGGATAAAAATGTACGTGGTTTGAAAAACAAAAAAGTCTAGTGGATTTCCATAAATTCCCCAAGATGAATTGTTTCATGTATTTCCTTTTATCCTGACGAGGATTTTGTGTGACTGTTAGATAGACGAACTTAAAAGAGAGAAGAGCGCTGGCAGAGTATCAGCATGTGAAAGGGGGTGTTGCACTCACTAAAGGAAGATGATATCATCGGGCGAAGATCGGGGAGTGCAAACGAGCATTGCAAATCACACCCTGTTAACGAGCTGCCACATAAATGAGTGTGCTCGGCAGACTCGGGGGACTTGGGGGTGGTAGTTTGGGGGGGCTCTGAGGGCCAACACATAAAGCAGCTCTACGGTGGGATTTATTGCCTTCATCACCGCACCTTTCTGAGCCTACAGCCTGCGCTCTCTCACTCACTCACTCCCTCACTCACTCCCTCACCCACGGGGTTCCAGCTCCACCCCACAGAGAGGAGGATTATCACCTTCATCCAGGATGGAGTCAGAGTGAGCACAGGCCTCTCACCTGTTCGAGACTCCTTCTGTGCCTTACTGATTGATCAGTTAAGCTGTCTACATTGAAATCAGAGCTGTATGGTTGATTTGCTGTTTCTTGTGCGTGTTTGTTCGGCGGCACGGTGGCTGAGTGATTAGCACTGTCGCCTCACAGCGAGAAGGTCCTAGGTTCGAGCCCCGGGTTCGGCACAGGTGCCTTTCTGTGCGGAGTTTGCACGTTCTCCCCGTGTTCGCGTGGGTTTCCTCTGGGTACTCCGGTTTCCTCCCACTGTCCAAAGACATGCGCATTAGGCGGATTGTCTACCCTTCCCTAAATTGCCCATAGGTGTGGATATGTGAGAGCGTGAGTCCCGAGTTGGAGGGTTGGCGTCAGGAAGGGCATCCGGCCGTGAAAAAAAAACTGTGCCACAAGAGACACCATGGTTCTATGGTGCACCGGCCGACCCAGGTGGTCCTGGAAATACCGGCCGTTAAAACATGGATGGATGGATTTGTGTGTTCGTTTGGGTTTTTTTCTTTTTTCACTTGCTTTTAGTGATCATTTTAACTAGTTGAGAACTGTAAGCTACTTATTCTTCCTCTTGTAAGATAAACTGCAAAACGTGCATTTGCACAACTTTAAGCCTGGCTCATGTTTTCAGTGTTGAGTTTCATGTAAACAGTGATAGATGAAGGTATACAGTTCCTGCGATGACCATGACAGTCATTCGGCCCATGTGTTCCCTCGTGCCTTTAAGCATAAATCAAGCATCAGGTTGCATGATTCACTGCACGAAAAGGACTTGGGGTGATTTGTATACTTTAAAAAAAAAAAAAAAAAAACCGTTGATGTTCTCATGTTCGAGATGGAGGGCTTTGTGGTTTCCCGGTAAGATGACGAGCTGCATGGTTTTTTTTTCCATCTTATTAAACAGAGGGGGCTGCTATTTTTAGCCACTATAACATAATAACCAATCATGGGAATGAACTTGTTTCCTGGATGCCCCAAAACATTGAATAAAACTACGCATGGAGAAAAAAAGACATCCTTCTTTAATAAGTAATCAGATTAATCACATCACCTTGTTGTTTTTAAATTTTCATGTAACATCATGAGTCCTCATGGGTTATTCCTTAGACATCATATATGATCTATACGTTACCCACTAGTATTTTTAAAACATCGTCGTGATGATAAACTTTAGCTACTCCACCCAGCACTGGTTGCCTGCATGGTGACTCATGGTGGCACAGATCCAGAGGGTGACATATTTGTGGAGATAGATTTGGGGAGTGGCTGCTGGCTCTCAGGCAGAAGCGTTTGGGGAAACATCATTGCTGTGCAATGCTAATTGTATAGAGGACCAATCGATAGCATAAATGGAACAATCAGACACATGCCAGGCTCCTGCTTCAAGCATCCGCTGGCAAGCAGTCACTTTAAAAAGCCCTCTGTCACTCTATTGTAAGGCATGGAATCTGTCGACGTCAAACTTTTTGTGACTAGTCAGGGCTATTGATTCTGTGGGTCTCGCTCTTTCTCTCTCTCTCTTCCTCTCTCGCTGGATCCCTGTCTCCTGTGTACACACGTAGACATTAGGGATGTAACCAAATGCAAAGACATGTTTCAGAATGAACAGGTAATGTGTTTTAAACAGACAACCTGCAAAGGTACAAATGCAGAAATGAACAGAAGGTGAAGCCAAAATTTTAAGCAGCTAAATATGTTCGAAAATATTTGTAACCAACAAGCATAAAAATAGCTGTGCGAATGCAACTAAAAAAAAAAACAGCCTTGGGTACATTTGTCGTTGAGATTAATTACAGGCTCGAGTGATGTACCTGAGGTTGAGTTCACAGACCATGTTGACAGTGTTGGCATTTCTGCATCTGGGCTTTTTTCCCCGCTGTTTTCCTGGGGCATAGTGATTTGTTGTTGTTCAGTCATTTAGCTGAGTCCTACTTTGCGTGACCTCATGGACTTTCCTTGTTCCTTGTATTGAGCAGGAGCGTAGTGATGGGGTTCATTAAAAAGATTTAGATTTTAAAAAAATAATAAATAAATAAACCTTCTGGTTTAAACCGGGCCCATTTCAGGTTTAAATCCAAATGAACACAGGCATATTTAGAGAACCAACATACCAGATACAGATACAGATATTGGCATTACACTGTTCATGCACATATACACATACACTACATACACAAACCACATTCCCTGTTTCCATCTGTCTCTCCTTCTGTTTCTGTTGCGCGCCTCCTGCATGTTCCGCATTCACATGTGTTTGAATGATAATCGAAAAAGAGATCATTCCTGGGGGTTGTATACATTTCTCTTTTGGCTATGGATCCTAGAGAAGCGTTTGGAGCTTTATTCGTCCATCCCTAAATATTTCATGACTTCCTGATGGCGGTGGCAGTCTGTGGCTCCAGTATTAACCTGCCTATATAAATCAGGAGCGCTCCCAGGCCTCTTTTACATGTCCATCGCAGCCCAAGAGTCGGCCGACCGGCAGCGGCCTTTTCTCCTGAGCCACAGGCCCGAACGCCTGTGCCTGGCAGGTGACAAATAGTTTTTTAATTGCTTGCACCGGCAAAATCATTAGTCTCTTCCCTTTCCATGGTGGGAGCGGGCAGGACGTGTGCGTAATAATAATAGCCGTGCCTCCGTCGCCGCCACCGCCTCCTCACCAGCTATTTTTAGAGCAGGTATTTTAGGGGCCTGGCTGGTGTGTGTGTGAGCGTGTGTGTGTGTGTGTGTGTGTGTGTGTGTGTGTGTGTGAGAGAGAGAGAGAGAGACAAGGGAGCGCATGGGAGATGGAGGTACAGCATTAGGGCAGACAGCTCGTTCTCCGAGCCTATCAAGTGCTCACAGCAGGCACGCACACACTCCATTCTGCTCTCGGCGAGTGTGGAGGGGAATCAGAAGCGTGTTACTGTTTGCAGCTCTGCAAAAGCCTGATGAAGCTGTCTGTTTTATGTAGCAAGCTGCACACTCCAGCTGCTTTGGCCAGGCTTGTGCTTAGTGCTCAGATATTGTATTGATCTTCCTGTTCTCTCACTCACTCACTTTTGCAACTCTA
>JAQMCW010000015.1:6322294-6336763 GCA_030068335.1 Chrysichthys cranchii | reverse complement strand
AAAAGAGCTTGATTTTACAATATTCATGTCCATGTCTGTTATTTGATTCTGTCGCCCACTAAAACCCTTTTAAATTAAAAAACATTTGCGCTTTGGGGAAAATTTTCTTCTGCGATTAAATGCGATTAATCAAGATTAATTAATTACAAAGCCTCTAATTAATTACATTAATTTTTTTAATCGAGTCCCACCCCTAATATATATATATATATATAAAATAGTTTGGCGTCTTCAGTAATGTTCTACAATGTAGAAAATAGTCAAAATAAATCTTTTTTCAACGAGTCCAGACTTTTGACTGGTACTGTATAACCATCTGTGCTGTACAGTATGCGTGTTATATTAACCTCTCATAAATAAGCAGTTGGAACTGTCAAAACTGTCATCTTGACGATGAATCTGTGCTGCATGTCTCACGCACAAAATTAATCAAAGGATCTAGCCTGTTTACCAGCAAAGGCGTAGCTGACTAGCCACATGAATCACTGACAAAACAAGACAACTCGTGACACAACAGTGTGTTACAATCATCTGTCACTTTCCAAGTGAAGGGACATATTGAAACACGGGACAGTCATATTTAACAGAAGCTGTAGATTGTGTGAAGTTGTTGAGACAAGGTTGGACACAACAGCACCCCCACCTTTCTTCTTCCCCTCCGTTTGGTTTCTTCCCTTTCCCTCTGCTTCATTCGACATTACATAATATGTGCTAATAGCTGTGTGGTGTTGTTTTGCTGTTAATGCGAAGCCCGTTGATGGACCATAGACTGTTCAAGCGGGTGAGTGCAGCCTCAGCAACCCAGTCCGTCCTTTCACCCCCCCCCCCCCCCACACACACACACACACACTCTCTCACTCACTCTCTCTCTCTCTTTCCGACTCTCCCTACTGCTATTTTCTTTCACAACTGACGCCTTCCTGTTGTTTGTCTAAATATATCTCACTCTGGCATTCTTTCCTCTAGTCTCCCTTTTTCTCTGTACCTCGTCTCTTCATCACTGTTGCTTGATGCCTGCTTGCATGACAGCTGCTGACTGGAAGCACAGATGGACCGTGAGGCTTAGAATAAGAACAACTAGCCTCCGTTTCACCACAACGTTAAATAAGCACCCACTTATTTCCCCTTCGGAAATGTGACTGCCTTCTTCGGGGTCGTTACGATGAACAGGACTTATGAAGGATGAGCGATGAAGAGTGTACAGTGTTACTTGTGTTGCATGATGGGATGATTATGGGCCTTGCTTTTCTGACAGGCATGCTGAGAGTGATGTGGCATTACCAAGAGGCATGAAGTCTTCCTCTGTGATAAGCTGGCTGGCTGTCTGGCTGGCTTACATCTTTTGGCTAATGAACAACTCATAACTCATAAGGTGTTATTACAGCATGCGCCAGTGGGAACTCACTCTCTCTCGCTTGCTCTCTCGTGATCAATGTTTCTGAAAGATCATCCCACTATTAACAAGATCAGCAGAACTGCTCTGCGGCAAGCCCAGCGTGTTGGAGTAAATTATGCAGTTTATTTGCGAGACCCGAGGGGAATTGGCTAAGCGCTCCAGTCTGAGCAGATAGCTTTGTCTTGGTGTGAATGACGGGTGGAAAGGGGGACTTTCACTTTGAATCCATGAATCGAATGAAATGTGCAGACTATTTTAAGTTTGTCCCATATATCAAGTACGAGAGGAATTTGCAAGATGAAGCTTGAGAAAATGGGACAAGCTCCCAAAGATTGCCTGAATTGAATATGCCACTTGACTTCCTTATTATTATTATTATTATTATTATTATTATTATTATTATTATTGTTAAAACAACTGTTTTCTGTATATCAGTTCCCCAATTTTAGACTTGCAAGCTTATGGATTTTACACTCCACAATCCAGTATGAGTGCTATGTTGGACATAACCCACTGACACGTCTCCTCTCATATCAATATATTGCGCTTTTCCGCTCTCTCTTGTCTCTGTTAACCTGGTGACTGTTGTTTTGTTGTTGTTTTATTGTTTTTTACAGAGTGAGAGAATTGAGAAGGGCCAGGGAACATGAGAATATCCAGAAAAGCCCCCTCACAAAGTGACGTCCCTCTCCAGACTCCTTTTCCTGTTTTTATTTTTTTGTTTTGGGGTTTTTTTTTTCGCTTTCAACCAGACCTTTTACAAGAGGAAAACAAAATAAAAGAATTCAAGCGGGAAGTCGTACGATTCTATAGAAAACTACACCGAACTACAGACTTCTGCTATTATACAACACCACTTTTTCATATCTCTTTCTTCCTTCTGTCTTTCTTTTTTAAGAGAAAGAGCTGACGTTACGAGTGGATTTAAAAAAAACAAAACAAACGAACAAACAAACTCAAAGCGAGGACGTGATTGGAGGAAGAACATTTGCTTCATGGCATTTTTTTGCACTTTTTTCATGGATTTGGTTTGTTATTTTGGAGCGTGTTGGAAAGATTAGGAATGGATGTCGGACCAATGAAACTCGTCTGAGGATCACAGGGCGAAGACGAAGAACAGGTGGAAAGACTGGGGGGAGAAAAATCTGGAAGCGATGCAGAAACCTGGCAGGACCTGGCTCGAATCGTTAGTAAATTGTTTAAATGACAAATTTAATGCGTAGAATTATTGCGAGGCATATGCAAAACAAAATGTCCAAAAAAAAAAAATCCACTTACATCCAGTGCACGAGAAAAGAAATGTTTGTTAATTAGATTATAAAGTTGCAGCCCATTATATTAGTGACAAGATGGGACAGACTCTGAATGTGGAGGTGAGACCAAAAAAGGAATAGCTAACATTTCTATTAATGTTGTTCATCCTTTTCAATTGCATAGTAATCTAGGCTTGAATTGGACCAGTGCAAAATCAGTGCAAGCATAAAACCACCATGTCTCTGGGAAAAAAAAAACAACAACATTACGTCTGTGTTCATCGGTTTACTTTTAACCCCCAGTGAATGTAATGAAAATTATGATGTTCCTATTGGGCAATTTGCTGTGGACCTTTTCATTATGTAAATGTTTTTGGAGAAACCAATTGCCTCCTTTTGGTTAGTCGTAGTCATCCGTGATGCTCTTATTCTGCTCAAATGACCTTCATTGGCTCTTTAGGCCATTGAAAGGAAGTTCACAGACATTGCCTTGATCTCTTAGAGATTCTCAGAAGGGTCCCTAAGCTAACGCCCTCAGCAGGGGTTGGGGGAAGAAAAAAAATCCATATTTTTGACGACTGAGCGGTTTCTGTACATAAAGAAGGTGGATGGATAGACAGTATGTGAAGTAAAATCATTTATCTGAACAGGACTGTATTTTAGAAATATATTATTTTATTCATTATAAGGGGTCAAAAACAGGAAGTCGAAATCTGAATATTTGTATAGTTTTGTTTGAATGCCTAATAAGTATGGTTGTATTGTTTGTACATACTGTAAATACTCTGGGATAAGATGAGCTACGTGCATGAAAATCAAAGATACAGGAAAAAAAAGAAGAGATGATTTAAAAAAAAAAAAACAGCATTAGTGGCTATGCTCTGTAAAACTTTCACTATAAGAATATTTTATTTTCCTTTGAATGTTCTTGAGAAGAACATTTTGCTAAAGCATGACCTTATTGCAGATATGAAAAATACCATACTTATGAGGTAGAAGAAAACAACAAGCGTTACCATTAGACAAAAAAAAACGGTTACGTTTACATCTGTTCGTTTCACGGGCTACCAAGAGGTTTTTTCTCCACTGGTGCCAATTAATGTGAATGCTAACTGCTTAACGAGAACCAATACGTCCATCCTCGCTGAGCAGAAGACAAGGCAGTGAAATGGGAGGACATTAACTTTCATCATTTCATCCCCACTGACCAGTGAACACAAGAAGTGCCACAGAGAGGAGAGGATTTCATAAGTAGCCTTTTAGTCTCCCGCGTTTCTATTGTTTCTCATGATGGAAATTCCAAACACAAAGAGGTTTTAAATCTTGATGTTTTCAATCATCTGTATACAAAGTGACCACAGTACATAGTATAAAGCTGCTCATTTTTTTTTCAATTTAAAAATGCAACGCTGACGGATAAAAGCGGTGATGGGTAAAGACTGCGAGACTTTTCTTCATGATGTGACTGGAAATTTTGGTGCTAACATCAACGATGTAACTGGATAACAGGAAGAAACGCTCGGCCGACGTTGCACCTCGGCACTGAACCAGCTGTTTGCACATTTAGGCAGTCAAGTAGCTTAGGTCGCATGATTTAGCGGCCTTGGGGCGTGTAATTAGGGTCCAATCGTAAGCAGGCAGCGAATGAATGAAATAAGCTGAAAATGAAAACTAACGGCACACAAATGGATATTTAAATAAGGCCATGAGTCTGTTTACGTTTCCATTCGGTTCAAATTTCCTGGTTAAGTGGTGCCATAATGTGGTTTGTCTTCTACAGCTGTTTAAAAAGGCTTTTTTTTGTTGTCGTCGTCGTTGTTTCTGTTTTTTTTGTTTTTTTTTATAATATCTTTCATAGTGTGAACTGTTCCGAGTGTTCATGTGGGAAGTGCCTAATCACAGCAAATTTCACTCAGCATACAATGTAACAAACTGGACTAACTGACTATTTGGACAATGTAAAAGTGACTCTTCTTCATGCCGATTATTTTATGTATGTTAATACGTTTTCTTCCAATATGTTCTTTCAACAAAGCAGAAAGCTCTGTATGTATTTCCAGCCTGTTGGAACTGCCGGTCAGGATTGCACACACAGTCCTGTGGCTATTGCCTTGCGTTCATCCATCCGTCCATCCGTCCATTCATTCATTAGGAAAGCAGTTTAGGATGTCTGCTATTGCACTGCTGGAGCCACATGAGAAGGTCTTATTATGCTTGCATGGGAAACATAGATAACCGGGTGCCTAAAGCGCACCCAGAGCATGCTTATTTTTGTAGATTTGTTAGGCAGATAGATTTAAGGAAGAAGTAATGTTCTGTAAAGCAACGCTGGTTTAGTAGCTCATACAATCTTGGAGGGTACATGGGTATGGAAAGAGAAGGCAGCCGAGAGGCATTCAGTGTATAGGATCGACCAGTATTCACATTTCCTTTGTGAGTGGCGCGCGCACACACACACACACACACACACACACATTTCTCAAGCAAGGTTCTAATAGTTTCCCATCGCGTTCAGGCACATCAACAGATCAGCTGTTGGTGGTCATGTCTTCACCCCATTTTTACGCATGCACATAACAGTGACGTGTCCTATAAATATATATACATATATACATATATAAATACGAAACCGGGTCAGAACGTGCGTCGTACGTGCAGGCAGTGGATAACCGCGACCTCTAGAGTGAATCTCCTAGCGTTAGTGACAAGTTAGCCTCACTTTTTTGTATTTTTACTCAGGGTGCCAAAACTGGGGAGGGGGAAGTGGAGCAGGTCACTGGAGAATCAGCTGCTGCTTACCGGGAAAATGAGCCAGAGCCGAGTCCTGATCAACTTACTGTGATTTTGATTATTCCATGCTGTTCATTTTTAGCGAGACGTACAAAGCCAGTTTGTTTTATGTACCATAGAAGTAACCACTGTCCCCGTAACGGCCCATCAAAACACAAAAACGACAGTAGGAAGGAAGTCATCCCGGGGTAGTGGAGATATAATTAGTGGTGTGTGAGCTACAGTCCTGTATGTGCTTACATGTCAGACTGAAACACTGCCATTGATAGATGTAGAGTATGAATTAAAAAAAAAAAAAAAAGTACAAGGTAATAAATAATAAATAACAGTATTGACCTCATTTCTAATGTAATAGATTTCCCCTTTTATTTCACCTTAGAGCTTTAGGATGCTTGAGAGATGTAAGATGGACCATGGAGTCACAGGGCGTAAGATTCTCCTGCAATGCTTACCGATAATCATCACAGCCCAGACATGGTCTCATGTTCAGCTCACAGGCATTAGTGTTTTTTCTTTACGCATTACTGAAACTACCTTTCCTCCTTTTCTGCACCCATCCTCAAAAAAAAAAAAGGCACATCGAGGTAACCGAGCCGAAATCTGTCTCACAAATCTTTCCACTTGTGGACACAGAGCAATAAACATGTTTTATGAAGTTGAGACCTGCAGATCTTATGGAGATTAAAAAAAGAAACACAATTGGACACATGCAAACTTACACTTATGCAAATGCCGATAGGCTGGTGTGAGATTAGTGTTCAGTAGGCCTAGTTTATGGACAGCAGTTATAGGACATCTTTTACAGACCTGCACGTTTTCATCGCTCCCAAAAACCCAGAAAAATAGCGGCCCTGCTTTTATTCTAGGCCACCGGGGCCTTGACACTTTGCATGTGTAACTAGTGTTAGAGCTCTTTTTCTCTCCTCTCTAGCTGTCTTTCCTTGCTATGTAGCCTTTGTCCTTCCCTCCCCCCCAATTTGTTCAACCGTTCATTTATTTTTAAAACTTTGTGTAATACAGACGTTTTTTTTTTCCTTGCGTTTCTCCCTTCCCCTTATGTAAGTTTTATTTTTGTAACTGCATGTTAAACCGTCACTGAAATGATGGATATGTTAAAAAAAAAAAAAAGAGAACTCAGCTGCTGAAGCCATGCAAAATGTTTTGAATTGCCCTTAAAATATGAAAGATGTTTTCTGAATGCTTTATATTCTTTCTGCTGTAAAATAATAAAAAGGGAGAAAATGAAGAGAACGCTGTGTTAGAATGAGTTTTTGTGGTTAACAAAGACTCCTGTCGCATCCTTCCTCAACGGAGTGGTTGTTCGAGCCTAGAGAGCAAAAAAGATGCAGAAGTAGGCAGTCAGATATGACGTTCATGAAACAGGAGATGGCCGTGTTACTATTTTTAGATATATATTTTGGGAAATAAAACCCACTAGGTTTACCATACCCACTAGGTCCAAAAACAAAATTGGTCAAACCTTCTGAGGGAGTGGGCAGGACTGGCCAGAATTCCTTCTGAAGTGGCTACGGTTGGCCAGAAGCCATGTGGGAAAATGCAGGGGAGGCATTTAACGAAGTCTCACCCACTCTGATATTGAAGACTACTGGGTAACCAATCAGAAATGAGCTCTGCCTCAAAACATGATGCTGAAATGTTTTGAGGAGAAGCATCATTTACTCCTCAGTCTTTGCATATATAGTTGATCCTCGTATTAATGGACTAACTTGGGGGAGAGGTTGTCCGTTGACTTAGTCTGATGATGTGAAGTGTTTTATTGTGGGGGTTAAAATAATGGAAATCCAAGGAAAAACACCACTAAGGTCCATAAAAGGGCTACCCAAGTGCTGTACACATGACAAACAGTGTAACGACCAACATAAATAGGTAAGTACATTGTGAAAAACACCAAATAATCACTGAAAAAACAGTTTAGCTTCACAACGACCACAGCTCAACTGTCGCTTGGAAGCAACTAGTAGCACGCACACCACCGCCACCTAGCGGACAATCGCTGAACCACTGGACTCAGTTCCCAACACCCGGGATTTTTAAACTTTTGTACCGGACATTCTGGCTAATGGATTATGTATTCAGACCGTCAGATTTTGTCCGTTGCATCCAATATCCATTAATGTGGTGTCCGTAGATGAGAGGATCAACTGTACAGTGGTTTGACAAACTGCAACGCTTAACTCTGTCCTCTGGTGGACATTATTAACACTGCAATGTTCTCTTTATTTATGAGGGCACTTAGCTGGGGTTTTTCAATACTCTCAACTTTCAGACAATGTTTTGACTGTATTGACATTATAAATAGAGTTTAAATACTCTTGCTCACAGAGGGCCTTTCTGTGCAGAGTTTGTCTGTCCTCCCCATGCCTGTGTGGGTTTCTTCTTTGTGCTCCAGTTTCCTCCCACGGTGCAGATTAGGTCAACTGGATGGATAGAATAATGGACGGATGGATGGATGGATTCACACTTGGGATACACTCGGGTCTTCTCTACGTCTTCAAGGCTCCTGGGAACATGTCCATCTCACCGTGAATGTAGTTCGCAGGTAAGGGTTATGAAAATGTTTGTTGCTTTGCTATATCCCAGTGAGTTAGTGTGTAAACAGTTGTTTAAATTTCTGAATTAAAAGCTCTTAAAATCTTAAGCTATATAAGGAAGAAAACATGCCTGGGTGTGCCGTTGTAGAAAGCTAATCAACAACAGGCTGGTGTGGGACAGTCCAAATGGAAACGCTGTTGAATGCTGGATTCTGATTGGTGAAAAGGTGTTGATTAATTAAGCAATACTGCCTGAGTGAGATGGAAAGGGTTACACTGAATATCAGCTGTGATTCAGCAACAGGCCGTGTGTGTCACAGCCATGTCGCTATTCACTATAGCAGCTTGATTGGAAGTGTGATATTCGTTTTATACACTGTTTTGTAAGTAAGAAATTGATCTAGAGTAACTGACATTTTACACAATATCACCAAATAATTAGCTAATTTAGTGAAAATAAATAAACCAATGAAGTCACAACCGCTGAAAGCACGTTGGCTAGCGGGCTAGCTAGCTTACAACTAGCTGACTAGCTTTAACTGGATTGTACGTTCCACTTAAAGGTGTATACTGGAAAATTTACTTTCCTTCTACCTTCTCACCTTCATCAGACAAGCTCTCATATTTTAAGTCACGAGCTGAAAACACATCATTTGCCTTGTCCACTGATGATGTCTCTAACATTACCTTAGTAACTGTTTCAGTGAAGAAGAAGAAGAAGAAGAAGAAGAAGAAGACTTTCTTTGTCACATGTACATTACAGCACAGTGAAATTCGTTTCTTCACAAATCCCAGCCTGTTAGGAAGCTGGGGTCACAGCACAGGGTCAATCATGATACGGTATCCTTGGAGCAGAGAGGGTTAAAGGCCTTGCTGAAGGCCCCAACAGTGGCAGCTTAGCAGTGCTGGGGCTTGAACATCCGACCTTCTAATCAGTGACCCAGAGCTGTAAACGCTGCCCAGTGGGACTGTTACTAGAAGTGGAATTTCCCGTGGCAAACACAGAAAATGGCTTGTGTAACTATGGAGGTTTTGGTACGCAGATCGTCCATGGCTGTTCAACATTACTGGAAGGAGTCTCCAGTGTGAGCGTTTTGTAAAAGTCAGCAATATGTGACCCGTGCTGGTAAAATGAGTCGGAATGCACATAGGCAAAACATGGTTTCGGTTGAAATGAGATTTTCTCAAAAATGAGACCATAAAGCCCTCATTTATTGATCCCCATGATAAAACAGCAAGAAAACATCCCAAACTACTTTTATTTTAAGGTTTTGTTCATTATGTTCATTCGTACATCTTCATAATTAGTCCTTTGTCTTAATATTCCTTGATAAATCCGTGTTTTTTGCCGCTCACTCGCGGCGACACGGGGGAATCCCCCTACCCGTGTTTGGTATCGTGGTGAAGTGTAGTTCCTCTACTTTCTGATAATACACATGAAATTCCCAATGACGCTTTTATGAACCAATGGAAAGTGAGTTTCCAAACCGCATTAGACGCAGTCGACTTCAGTTGGATGTAACTCGGTCATTTTTTGTCCGATTTCAACAAACAATGCCTCATTTTGAAGGTCTTCAGATGGACAATGTGGAAGTAACAATGACTCACTTTTGAAAATTCCCTCATTCCGACTCAGTTTGCCAGCACGGGTCACAAATAACATGTAGCAGTAAGATAATTGTTAGCTGAACACAGTAAAAAAGCTGTGTTTATGATGTTATTAACTTCAAGAATGAGAAAAAAAGATTCCAAAGCAAAACCATGTTTTCTTGGAGTTCTCTTTGTGCTCAGGGCTATTGTCATGCTGGAACAGGGTTGGACCTCTTGGTTTCAAAGACATTCAAGCAGAGGTGGACAAAGTACACATTTAAATTACTCGTGTCAAAGTATAGATCCTCCCGGTTTCATGATTACTCCAGTATAAGTGAAAGTTGTTTCAGTCAAATTTTTACTCGAAAAAAAGTAATGGAGTACTTGCTTTTAAAAATATTCCAAAGGAGTTTTCAGTGTTTTCAATATTTAAGGTATTTAATGCTTTTTTATGGCAACACATTGTTGTATTGATGCCACAATGCATTTCCAGAACCTCATGACTCTGAAAGATATATTTCTAAAAGGACTTCAGTCAATAATGTTAAGTTGCTAGCTAGCTTTAAAAAAGTCATCAGACCGACTAGATCACAAAAACTGCAACTGCTACAAGTACAGGCAACTTCATTTAAAATATTGATCTGGAATTAAACAAATGTTCACATACCTTGACATACTTTCTCAGGCTGAGTAATGAATTTTTGTAAGCAGTGATGAAGAGCAAATAGTTCATATTTACAAATCTTTCTTCTTTTCAAAAATTTTTAAGCGTGGACTTCAGATATGGCCATGGGTTGTCTGGTAAGGAATCATCATGTTATCTGCCGTAGCCATCATTACCATCATCAAGTTCAAATTGAACTGCCCAAAAAATGCAGCAAGCACTCTGAACTTGAGCGTAAGAGGACGTAGTTTACTGTGATTGGTTTTGTCCTGTGATGAACCCAGTGTACGGCCTATCACGTTTTATAAAAGAAGGAAATTCATCTGTTCGCTTTAAAGCTATGCTTCAAAATAACAAATAATGGGAACCTTTGTAGAAATGTATTGCATTCAAAAGTACAATATTTGTCTTTCGAATGTACTTGAGTAAAAGTCACGGGTTTCCAAAAAAAAAAAAAAAAAAAAACCTCAACAAAGTGCAGCTAGTTGAAAAATATTCCTAAGTGCAATACTCAGATAAATGCACTGTGTTACCTGCTGACCCCTGAAATCTGGCCAACTGTGTGCTTCCAGTTTTGTGGCAGTTTGGGGAAGAACCACATATGGGTGTGATAGTCTGGTGTCCACATACTTTTGGCCATATTTTTTAGTTAGCTTGCTTACCTAGAGGAGGAAATGGTCCCACACATGCTGCTGGCTTTTCTTTCCTGAGTTTTTCAAAAACATTTTACCAAACAACAGAGGTTTCATTTGTCCAGTTTTGAAATGCTCCTTCTTACAATTCAGCAACATGTAAAAAAGAAAAACACACACACACACACAGAGAGAGAGAGAGAGAGAGAGAGCGCACCAACAATTGTGTCTTTTTTGCTTTTTAAAGGTTCTTCTGTGTCTGAGATGCGATACAACAGCCCTTCCAAGACCACCGCTTCAGGGTGAGCCATCAGCAAATAATCAGCTTTCGAGTGATAGCCACCATTACGCTGCCCTGTGATTGACTATTTAACTGTAACACTGCACCCAGTCATGTGTTATCCCTTAGTTTTACCACAACACCAAATAGTCCATTTATTAGCCACTTGCAACCAGATCTATTTTTGTTTCATCATGCCAGCCTGAACAACCACTCTCTGACTCATCTGCTGCCATTCTCAGCCCTCTCCATCAGTGGATTAGATTCTGAGTAGATTACGCTCTTCAGATGCGGCAGCATATTTGAGGTTGTAAACACTGTGTACGTTTACTGGCACTTTTATTAGTCACACCCTTCTTGTTTTTCCATTTTGTAGGCATGCACTTAAATACTTAAGCTCATCTCTTCTCGTGAATGTAAATCATTCTCTAGCCCTTTATCAGAGCTCAAGTATTTATTAACCAGTCTTGTCTTCTTTCGTGACAGTGTCCCAGAGAAAGACTTTCGGTAGCTCTGAACAGATGAAACAGAAATTCAAAAGGATCGAGGTCAGAGCATAAAATTATTCTGAGCTTGAATAGTAGTCAGTCCAGAGGCGAGGATTAAAAATAGTGTTTTGTAGAGATGACAGGAAAAATCTCACGTTTGAACTTTTCTCAGTTTGCTTTTTTTTTTTTATCTAATAGATCAGATGGTCCAAGGTTAAAAAGTGGCTGTGATTGCTGTGTGTTTCCAACAGTCACTGGATCTAAGGTTTATTCAAATCTCAGCTATATGTAACACATCCCTGCAACACACTCCCATGTCTGATCAATACTGATCAGAAATAAACCTGGATGCAAGGGTGACTGGTTTTAGTACTGCATGTGTACATGTTCCTCTTTTACTGATTCTCTGCCAGAGAGGAAAGAAACCAAATGGTCACTGAGGAACCTTTTCTAAATGTAACAGTTTATTAGGAGTCAACATGTACTGATTACAGCATTCACAAAAACGGGAAATTATCCAATGTCTGATATCGATGTCAAGCAATATATTAAAAGGTTCACAGAAGAACGCAGAAATGCTGGTGTGCAAAAATATAAACTACCCCAAGACATTTGGTTATGTAGTTTCACTTTGATCTCATTATGCTATGTCTGAATAAATAATATGTGAACAACAGATATTTAATAGTATGAATATATTTTGTGTGTGTTTTCCTGTGCGTGTGTGTGTGTGTGTGTGTGTGTGTGTGTGTGTGTGTGTGTGTGCGCGTGTGCGTGTGTGTGTGCACATTTATGAAAACAAGCCCAGACTCACAGTCATGCATGTGATTTCCCATGTCAGTATTAAACACAGTACTTCCAGAAGCAGTCAGCGCCATTGCCCCTCTTCCTGTATGGCCTTTTAATACCAAGTATGTGACTGAGAATGCTTAGGTGGCCTGGTTTCTCCAGCAGAACCTGCAGGCAGTACATTTATCAGCACATTTTACAAATCTGCTCATGCAGTCAAATGCAAAATGGATTGATGCTTGGAAAATATCTGGGAAATTAATTCCCATAACTGAAACTAGTCGTCTCACCTCTTTTAGAACTTCTTTAGGGAGCAGCCCTGACATTCTGGGACCTTACGGGGGGGGGGAAGCTATATTAAATTTCTGGAGATGACACTGAAGTCAAATTAAAATGTATGTTACAAGGGAAAGAAAAAGCATTCCCAGTTAGCAGCCTTACCATCTTTGGAGAGCAGTGGGGAATAACTGAGGCCTGACGTCCTCTGGAGAAGGTTCCTCAAGTCCAGGTCCTCGGGACCGACTGCTCCTGCCTCCTCAGCTGAGTCTAAAATAACACCATAGAGCACTAAGACTGCTACGGCCTACTAGTTTTCAACATTACTGTCTTTTGACCTTGTGCTTCTGAGTACAGAACATACATAAGAAAAGAGTAAGCTTTCAAATTTCTGTTTAGACAGGATCATATTTGTAAAACCTGCACTTACCAGGTCCAGGGTAAGACATTTCTGCTGGTTCTGAGACAGGATGCGCCAGGAGTGGGCCGATGGAAAGCAGGAGAAGAGTCCAGGACAGGAGCAAGTTACAGACCATCTCTACTGCACTGCTGGTTTTCTACTAAAGCTGTGCTGTCTCTCAGAGTCAAGTAAAGACGGTGGAAACGCAGCAAATAAGCTGGACCTTGAGTTTATATATTCTCGAAAACGTCATGCTGAACGTGTATATCACCGGGGTTTTATTAAGCCTTCTTGCATTTATAATCCAACTGCAGTCAGTCAGACGGAGTACCTGCGTCAATGAACATGGCAGTAAAATCACGATAGGTTTTGTGTCCTAGGTGTCAGGTCTGGCCCTGTTGATTGTTTCTTGTTTTTAATAGATGCATAAAATGGGGACCCAGGTGTCCAAATGTCCCTCTATCAACCCTTTCACTTTGTCAAACAATGACCAGGCTGCCTATGGAGATGTTTATAACAGCTGTCAGTAGACAAAAATACATTTTCCTGTCTTTATCATGCAATATATTTTTATTAGAATATTTTCTCCACAAATAGATTGAATGATTAAATTTGTGGTTATGCTGGTGACATGAATAGTAGTTCTTATAAAAAAGTCCTGACTATTTCACATTTATTGTTGTTTAGTATAAGGTTTGTTTGTTTTTTTGCTACCTGCTCTTATGTTGTTAAACCTTGTCTTTCTTAGAATATCTTTATATTATAATGCAAATGTAACATTTGCTGCAGAAAGGATGAGGACTAAGCAGAGGCAAAACATGAGAAAAAAAAAAGTAATAATAATAATCATCATCATCATCATCATCATATGTTCATTTCCTCTGTAAATGTTAAAATACCAAAATTCTTTACTTGAGAAAAAGTGCAGTTGTTCATCTCTATAACTCCGCTGGTGAAAGCTGAGGTATAGCTTCATATTCTTAGCTTATAATTGAAAAGTGTACTGTAAACAGTGTTAAAGTAAAAGTTGAAAAAGAGTCTGCCTCAAAGAACACTTCAAATTTTAGTTACTAATGGTAATCGTTTTTGCCTCTTTCACCATGGAACAAAAGAACTTGTAAAAACGTACCAGAGAAAAACAGTCCAAAAAAATTGTTGAAAGCCCAACAATGACATTCATGTCCATGCTGACTGTATGTAAACTTCTGACCATGACTGTGCTGCTGTACAAAGGCCTTAACTTGCCAGAGTGTGAAACTGAGGAAAATGACTTTAAAGTTTCTGTTTTGTCCAGACAAAAATATTACAGGTAGGACTCCCAAAATTTCACAACTAGTTACTAGTTGTGAAATTTTGGGA
>JAQMCW010000015.1:6297776-6309561 GCA_030068335.1 Chrysichthys cranchii | reverse complement strand
GTGTGTGTGTGTGTGTGTGTGTGTGCGCGTGCGTTTTATCCTCAGGGTCTTGCTACTGCCTCTCCTTTAGAGACATCTTACCCAAAAGGAGACTTCACAGTAGCCCAGGTTGCTCAGGATGAGGTAAGCCAGTTCAAGATACATATATCTTACCAGAGAATTTGTGGATCATTACTAATACTGATAACTTGATTACAGGAGATTGCTCGCTTCATGCAGAAGCAAGAGATAAAGGCTCAGCTGCGGTCTCGAGAGCTGGAGGATTCTGCCTCTCGGCAAGGGTGCAGAGAAATGAGTCATGAGTATGAGAGCAATGAGATTTATGACGGACAGGTAACTCTGACCTCTGGCACTATTTATATTTAGTGCAGCTATAGATCAGTCTTCAATATAAACCTAGATATTAATAGAATAGTTCCCTATCCTTGTTCAAAAGGGCACTATTGGTACAAAAGGTAACTGTAGCAACGTTTTGTGTTTAGGTACATTACAAGTGAGAATGGGAAGTGAGGATTTATTTTTACTCAGTGCAGGAAGTGTAGTCATCTGTCTTTATTTAAAGTGGTCAAGTGGTTCCCAGTTGTGTGCCTGATGTACCCCAGCAATGTGCATGTTCTCCCTGCTCTAACACACCATCCTCTGGAAGTCCTTGGCTTAGCCTTGATGAGATTAGTTGGATCAGGTGCAATGGGCACATGCATGATTGGAAGAAATACATTTTCAGGACAGGGTTACAGCAGGACCAGAGACAGGAACCTCTGGATATATAAAACATAATGTGTAGGGAAAAATAGCCATTTGTACTCTATGTTTATTTTAGTCCAAGTTCCCCTTTTTTATGATAAGCTTACATTGTAAGAAGGCTACCATATCAGCTTCTTTCTAATATGGGCAGTCAGAGACCTGTTTTTAACCCTTAAAACCATTAAGGTTTTCAATTCTATTCTTCTGTAGATTTTGTTTATACAGTAAGTTCAAGTTTCATATGTAATTTGGTAAATTTTGACTTAATGTGCAAATGATCTTCTTTAAGAATAAAGATGGCATTCGAAGGTATAACATTTTCTGACATAAAACCCAGTAAGCTGATTTACTTACGGTGACTAGGGAGAATTTTGGGCATCTAGTCTGTGTTGTCTGTTTAGCTTTAATGCATATGAAATTTGGGGAGTTTCTGTCTGAGGTTATGTCATCAAAAGGATTAATCTTATATAGAGGGATAAATCTAGGTGGTGCCACTGTCAACAGGTAGCCAAGCAGCATTGTGGGTAATGTATGAACCCACTGACCATTTGAGTGAAAACAGCGCATGTCAGGATGTCAGGTAAAGGTTTTTTTTTCTTTTTTTTCTTTTTCTTTTTTTTTTTATATAACCACTGCCTGCTTGCACTGGATGAAGATACACAAGTTGTTCACAGTGCACCATGCATAGTTACTCGTCAACACAAGTCCTAAATTCCCCTTTGAAATGTCAGCATTTGTTAAATATTATGCTCTGCTAGTTCACTAGAAGAAGTAGGTATTTGATTACCTGGATGTAATGATTGGTGCAGGTCTGGATGATGTCTGGAACTGATAAACTGTTGTAGAAACGAAGCAACACCTGAACTGCTCGCCTCTTTGTAACAGGTCACGACATATACACCTTAAATCTGCATTCTTACACTTATTCACACCAAGGGGAAAACGTAGAGGTGCTAATCCACATACCAGCATGTTTTTGGGTAGTTGGAGGAGACCAAAGAACTCTGAAGAAGCCCACACAGGAAGAACATCTAAGACAAAATACAGTGTCGTCAAAGCAAACTCATTAATCCTGGGTGCAGTGCAATTTGCTAAGTCTGAATGTCACTGTGGCAACTGTGATTGCATGCACAAATATGTCTGAATGCCTTAGGTTGGTGTTAAACATGAGGTTTTCATTTAAATGTTGTTTTCAAGCTTTGCCTGACATGATTCTGACTTCTAAGAAAATCAAGACTATTCTGAGAATAAATATTTGGTGTGGTTTAGTGTACTGTTTTTTTGTGTCTTTTGCAAGTGGATGATTAAGATGGGATAGCACGTCATTAAATTTGTCAAGATATGTTTGTCTCGCTCTTACTCAGGGCCAATTTAAATGTATTGCTACACCTCAAATATATTTATAATAAATATTATATATTATAATCTCCCCTATGCAGTGCAGTCATATTGAATCAGGAGACACTTATAAGTCTGGCAAAGAACTCTGTGATTTGAAAAATGAATGTTTTTCCTTATGTTAATATATTTTCCAAACGTAATTATTGGCCAAGAATTTTTTTTTTTTCTTTTTTTCTTTTTCTTTTTCTTTGAGAAGTAGGCCTTCATTTGAAAAACAGCCCAACTATCAGTTGGTCAGCTTTTAAAAGGTGTTTTTGATTGGCCTACCATTCCTTTGTTTTTAGACACTTTTGTGCAACAATATCTGCAGATAAACATTTCCAGTAACTGTTTATCAGTCCTGCGCATTGCACAGTTTCCTCACTGCTTGCACAATGTTTCTGTTAGATTAAGGTCAGGAGGTTGACTTGGCCATTCCAAAACATTAATTATATATTACAGATAGTCCTCAATTTACAATGGAGATGCGTTCGGCCACATCCATCACAAGTCGAACAACTGTGTTGAAGCACTTAGCCTATCTTGGGTATCTCAGCCTAGTTTAGCCTAGCTTATGTAACTAGGTTGAAATTATAGGTTTATAATTTATTGTTTGTTTGTTTGAAACTTCACCAACATCTCAAATGTCCTTTTATTCGATTAGTTAAAATATTTGTTTTCAGAACACACGGTCCCATTCAAGGAAAAAGTGCAATTTCGAAGTGTGTATTTTGGGTACTGTCGCTTTAAGACTGCCGGATTTATACCGTTGTTTACTGCTTGAATGAGGAAGAGGGGAGTGTTTAATGCTGCTCGTGCTGAAAATGGCTTGTAAAGTTTTAATATGGTAAAGTGAGTGGTTGTGTGGTCCTGTTGTATTGTTTTGGTTTTAAAGAATATGCAGCTATGTTTTCAGTTGAAGTTCAGTTGTTTTAACATTTATTTTGGAGCGTTTTATGCTGTGGAGCGAGTTAACATTTAAGCAAGATTTCATTTAAATCACATTTCTGTCAAAAGAGAGAGTCTGTCAGAGAGGTTCAAACCTGATTTGGGCCACAGCACCGTGTCACTGAGCTCCGTCCAGCCACGACACCCCACTACACAAATACTAAGCTCCAGCTACAGACAGCCGCCGCTGAAGCTGTTCTGTTAATAATAAAATAAAAAAAAAAACCACGGAAATGCACTGTACAGTACACCAATACACACTATTAACTCCATGAGTTGTGGGAAAGAGTGAGGCACCACGCGAGGTGAATGATCTGAGCATCGAACGCACACTTCCGGGTGTCATCCCTGCACTTCCAGGCGTCGTCTGAATGTCCGCGTATGTCATGCACTGTTACGCTGGCCTGCCAGCGGTGTCTGCCCGCAAATTTTTTATATTTTCTAAATATTTTACAATTTTTAGCGCAACACAATCGTCATCGTAACTCCGAGAAATCATAAGTTGGGCCATCGTAACTCGGGGAGCACTTGTACTTTAACCATTCTTTGGTATAGCAACTTGTGTGCTTAGGAATGTTGTCATGGTGCATGACCCACTTTCTCTTGAGATTCAGTTCATAGACAGATGTCCTGATGTTTTCCTTTAGAATTTGCTGGTATAATTCGGAATTCATTGTTCCATCAGTGAGCGGAAGCTGTCTGGCCCAGATGTAGGAAAATAGGCCCAAACCATGATACTCCCAACTCCATCTTTCACAGATGGGCTAAAGATTTACGCTACAGTGTGGCGTTTTCCTGACTCTAAACACTTTGTATTTAAACCAAAAAGTTCTATTTTGATCTCATCCATCAACAGAATGTTTCTAGTAGCCTTCTAGCTCGTCCGTGTGATCTTGAGGAAGCTGTAGTTGGGCAGCCGTGTTCTTTTTGGAAAGCAGTGGCTTTCTCCTTCATCCTCTGCCATGCATACCATTGTTGTTCTAATGGGGGACTCATGAACATTAACATCAGGCAATGTGAAGGAGAGGCCTTTATTTGTTTTGTGAAGGTACCTTGGAGACTATTCCTTGAAGATTTTGTAGACTATTACACGCCCAGTCCTTGGAGTGATCTTTGTTGGTCGAGCACTCTTTGTGAGGGAATAAATGATCTCTAATTTCCTCCACCTGTCAGAATGTAG
The DNA here is from genome assembly GCA_030068335.1 of Chrysichthys cranchii. NCBI lineage: Eukaryota > Metazoa > Chordata > Actinopteri > Siluriformes > Claroteidae > Chrysichthys > Chrysichthys cranchii. Next base: position 6,305,309 of record JAQMCW010000015.1, on the reverse strand, counting down.
ATTGCTATAGACTCTTAAGAGACTTTCCCAGCCTGATGGCTATCAACAACTCCTCCTTTTCTAAGGTCCTCAGAAATCGCCTTTGTTTGTGCCATGATGCACTCGATCTCAACAAACCTGTTGTGAAGATGAGAGTTCCCTCTTTTTTTTTTCTTTTTTTTTTAACAAATATTAATAAAATGTAATGAATATTAAGAAATGTAATATTCTTTTATTGCCAGATGCAGAGGGAAAGGCTGAACTCAGAGGGGCTTGTGTCTCCTGTTGGTGAGTGCTCTCCTGAACACCAACCTCCAAGTCCAGGCAGTTCAGCAGTGTAAGTCTTTATTCTCCTGTCATTCCCAACTGTATTATCCGATAATTATACAAAATAAACAGATTTTTTCTGTGTAGGCAGCAGCATCCCTTCAGGAATATTGCTGAGGTACTGGATCCAACCTTTCAAAGGAAAGAGAATGTGCAAGCAGGACAGAGGATTTCTGGTAACGCTTTTGTTGTTTTCCTCCATCATTACTAAATTTCATGAAAAGAATTATAGTAAACAAGTCGTTCGGTGTTTCCAGGCACCAGCCAGATACAAGCTACGCCACAGGCAGGGCCAAGCGAGGAGCCTGCATTCGTGGCGCCCACTAAGCGACAAAATGACAAGCCAGGACGCGCAAAGTCCAAAGAGAAAAAGGAAAACTCTAAATCAAAAGAAAACTGTAAGCAGCAGTGATAAACGCCGGTCACCTTTTACTGTTTGTTGTGTTATTATGAAACACATCAACAAAGACAGTTGTTGATCACAGAGTGATTAATGGATGTTTCCCCAACTTTTACTTTTGCTTTCTTTGAAACGTTCAGGCTTGGTCTGTTCTCAGAATAATGTCCCAATCAGGACGGCACACAGGCCCCAGAGATTTATATGATGTACTATACAAGGGCATAATGAGAGTGCTGTTTTGTCTCCAGGGGAATTGATAATAATCCATCGTGCTTTTGTGTCACTTATGCTTTCATTTTTAGCACACTGTGTAGCTGGCAAAGGGACTGAAACAGGCCCATGGGATGTCTGTGAAATCCAATCCTTTTACATGACCGTTTTTCAGTTAAAGCAATACATTTTCAGAATGAACACTACACATACTCTCAGTGTAACTAAAATAGGCTAGCAATTAAAATAGCAGGTTCCTCCATACATTCCTGTCTGTCTTTATTTAGACTGTAAATGCAGCTTGGCATATTGTACCTTTTGTTTTCTTCATATGTTTACAGAACTGCCATTTGTAGCATATACACTAATGTTTGACAAGGTTGCCCTTTCATTGTGCTCCTGTCACAAACTACAATCTACGACCCTCTTATCAGTTTAGAAATGATGGCGTATGCACTCTGGTTTTCAGTAATGTTACTGTCTGCAGATTTTTGGTGAATCCTGGAATGATCTACACTAAATTATTGACTCTGAGGTATTAAAAATATGTAAAGAATTTGCGCTGTTTAAGTTTTGCTTTCCTGTAAACTCGTAATGGTCATTTTACTTTAAACAGCATTGGCTGGATTTTTCCATTTACTGCTCATGAATCTAATTTACATTACAATAAGGTAAATGTTTACTTCATTTGCTCAGTTTCTAAAGAATGTGTGAATGTTTTTTTCCCTGGGACCTTTCGTCCAGTGTCCATTAATGCAAAAAGTACCTTTTCAGAGAATGTTTCATAAATGTATGTAAATAAGAATGTCAAAAATTCTTCGTTAGAGATGTAAAGTTAGTAACAGGACACACTACTTGCATTCAAATGCAGTTAAACATTTTGAAGAAGAAAACTAACAAAAAAAATGTTTTTAAGCATTTTTATTTGACATCGAAGTAATATCGCATAAACATTTTTGTAAAAAAAAAAAAAAACTGTTAAAGATTGACACTGTATAAAATATATTCAGTAACAAAAGTACAAATACAAAGCGTAAAAAGTCCAACCAACATGAAACATGAATTTGGTTCAAAGGTCCATGATATGCAAAGTTATGACAGGGTTTTCCATGATAATGACTGTAACTAAGCGTGTTGGAGCATGATCCATTATCCTGGAGCTGGTTATGTCCTTGTTGGGAGAAAAAAAACCCTGGTAGCCTTCTCAGTAATGCATTCCTAACTGGTGGTCTTTGCTGATAGAAGAGCATACCTTCATGCCTTACTACATACCAGCTCGGGGGAAGTTAACGCCTGAAATGTCTATGTGAAATTAGCAGAGCGTTGTCATGCAAAAATGCCAGGTGTGGGTGGATTTTCCCAAAAGAAACTACCTTGAAGAGAACTGAGATAATTCCAGGGTGCCAACGAAAAGGGAAGTCACTGAATGACTTTAAACTTGGGTGAGTCACTGGCACATACATGTTAAAGGCATGTGGTTTCGGTGTATTAATGAGTTCGTAGAGATGGAATGTGGACTATTGAGCACTGCCATGGCATATGAGTCACACTTGTTCTATAGAGTCCTTTGAGTCAGTGGGTGCACTAAATCCTCCCGCTGAATACCATGATAAGACATACAGTAGTATCAGGTTCACTTTCATTTCGTTTGCTGGGATGTAGCCAACTTTGCCGATGAATGAATGCTTCGAGCAGAGGTAGTTCAGTTGATTTAATTTCTCACATATTTATGTGCTTCTCACTGATCTGTACCACACAAGTCTTTTTAGGGGAAAACCTTGCAGGAAGTAGCACATTCCCTTGACCTTCCTTGGGGCTCATTCCTGAAAATTTCCCTTTGCATATTACACAATTTTAAAAATCATATCTACAGCTGCAAAATTGGCACCATATGTACACATAGTTGAGTCCCGGTGCTGTGGATTGCATAAGAAGCGCTTGCAAAATCATCTTATCAGAAGATGACAGGAAGGTTTGGGCCAGTTCCAGGAAGCTTTGAAATTACAAAAAAAAATTTCAGGCATCTTCCCCCGAACCTTGACCGAGCCTCTAAAACGAGACATTTAAAATACTGCCATTTAAAGCAGGAAACTGGGGGAAGCCCACCAGGGTATTTCAAGAAGCCTGTGACTTACAAGTGTGACGCAGTAATCTGTAGGAGACGCCCACATATATAAGAAGTGTCAAGGGTTTACATCTAGACTCCTACGTGACAAAGGACCAAAGCAAGTCTATCTCTCTCTAGGTGCATTTTGCTCCTGTCAAAATTTGGCATGTTCCCCTACTGATTTTTTTTAAACAGGTGTTACTTCAGATATGTCCTTCCATATGTCAATAGTATGCCAAGAAATTCCTCTGTCTCTCTGACCATCTCATGAATGCCCCGAAGAGAGGATCTCAGCATCCAAAAAATGCATCAAGTGTAAAATCCCATGAGGAAAGGACGCACAAAGTAATCCACTGAGCTCACACTAGGAGTTTTGTTTCCGAGTTTTGCGTGTTGATGGACTCAGAGCTGCCACCTTGCTCCTGCTCCGGCTGATGGAAACTGCAGGCTTCTTCATGCTCCACCATCATAATAGTGAGTTCTCCTGAAAACAGAGCAGAGGGCCAGAAATGAGCAAACACTGCCAGTTTAAACCCTGAAGGAAGTGATGTCCTGGTGATTTGTTGAGAGTAAGGAGTGTGAGGTACACCTGTGAACAAATCTGTACCATTGTTGTGCTTTACTTCAAAAAGTCAAATGATTTGTCTGTTACCAAAATCCAAGACATATTAGAAAATCAAAGTTAGGTGTCAAAGTAACCAGTGTAACTGAAGTGCAACATGTCTTTGCAAAGGCTTGTTGTAGGGACCTGAATACTACCTTGGGTTGGAGTAGTTGGCTTTAGGTCCTTGCTGTTGCTCTTGTTTTTTGTCCTGTTATAGGCGAGCCACAGCGATAAGATGATGATGACTGTGAGTGTGAAACCGGCACCAAAACAACCAAGCAGTGCATAAAATGAGTTATCTGGGAAGAAAAAAAAATAAGCATTAGGATTCCTATTATCGAGATTCATACTTTTAATATAGTAATAATAACTATGTATTAGTGTATACTCTATATGGCCAAAAGTATATGGACACCTGACCCATGTTCTTATAGTATATATTACTCCAGATTTATTCCCTCTTGGCTGTTATAATAACCTCCACTTTTCTGGGAAGGCTTTCCACTAGGTTTTGGAGCGTGGCTGTGGAGATCTGTGCTCATTCAGCCATAAGAGCATTAGTGAGGTCCGGCAGTCATATTGAGAAAGTCCAGTTTCAGTTCATCCTGTTCGGTGAGGTCAGATGTCTGTGCAGAACATTCAAGTTCTTCCCCTCCAACCTTAGCAGGCTATGTCTTGGTCATGGACTTTGCTTTGCGTACAGAGGCACTGTCATATTGGAACATGTTCGGCCCTCTTGGTTCCAATGAAGGGATGTTGTTATACTAGACAAGCTACAGCAGACAAGGACATTCTAGACAATTGTGTGCCTGCGATTTTGTGGAAACAGATTGAGGAAGGAACACATGGGTGGGACGGACAGCTGTTCACATACTTTTGGCTACATAGTATATGTATATATCATTCTCTTGACAGTTTCCTCTTACCGCCTGCCTCTGGTCTCTCTGTGGGTTTCGGTGTGGGGATCTCTGCAATATTACAAAAAAAAGTCAAACATTATAGCATTCGTTGTATAGCCACAAAATACACTATACATTAGTTGATAACTGCTACAGCTAATAATATTATTATATTATTAGCTATTTCCAAAATTTCAATACAACCAAATAATTCAATATACATTCTATATCGTGACCATATAAGATGTAAAGAACGATAAAAGACTTTACCGTATCGACAGTTACACAACTTTAATCTATTTATGTGATGCTTCTACCATACAAGTCCTATGAAAGTTGTTCCTATCGCTACAATAAAATAAAATAAAATAAAACTACTGTCAGAGCTGTTGTTATAGAAAAGAAATCCTTTTGAAGAATCAGGTTCGAGTATTCAACAGTCTCGTGGTGTGTAATTCCTCATATACATGGATTCAGTGTACAGGGCTGTTTCTCCTACCTTTTGGAGCTGAAGGAGTGTTCACGGGTATCCTGCTGCACATAATGTCACTGAATGCAGTACCATTGGCAATCATGCTCTCTCCATTAGGACACCTAGATACAACAGAGGATAGAAATTATTCCCAAATGATTTTTTATCCGCATTTTATTTGGGGGGAAAAAACTAACTGAATAAATTGTAATTAAGATTTACCTTTTCCTCCATGGTTTACAAGGGCTGTGGATTTCATCATTAAAGGTTCCCTCTGGACATTTCGCACATCTTCCTGTTTGAATGCAAAAAAAAGTACCAGCATATTATCGTATATTAAAATGAAATGTCTTATGACCAGGTTTGAAATATGTGGGTTCAAAAAGAGAGAAAACTGAAATCGCGACAGAACTATAAACTGTGGAAATTCCCCGAGGTGTGTGTGTGTGTGTGTGTGTGTGTGTGTGTGTGTTTGGGAAGGGGGTGTCTATAATGCAAATAGGATGGGTTCAAAAGCATTACTTCATGAGATTCTTACGTGTATATGTGGGTTCTTCTCCCTTTGAGCACTCCATAACACAGTATCTACATTGCTCGTCTCCACAGCGAAACCCTTCTTTGCATCCACACACACTGTCTGTGCTGGCGGTGCAGGGTTTCACCTGGACCTGCGGATCTGTAGGAAGGGGCATCAAAAGCTTGCATTAAACATGTTTTTTTCTCTCTGTATCTACACTTGTAAATGTTGTGTTAATATGGTGGAGAACAGAATTTAATAATAATATGTCTGTAACAGGATCTTAACTTGCTCTGGATATGTGTTATATATCATACCTATACACTGAGTGCAGGTTTTGCAGTACAGTGCTAATGGCTCAATATTGTAAGTATTAGGTCCACATGGTGCACAGAGTTTAGTGCGGTCTTTTCCACATTGTGCCACCAAGAGGTTCCCTGAAACAGCACACAAACACACTCATTAATATGCTCACAGTCATGTAGTGAACATCTGATCTGTAGTACAACTGATGCACAGTGTATCACAGGATGCTGTACCCACATACTGTACAAAATCTAAAAGAATTGAAGTAAAAAGCATTGACCCTTTATGACACTTCCTTTTCCAATTCTCTGCTGTTATAGAAATACTGACAGCATTGTGAACTGTTTCATTTGCACTATTTATGCCAAAATCAGGCTCCATTTGCTTACTAGGATACAAAGGTTTTATAGATTAAAGGCCTAATTTATGTTCAGCATGTTGTTAGCTAACAACAGTAATAAAGAAAGCCATACTGAATGGCCCCTGCTTTTACAGGGCAATTACTAATCAAGGTTCATCATGCATTAGTATTCCACCTACCTGGGCTACACCGTAAACAGCAGACTTCGTCAGTGCCTTTTAGTCTCCAGTCATCGCAATCTGCTGTTGTTCCCTCAGGGGTGTACAATATGGTGATGATGAGTAGGACAGGACACAGTCTCAGCTGGATGAGTTGCATGTTTGGTCTAAAGAAGAGCACTGCAGTTAAAGCCTGTAAGGGATATTACACCCCCTAAATCATGACTGGGCTCAAACTCAAAACATATGTACACATGACTCAAGTGAGGAAAAACAGAATAAATAAAGAAAACTGACAAGAAAAAAAAAAGAAAAACATCCATTAGTGAATTTAAATAAAACAATTGCATGAATCAGAAATGATAAAAGAACTGCATGAATGAAAATGTCCAACTGTCCCATTCAGCAGAATTGAATGTACCATTTATTACATTTCTTTTTTTATTATTATTATTATTATTATTATTATTATTATTTAATAGGAACCAGGCAATGTAGTTACTGATTAAAGTTTACCATAGAAAATCAAGCCTTATTCCAGTCTTAAAATGATTAATTGCTAAATTAGTGACTTACTTGTGACTTCTCCTGTTTGTGAATTGAGAGGGAGCTCCTTGTCAGATGGTGAATGAAGTGAACAGCTCAGAGTATGATGTTGAGTAACAGCTGGGCTTTCGCTCCGCCTCTTAAACCCGCCTGCTGTGTTGCCATTCATGCTCGAAATCCCTCAATAAAAGAGGATCTACACCCTAGAGAGAGTTTCTGTACATTCTAAACCTTTAGCGTGGATTGCTATTAAAAATGAGATCTTACTAAAGAAAATAAGTCCAGTAACGGTTAATTTAAAAAAAAAAAATTCAAGCTGCTGCTGAGATCTTCATTTCACTATCTGGAGAAGAAAAATAGATTACTTTGAAGCATTAACTGCTGAAGATTTCCATGTTTTCATTTCATTACATTCTCATTTCACTGCGTCCTTTTATATTTGAATGGACCTTTTTTTTTATTATATTGTTTATATTGTTACTTTACTAAACAATGAAGTTCACCCAAACTAATTCGTGATTTAAGGCAACACAAAACGAAAGTAAAACACAAGTGTCTGGCAACCAGCATTTCAGTGACACTGGAATAAAAACCTAATTGGTCATAATAAATAGGTTAGTACACAGAAGGGGAGTGTGTGTATATAT
>JAQMCW010000015.1:6269879-6281718 GCA_030068335.1 Chrysichthys cranchii | reverse complement strand
GCGAAAAGTGTACATTGTTCCACACTCCAAGATTTGACCGTTATGAAGGCACCATCCGGGTCCTTTCAGTACACTTATTTTCGCCGCAATCGTCATGGGAACGCCCTATGTACTCAAACTAAGCACAGTAAGTACAGAAAGCATAGATATTAGAACACAGCATTGCTCTAGTTATTGTTTCACAGTTCTTGTCTCTGCCCTCTCATACACTGTTTGCTGATCGACTGAACTTTGGCCTGTCTAGTGATGGTCTACCATTAAAGACCATTGTGACACTGTTGCAAATTTAGTCTCCCTTTTGCTGCAATAACAACCTTTACTCTTCTGAGAAGGCTTTTCAATAGATTTTCGAGTGTGGCTGTGGGGAAGTCTAATTTAGCCACAAGAACGTTAGTGAGGTCAGACACTAATATCGGGTGAAAAGGCCTAATGTGCACTCATCATTCCAGTTTATTCCTAACATCTTCAGTAGTGCTGAGGTCAGGGCAGGATGCAGGACACTCAAGTCCTTTTAATCTAACATGAGCAAAACATGTCGTCATGGAGCTTGCTTAAAGCATTCAAAGACATTCTCTACAACTGTGCGACTTTGTGGCAACAGATTAAGGCCCACATATGGGTGTGACGGTCAAGTGTCCGCAAACTCTCGTCTAGATGATGTGTATTTGGTTTATTTTTTTAGGAGTGCTTTTAAAAGTCCATGAGACTGTAACTTTATACACAACTAACAATGTCCTTATAATCCTCCAAAAGCAGAGGAAGTGGTGAGGTGGTGGTGAGTTTGTTTAACAAATCTATATTGCTTAATATATAAATGAGATATGAACCACATAACAATCAGAATCACTTTGCATAAACAAGACCATCTTCAAATATTTGTCCATCACTTTAACTTAAGTCGAAAGCTCATGCGGCGTGATACCAAACAATGTGCTCGGGTAGAACGTACTTCAGCATCAACACAGCTGTTCCTACTGTCTTTAGCATTGTGATGTCTTTTGTCCATATTTTTAAATCAATAACTGAGTTGTATACAGACCACTCCCCTTATTTGGTAGCTTTATAGTTCCAGTGCATAACATTAGGATGCAACCATGTCTGGGCTGATAGATTATATCTGAGGTAAAGGAAAAACCAGGTAAAAGTGAGTATTTTATGCATGGTAACTAGAGTGTACGTGTTGCTATACCTGCAAAAGCATGTCTCCAGGTTCAATTCGGCCATCCGCTGCTACGGCACCACCTTTCATGATGGAGCCGATGTATATGCCTCCATCTCCTCGGTCATTACTCTGCCCCACTATGCTGATGCCCAGGAAATTGTACTTCTCTGTACGAAAGAGGGATTGGCCAAAAGTTGTTAGTATCAGCTTCACCACACAGTGGTATACACACACAATGGCTGTCATCAGCGTTACTGTGAAAAGGCTCTGGTTCAGGTGATGAGTGAAAATGCAGGAGGCATAAAGAGATCTTACCCATGTTGAGAGTGACCGTGATAATGTTGAGGCTCATGGTGGAGTCTGTTATACTGCTGAATGATGAGGACTGTCATAAGAAGACACAAAAATCCTTTAACACTTCCTTACTGGAATGCTCATGATATATTACTTGTGCTTGATTACCCTAACTCTGCCTGCAGTCTCGATGAGAAACCCACCCTGTCCATTTTGGTCACTTTCTGTCTCCGTCGTCGGCGCTTGTGCCTGCGCATGAGTTGAGTAGAAGTGCTCTGCTCTGTGGAGCTGCTCAATCTGCAAATAATGCAAAAGAGACCTGCAGTTAAGCATCTGCAATACAAGCAGAAATAATTCAGCAACATTTTTAGACAACTGCGCTGCTGAATTCTTGATTCTGACTGGTCAGTGAGAGCTTTCACACTGTAACTTGTTCACTTCATTCACTCACTCATCTTCTGCCACTTAACCCTTTTTAGGGTCACAGGGGGAGGGAGCCAATCCCAGCCGACTCTGGGTGAAAGACGGGCTACACCCTGATCGCACCCAGGTCGCCAATCCATCGCAGCGCCAACCAACAGACAACCATTCACATTTACACCTACGGGAAATTTAGAGTAGCCAATCCGCCTAATGTGCATGCCTTTGGACTGTGAGAGGAAACCGGAGTACCCGGGAGAAATGGGGAAATAAAGGCACCCAGGTCGACCCCGGGGATCGAACCCAGGACCTGCTTGCTATGAGGCGATAGTGCTAAGATTGTGATGTCATATATTGCTTTAACAGTACTCACAAATTACAGTAGTATGAGTGAAACAAAAAAAACCATTTGCTCTTATTAGAAAATAATCAACTTCAGAGTGGGAAAAGTAACTCTGCTTCATATAAGGTTGCATCACACCACCCTGTCTGTATTATTTTCCTATTACAGCACGTATTGCTTACTTAATACATATGGTGCTTTGAGGTAGAATTTAATTGCAGTATTTCATAATAATCTATAGCTCTTGAGTAAATGAGCGTCTGGGAAAGACTGACCTGCTGGCATCCTCATCTTCCTCACTGTCGATGAAGGAGCTAGACTCCAGCTCGCTGCTCATCATGGAGGTGCTGTCGTAGCCCATGGCAGAGTCACGATTAGTGCGCTCGGCCTTTGAGTGGCCATTTAACCTAGGGACTGTGAGAGACACGCACAGTATTTACTCTCAGAGCAAACAGTGTATCCACATTCAAAACACAGGCTGTGGAAACAGCAGGACTTCTAGATTTACAAAAGAACTTAAACTGGAGCATTCTTATATGGTCTTACTAAAAACTCTTGTTTGTAACTGCATACTTTTCTCACGAAGTGCTCTCGTCTCAGTGTTTATAGCACAGCTGCAATGACGCAGAAGGTTTTACACTGGGCATCAGATGATGAACCATGGCGAGTGAATCTCAATACTTGACAATGTCAAGGTACGCGACATGTATTACCATGCTTAGATGGGTTAGCAAAGTGCAGAAAAGGTAGACAAATGGTGGTATTTTTGATTAACGCACACAAAAATGCATCCTTTAGTAAAAAGGAGTAGAAATTAAACGATGGAATATTGCTATTTATTAGGATGGTTAATTATGTCCACTCATAAGTGCTCTCTGTGCCTGTCAGTTCTAATGAAATAGGTGGAGTCTCTGTGATTGTCAGTCTCTTGGCCTGTCATTCTCAATAAAGGAGGCGTGGTCTCTTGGCCTGTCAGTCTCAATAAAGGAGGCGTGGTCTCTTTGCCTGTCAGGCTCAATAAAGGAGGCGTGGTCTCTTTGCCTGTCAGGCTCAATAAAGGAGCCGTGGTCTCTGTGTAGAGTCAGTACAAATAAAACAGGCATGGCCTCTGTGACTGTCAGTAACAGTAAAGGAGGCGTAATCCCCGGGATTGTCAGTAACAATAAAGGAGGCAGGCCTCTGTGCCTGTGAGTAACAACAAAAAAGGCATGGCCTCTGTGCCTGTCAGTCCCAGGAAAGAAAACATGACCCCTGTGCCTGTGGGTCCCAGTATCAGTAAAGGAGCAGTGGCATATTTTCTATTAAAAGTGAAGTGTTCGCATAAATCACCATATTGCACCAAATCTTCCTGCATTATTGGCTGCTTGACAATGCAGCTTTCAAACATCTAATCACTGAGATGTGAATCATATCTCATACGCAGTTAATCTCTCAGTCTATTGATGGGGCATGAGAGGATGTGCAATCTTTAACTGCACTTAATCCCACTTAATCTCACTTAAAGCATACGTACACAGACAGGCTTGTGGCTGTGACTCAGGGTGACACCGTATACGCTGGAAGGGTCTGACCAGACGGCAAGGACGCTGCATTCGACCAAAACACTCCAGTACTGTAGCTGTGTCCATTACTTCCTTTAGTTTCTCTAGGTGGATAGCACAACCCCAACATACCCTGATGCGTTTCGGGTGCTGTCACACGGCTGATCTAATCACTTACACATTATATTGCATCACTGACCACTGCCTAAAAACCCTCAGTTTGAAGAAAATCATCCGTGTCACACAGACCACAAGCCCTGCACACACAGCAAAAATATGCCTACAGCTAATAAAAGGTTTACTCTAAACTCTTGGTTCAAATGGGTTTCTGGAAAGTCCATTCATTGTCACGCTTCTTATTCGTCCTCCGTCACCTGCCTTCGTCACGGTAGCTGTAAGAGCGGTTAGCTCTACTTCTTATCTGCAGTGGAGGTGCTAAGAAAGAGAGAGACAGATATGGGGAAAGAGATAAGGAGATGTAATCAAATGTAATCATATCCCCCTGTGGGCTTGCAGCAACAAATAGCTGCCTGGAAATAAAACGTTAATAGCTCAGCATGACTTTCACAGCTTTAGCTCGCATCTCTCTTGGCTTGCTGTCCAAATTATTGGCATCATATTTCCAGCTACAATCAAATCCACAGTAGGTCTTGTACTAAAGGCTGAGCATCTTGACTGCGCCTTGACAAGTTCAGTGCGCTAAAGTGTTAACTGGCACTTTTACTGTATTTCATATCAAAAAACATGAAAATGGTAGGCACATTCTTTACACAAATACACGCACTAGTACTACAACTACTACAAATATATATCCACTACATTTTATCATTATTAGCAGTAACAACAGAGTGTGTTCAGTGATGTAATGTATTGCAATTTCGATCCTGTATTATTATACTGCCCAACCCTAACACAGGCTCTTAGGAGCTCTTCTCACAATCAATCTTCCTTGAAGAATGAGCACTGCATGATTTTTCAAATTTGTGAATTAAACAGCACAACAGAAATAAATATATACTATATAAAAGTGATTAAAGTGAAGCCCATTAGCTATGTCGTTAAGTCAATCTGAAACTAATACTAATATTAGTATCTACTAACAACAGTAATAAAGGTCTTACCTCTACAGCTGCACCAAACGGCACACCACTAATTGTCTGAACACTGAAGCCACAGTAAGCAGGATCTAGCTCACCACCCTGCTCATACCGTAGAAACCAGAGCACAAGAAGAAATCTAGATGTCAGTACGATGCGCCGCCCAGAGCAGGGATGAAACCATGTGATATTCTGTCTGACCTCAGCCAGGTGTGCCGTGTGACTGGTGATTTACAAACTGAGGTTTGCCTGTGGTGATTAACTACACTATAACACGAGAAATTAATGTCCTTTCATATTTCCCACCTGTCCTGATTACAACTCGACTTCCAGCCCAGAGGGAAAACAGTGAATTCATGCTTACTTCTGTTTCAAAAAGACCCCAAAGCCTTCCACAGCCTTCTGACAAAAAGGCACAAATGTTCCAACAGTTGTACAGGTCAAGTCAGAGCAATAAAATACTATATCCCGACATTTGCAAAACAATCCGAGTTCTTGGTATCGTACCGGTTGGGTATTCAGTCCCAGTGGTTAAGCAGAGCTACTAAAGCAGTGCCTGAGGCATGAAAACTAATATGCACTCATACAACGCTGCAGCCCCTGGGCCTCACACCTGTCCAGCCCCTACACCACATACTAAGCACTAAACAATGCCCCCCCAACACACACACACACACACACACACACACACACACACACACACACACACACGTTAACACAAGTTATTTATATGGAATTATTATAGTTCCCAGCAGATGAGCTGATTTGATTTTACAATTGAGTCAAAACAAAGTCAAGGTCACAGCAAGGTTAAGTGTCTGGAACAGGTTTTCTTCAACAGATTCCTGAATTTGAGGTACATTTTAAGTGTAATAGCAAGAAGGACTGGGCTTGCTGGTGACGGCATCCCATTTAGACCCTTGACATTAAGTTCAGCTTATCTTAGAACATGAAAAAGTAAAACCTCCACACAAGGTCAATACTGGAATACTTTTATATGTGAATGTTGGATTTTCCCATCCTTGTAGCGACAAAATTCGTATTTCATCAAGATATTAAGGAAAAGTGCCCAAACACACACACACACACACACACACACACACACACACACCCCACAGTCCCAGAATTTCTAAAAATAATTCCCAGATTAAACTCCAATGTTTTTAACCTTACCACAACATTGTAAGAAATTGTAACCAGTTACATATTTAATATAGCAGGGGATGAAAACACTCACATGACACGATTTGATTTTAATTTATAAGGCACTATATTGGATGATAACACTGAATCTGATACAATTCATAAATCGACATGTGTTCAGCAACTTTGTTCACGTGTTCATCGACTTAGTTCAGAGCCTGGAGTAGGCCGACTGTTAACTCGTCAGACTACGAAAAGGAAGAGATGATGTTTAAGTGTCAGAGTTACAGGCAAAACACTTTCCTACTCTACTTACACATCAATTTAAAAACTTTTTTTTGCATTTAACTGGCTTCGCACCTGTACTCTGGATCATGACAATAAAGCTGAATAAAATCGAATCCAAAAAAGTTATTTTTTACACACCAATTTAAAAAGAACAAGAAGAAGAACTAAGCATATATGCTGACTAATTTCAGTCACAGAACTTAAAAAGTTTTGAATAAGCTGCGCTTCATACCAGGAAAGAACCCGACGAAGTTACAGTCACACTCTGTCTCAGATATCGACTGCATGCAGTTACAGTCAGAGTAACATCGCCAATATAATTCTTTAATCTGACTGCAAACCTTTGCATTGCTCTGATGCAGCACAATAATGAGGCCATCTGGAAAGTGCTCCCGAAAGGTTAGATAATGGAGAGAGAAAAACGCGGAGCTGTAGCTCGTCACTGTGGGCATGAAATACATACTCACCCAAAACCATTATTGATTTTTATAGAGTAAGATAACTACATATTTACAGAACAAAAAATTAATACGTTTCATTTAATTAGCTCGTAAAGCTGTTGTGGTAGTTAACAATAAACATTTGTTTATTAAAGATTAACTTTGCATTTACATTAGTAGCTGTTTATTATATAGTCTCTTTCAGCATGGGACATCTCTCATTCATATTTGTGTGTGTGTGTGTGTGTGTGTGTGTGTGTGTATAAAATCAGAAAAATCCTAAACCGTTCCCCACCTGGTTGAATAACACTGAATTTTCCTCGAATCTTTATTCTGTTCTATAACTCAAGACTTTCGTTTAGCGTTTCATCTTCTGCCCCCTAGTGGGCATGCTCATGCTACGTGAAGTATTGAAACAGATACTCGCACGTCGTTCTTGAGAGTTTGCAAATAATCGCTCACACTTCCTCTTTCTTTCCTTCTCCCACACACACTCACTGCTTTCATCTGTCTCTCCTGCTTGAGGCATTTATCAGTGCTGCGGCTTATGAAGTCCCACTAATGAGTCTCTTGCTAATGAGTTTTTAACAACACGAGGAAAAGTGCGCAAATCATTACAGGGTATGAGGTTGGCTCAAGAAGAGCACAGGAGCTCTTTAATGAGTGAAACACGACACAGATCTCTGAACACAATCAGGCATTATAACATGAAAAGCAAGTAGATGAGTGATACTGTAAAAAGATGAGAATGGGGTAGAGTGCAAAAGTGTGTGCACCCCCTTCCGTGACTGGGAAAGCCTGTCACAACACAAGCTGCACGTATTCCTGCAGTTGCCTCTAAGACAGCAGTTATCTTCATTAGCAGTCTCAAAAGTTTGCAAACTCATTAGCATGTCTAGTTAAGACAACTGAGGCATCTCAGAGCCTAAAAGAATCTACATCAATTTACTTTAAGGAATAATAAGTCCAAACGAGCTCAAAATATCAAACAGTGAGCAAAAGTAAACTTTCCCAGACCTGAATAAAATATAGCGACGTTTAGGAATACATAAAAATTGGAATAAAGTCTACATTTACATTCAATTTAAATGTTAGTTTGATTTCCTTACTATTATCATCTCGGTATACTCTTCTTAACCAGCTTTGTTTCATGACATAATACAGATATTACTGTAAATCCCACTTCCCATTAACCTGGTTGGGTTCATCATTTCAAAGAAATGGTGTGCAGCAAACTTTTGAACTCAAACTGTATCTGGCAAATCGAAAACCACCTATTCGCATGAGAAGAGAGGATGTTTTAAAATAAGCCAGGACGTGCTGTGCCGATGAGAGAAGCTTTTCCCAGTGGGGATGAATATGTTTTCTTTCATCTCGCCTCCGACCTTTTTTTTTTTAAACCGAACTCAGGATGTACAAGTTCAAGAAAACAAACACTGCATGAATTACTCAACTGAAAAAACAAAAACAAAAACAAGAGCTTTGTAAATAAGTGTTCTTATCTTCCCAAGGCCTGACTAAAAACCCTGCAACCCTGTGTGACTTTAGAAATTCCATAACGCACATGAAGAAGGGCTTCACATGTCTCAGAGGACGTATGTGTTGGCCTTCATCTTATAAGTGGGTGAATAGGATTTGTCGAATTGTGGGGAACCTTCACCAAACCATATTGGTAAAATTAAGTTTTTTTTTATATTTTTACTGTTCATTATTTATTAATTTTTTAAAAATAAAGTTTTTACTAAATATAAAACTATTAACAAATTCATCTTCGAAGCCATGAAATGAAGTATAACCGAACATTTTTTTTTTAAAAAAATGCAACGCTACTGAGTTTGCTGCCAGTCTGTGATCAAACCCATCCTGTATACTGTAACGCATATAGTGTATCAGTGAAACACCTCTAGGAATTGTCATACTATATTGTTGTCACATCGCCCACCTCTAATCCCAATCAGAAAACTGGAGCACTTTTTCTTTCACTGGTCACCAAGTGTTCTACCTGTATGCTTTATGGCAGCTGATCAACATTATGAAGATTAGTGTCAACAGGACCTTATGGCACTCAGCGGGCGAGGTGAAGAGTAACTGTTAGCTGCTGACTGGTTATGCATCCTGCATCACACAATGCACAACACCATAAACACATCAACTGTCTGCTGACTGCTGTCTGTGTCAGAAGTCTCGATTTGCATCCAACCATGGTTCAGTTTGGTACTGGTGAAAACATGGGTTTATGAAGGTTTACAGCAAAATGATTTGAAAGGCACCAAGCGACGTTCGTCTTTTTGTTCGTCTTTCAGCAGTAATTTGGTTGCTGCTTATAGGAGCTGGTTATCCAAACAAGCTGATCGAATCAAAGAACAATATTATTCATCACTTCTTTCAACCAACACTGGTGTCACTAATGACATGATCGCTTTTACTGTCATCACTCTCTCATACTGGTGGAAATGTAATAATATCATAAGATTGTTTGGCTCATGTTTGAACCACTTTTGTGTTTGGAATGTGCGGTAAAAAAAGAAAGAAAAGAAATCAAGAATCCTAAACCGGAAATAAGAGAATATTTATGCGAGCCGCTCTTGATCTGGAACCCAAGTGCATTTTTCTAGGCTGCCAGCTCTAAAGAAGCTCAGCTTTGTTACCGACTTGACTTCCGAAGTCCTCAAATTTACTATCACGGGGGCAAAACCCAATCCTTCACCTGTGGTTACTGTCCTTTTCGAAATATACCTGTCCTTAGCTGCGACATTTTCATTAGCTCTGTGGTATGTATGGACTGCTGGTAGATGAGATGTGATATGTGGTATAACGTTCGCACACATTTCAGTCGGAACGACTTACGCTTGTTGTCCCGCGCCCTGCGGTTCCTCTCCCGCTCCCTGCGCTGGCTCACCAGGGACTCTGTGCCCGTCTCTGTATCCAGTCCATCCCGACTGCTCACCGCGTTGGCACTAAACACACACAGACAGAGGTTTCAGTGAAGCCGCAAAACCGTAAGGAGAACTGAGATCATAGTTGTCAACGTGTCCTAAGTATTAAACTGTTAAGAGTCACATGAGCGCTGTTAGTCTGGTGTATTTCTCTCCAGGTGAGAGTCTGAGATTATAATTGTTAATGGGAAGAAGTAACTTGGCCTCAGGCCATGAAGCACTCAATGCGGCACAGAGGTGCAGTAGAGTGTGTGTGTGTGTGTGTAAGAGAGAGAGAGAGAGAGAGATTGTGCTCTGGGGCTGGTTATTCTATCAAAGCTTGTGGAATGCTGCTCAGGGCTGGAGAGAAACCTGAAGCTGGTGAGAACTCCATCTGTGTCTCTCTGCACATACACCCAAGACGAGCCAGTAAATAAATAAATAGATAGATAGATAGATAGATAGATAGATAGATAGATAGATAGATAGATAAGGTGCTTTTTTTTTTTTTTTTAACTATTACAGCATTTTAACACCTGCAACACCTTATTTGTTGCAGAGCACCTTTTCTTAAATTTGGTTTGTTTTGACAGGGTTCAGCACTATACCTTTACTTCACTCACACCAAACAACTGACTCCAATCTACCAAAAATCGAGGACAATGTTACGGATGTCTGCACCAAAATGATCTGAAGAGCTTGTACCGCCAAGGTAAAGTTCAACTTTCGCTATTACTAAGGACTGCGGAGGCTGCTGCTATGTGATCTGCACCTTCTGACCAAAATATTTTTTATATATATATATATAGACCCCTTATCACAGTGGAACAAAACTCATTTAGTTTTTCAGCACACACATATCAATGTACATCACTTCACTTCCTTTAGATTGGATTAGATGTACTATATTAATCTCAGCCTGGGAAATTGCTTTACAGGGTTTAAATGAATCATCTCAATGAACACTGAGCCTACAGCTCAATAAGCTTGTTCAGAAACATTGTTTATTGACATAGTAATTGAGCTTAACTTATAAGTACTGACATAGTACAAACGCTTAACGTAGCTCCATCAATGCTGAAATCTGGGCACGATTAATGAGAAAGTGGTACACTAAAGAAAAGACACTAGAACGATTCTGTATATGTCGACTGCCAGTTACCAAATATCTTTTAGTCAACAGTTAAGAGTATTCTGTCCTTTCTCTAATAAATATGCACTAGCATGACCAGCAGACAAACTCTAATCACTAAGCAACTGAAACCAACTAAACCCGAAGATATGCACAGAACGTTACAAGAAAACAAACTTTGGTGCAGACATCAGCAAAATAAACTAGGCTTATTCGTCCACTGAGTTAAAATTTGATCGAAACGAATACTTTTTTTTTTTATCTGATTTGGTTTTACATTAAAAAAAAAAGTAAACAAAATGAAGCTAAATATACTATAGGACGTGTATAATTAGGCATGGCTGGAAAAGTCATGCATTCATTAACAAAATCTTAAAAAAAAAAGTTAAATGCTCTTCACAAGCATGAATTTATTAAACAAATTGTGAAATATGTCTAGCATGTTTTCCTTTTCCTGCTGCTGCACGTCAGCGCTGTCCTCTGGCACGAAAGCCTGCAGCAAAATATCGACCTGCAACCCAGCATACACACGATATGGTTCAGTTTCTGCAGGTGGCTGAATCATGAACACCATGCATTTGAAAAGTGCTAAGGTTCACTCACGAGCATACCAAGCATCTTGCAAGTATTGGTGCGATAAATGTGTTCACACCTGCCCAATCTAACGGGTAAAATGCATCAGTGTGGTTCATTCTGACAGATGGAAACACTTCACCCATGCGTAGGTGTGAACTAAACAACTGAACCCATGTCTGCCTAAAACATGGGGTTTCGCCCTCGAGACTCAGTTGTATAAAAGTCTGCGCCAACATGATCTAAATGGAAACAGTCATGGTTGTTTCATTTTCAACATTCATATATATAGTGCATTCAGAAAGTATTCAGATCCCTTTCAATTTTTCACCATTTGTAATGTTGCAGCCTTATGCTAAAATCATTCAAATTAATTTTTTCCCTCATAAATCTACACTCAGTACCCAATAATGACAGCACAAACACGGAATTATAGAATTCTTTGCAAATTTATTAAAAAAGAAAAACTGAAATATCACGTGGATGTAAGT
>JAQMCW010000015.1:6247826-6254881 GCA_030068335.1 Chrysichthys cranchii | reverse complement strand
TTCATTTCAATGGAGAAAATTGATTTGATATACGAGTAATTTGAATTACGAGCTCCGTCACGGAACGAATTAAACTCTTATCTCAAGGTACCACTGTAATTATTATTTTTCATCGTGGAAATCAGCATTCTCTTAATCCTGCGCTGTTTGCACGACCCATGGATTTAAAATATACAGACAGCATGATGGTCAGGTGATTGTGCTCCTTTGTGTTGAGGTTGGGGCATTACTAGGAATCATTTGCATTTACGAAGTGCATAACAGCTCTGGACCACAACAACTGACACTCATTCTAGGTAATACGGTTACACAATAATATAAATTAATGTTTAAAAAGAGAGCATCACTAGCTTTCAAATGACACCAGTACAGCGCTGCTGCAATCTATAGTATCTGAGAAAGTGGACACTGAATTTAGGGCAGTTTAGCCGACTTTTGATCTCTATTTGACGTTAAAATGACGACTTTGTTTATTCAATCCAATTTTATGAAGAATGCATAAGCTTATTTCTTTTTTTAAAATAAAGTGATCCTGTGGTAGATTTTAATTACAATATTAAACATTTGCATATAGCCATTTTTAAATTCATATAACTTTATACAGACAAAAATACACATTGTTTTACACTCATTATAATTCAAAAAGAAAATAGGAGTCTTCTTAGTCGGCATTTTTCTTCACTAAAATTTTGTTCAGATTTTTCTGAGAATCTAATTGAAACGAATCATGAAGCCAGTAGTGAACTGTGACTGGAGTGTATCATTACACTCTTATTATATAATAACTGGTATCTTATTATCATCATCATCTAATGACAAGTTTAAGACTAAGACTGACACAGATCTACTGCTAATCTTGATGATCCCTCTTCACACGTTTGTCATGGATCCCTTCTTCCAGTCACCGTTCCCATGGTGACCAGGGCACTGAACTCCCGTTTGTGTTTGTTTCTGTTTTGATCCTCTCTCCGCCCCTCCGTCTTGTCATTGCCACGTTACCTGATTGTGTGCACCTCTTTTGTGTTCAATCTTGATTAGTTTTTCTGTAAAAATTTACCAAATCTTATCGTTCGTTGATTCATTACATCCCAGCCTTTGTTTCTCGCGCCCTAGTTCCGTGTACGTCCTGGTTTTGACCTGTGTCTGTTTGCCTCTGACTCACAAACGTCTATATACGTAAGGATTATTTTAATAAATAAATAATTCACTTTTAAGCAGACATTACCATTGTACCTGACTCCACTCTTGCTCTCCTGAGCACATTTAGCAGGGTATTAACACAGATCAGTGAGTAATGAGATGGTGGCTTATTACGACAAAGCTGAAACCTATAGCAACGGACTTATTTATATAGGACAACGAAATCCAGCTAGTTACAGACTGACTAATCTGTATCAGTGTATTTTGTAAAGGAAATAATATGGGCATCACGCAGGTACTACGCCCACTCTGACTAAAGCATGTTACATAACCACATTTTTATATGATACTTACTTGAAAACGTTATTTTAAAATGTTGGACAAGTCAAGACACGGCATATTTCATTTCTTTTCAAATACATGATCCTAACACAGTCTACACTGCTGTCATCTCTTATCACTGAACACCTGATAATGAAAGTACAGCACACTGTGTGCCTACTGAGTTCAGTAAACAGGAAAAAAATTCCCTTTTACTGGTAGTGAATATGAATATAGTCTTATTTAAGAAACACAAAGTGATCACTACAACACCTATGGACAAAAACCAGCTTGGATTAGAAAATATATCGTAAGAGCACGCAGCTCTGTCAGAGACGTGCTAAATGCTGTATTTATTACATCAGCAAGCTGTCATTAAAGTCATAACGGAAATTAAACTTTATATAGTCATTGTTCTAACACGGCTACCTCATTAAAACCAGAGATTTCGGTTTAGCCGCAGTTTGCCTGGGCGTCCATTTCCCAAATGTCCACGGAAGCAGCTCAGCAAAACTAAACTAAACATCTACCACCTGAATGAACCCTGAGAGCTGGACTTTGAAGGACAAACACAGTGTTTATTCATTGCAGTCAGCCTTGTGCTCTCCGGGCCCCATGGTGCAGCCAGGACTGAGAAGGACAGTGCAATAAAGGCTACGAGTCAACTGCGCCGTCTAACCAGGAAAAGCCGGTTCCGCTTGCTAGGTCACGCTGGGATGAGAGTGTATGACGTGTGCGCACGTGTCATGCCTCTGATGTTTAAAAGGCCCTGATGAAAGTCTAAGATCACAGGCGTGAAATGAAAACCACACAACACGAGCAGGAACGAAGAGGTCTCAAAACACAAACTCACGCCTGACACTTAAATGCATTTCCGAACACACACGGCTCCGCTACTGCTGCCACTGCGTTTCATTTCCACATCCTCGTTGCGCGCGCAGACTTCCTTATTTCCATAATATGGAAGGGAGGAATGGATATTTATAAATACTGAGATTTGCATGAAGAACATCGATGAATAGAAGGCAAAAACAGCACCACGTTCTGTTCGCTGTGTAAACGATTCCTCTTATACGCAACAATTTGCCAACACTAACAACATGTAGTTTTTAAAGCACAACATGTGACATTTTTTCTCCATTTAGAGTTACGTCTAACGTTGTGGAATGTCCCTGAATCAAGTGCGTTCCTGTTATCACTTACTTAACAGGAAGTAAAATGCCGTTTCTTCTCCAGCTGAAAAATTGCAGACTTAATAAGGACAAACCATAAACCACAAAGCCCACGTCTAGCGTCGGAAAAATTAAAGTTACAGGTTTATCTTTGACCGTTAAAGTGCTGACACTAGAGACTGCTTCCAGAAAAACTAAATAACCACCTCCTCACAGAAAACTTTGCCAGATCAATAATTACACAGCTTTTTTAACCAGTGTATGTGATTACCAATCACCAAACACACCCCTGCGTAATTTGTTACCACAGAAACAATAACATATTCAAAGAAGTGCATTGACATAAACGTGTGATTTGTCTTGTAGTTGGCACTGCTGTCAAACCTGCTGTTATAGAAAATTAAAGTGGACATGAGGTGGAAAACTGTTTTTTATGTCGATGTGACTTCGGGATGTACTGGGCTTTTTAAATTAAATTGTTACTTTCCCAGTCTGCTATGACTACTGAAAAAAAACTACTGAGAAAAAGAGAGCCTGTTACAGAAGAGCATTTTTAGGGTCCCACTTCCTCATTAACATATGACCGCCCACAGCCATCTGAATCAAGAAGATGCAGCCGCGAGTACGCGCCCGGAGTCGACCGCCAGGAACACTACCCTAGATTTTAATGGAAATTTACCAGCAGCTTGGGTTTCCAATAGAGAACTGTAAAATTTACAGCATACAACTGTACAACATATTTATGGTAAAGTACTGTAATATCTTACATAGTTTAAAATGACATATCGCATTCTCAATGCAAGATACAACATAGCTGAAGAGTCTTATTCAAGGACCCAATCGAAGTAACCCGACAGTGCTAGTATTTGAACACATGACCAGTTTACGTGCAACACAACGCTGTATCCACTGAGCCACCACAACCAGTTCAAGCACAATGCACTGATATAACACAATCTCTGAGTGGCGTTAAGTCAGTGTTAGAAGTAGTTGAATCAGTGCAAGCTCGTTGCAGTGTTATTGACTAGTTGAGTGGCTCAATGGTTAAGGTGTTGCATTCAGTTCAGAAGGTTGGATGTTCTGATCCCAGATGTTGGCTAGCATGGTTGGGAAAAGCCCTTAACCTTCAGTTCAACTGTATCCTGCATCACCAAGTGAGCTGTGCTGACTTATGTGCTGCTTATTTATAACATTAAGATATTATAGTACTTAACAGTAAAAATGTTTTACAGTTGTTTACTGTAGATCTTACAGTACTTTACTGGCAACCGTAAAAATCCACGGTCAATTTTTTACAGTGTACATTATTGGACTTGTCCATAGTTTTGACGTAATAAGCAACGCCATGTTTTGTGCTTTTCATATCTTTGCTAGCCTCTACGCGCCGAGATGAGCTCCATAAGCACTAACGTTACCGAGGGTTCTTTTTCACCACTTCAGGGATTTAGCTGTTGCTAGTCTGGTTAGCTTAGCAAATTAGCTTACCCAACATTAGGGATCTGATAGAGCACACAAGCTATGTAAATATTAAACATATATAGTTTTGGGAATACTTGTTTTATATGGATGTCATCATAAAAGCAGTAATCTGAAGACTATTGTGTTGGGGGAAGGATGACGGAGTTCTTGTTTAAAGATGTTAAACAATCAGAGCAAAGCTATTTACTCACTCATCTTCTGCCGCTTAATCCTGTTCAGGGTCGCAGGGGGAAGCTGGAGCCAATCCCAGCTGACTTTGGGCAAGAGGTGGGGAACACTCGGGCAGTTTCGCCAATCCATAGACAGACAACCACTCGCCAATCCATAGACAGACAACCATAGACAGACAGGCACTCACATTCACACCTATGGCCAATTTAGAGTAGCCAATTAGCCTAATCCCCTCTGTGCGTGTCTTTGGACTGTGGGAGGAAACCGGAGTACCCGGAGGAAACCCACACAGAGCAAAGCTATTTACATAATTAATACTTAAAAGCACAGCTGCAGCATGCACCGACTTGTCTTACCCCAAAGGGTTTTCATACCATGCTAAAATGGAACGAGGAAAAAAGGCAGGGTTTTTTTTCCCAATCAAAAATTTGCAAACTTTACAAAAGCGTCTCAGGGAATAATATAAAATAAGTCAAAAGTGTATATCAAGTCCCCTTTAATCAACACCTTCTGACCAGTTTGATTCAGTAATCCAGTGACATAAATAATAGCCTGTGGCATTATGAATGTCCTAATGACTAATATGACGTAAATACAACAGCAAATCATGCGTAATAATAATATTTTAATATATCTTAGGGGACTTTATACAAGCATTAATGTATTAACAGTATTTGTCAGGAAGTGTGGTTTCCTGGATCCCTTACATCCATGCTAACATTTGTTTTTCATTATTATTCAGAATTACTTCTTGCCATGATGTAACTGGAGCTAAATATAACGTGAGAAACCTGCTACTGATTGTGTTGCCATGTGCGTTTTTTCTCATGGAGCACAGCATGATTTTAACACAATCTCCACGTTCGATGTGCAAAAGAAAAGAAAAGAAAATAGCTATGCTAAATGAGTGAGAGTCGAATACATTCAAGTAGACAGCAATGCAACAGTTCAGGATTACATTTTACTGTCTTTTATTCATTTGTTGTTTATTTTTTCTTGTCCTAGGCAAAATCTGATCCAAATACAGAGCTAATAAAGAAGCTGACTCTGAACCAAAGACTAGGTTTCCACCTCCTGAACCAGAGAGAAGTGCGAGACAGCTGAATGTAAAACAGAAGGAGCTACAATGGAAACTTAAGGCACAATGCACGAGGCTTGATGCTATGAAGACTATTTCCTGTACAGGTTGAACAGACATACACTGACTGGAAACACTCCTGTTTAAGAGCTCCTGAATATATTTAAACCATTCCTGGCAATCAATCAATCAATCAATCAATCAATAAATAAACAAACAAACAAACAAACAAACAAACAAACTCTCTCAAAATCCTTGAAAATGCAGAATTGACCTTAGTGAGCACGGTTTTGCATGTTCAGATTTACCTATTCATCCAAGGCTGCTTTACGTGTACTACACAAGGATGTTTCCATTTCATTTAAGACTCAAATGGTGTGTGCTCAAACCCAACAAGGGAATAACTCCAACCCAGCAAGCAGCTATGGGGATACAAATAAACGGCTATTAGTACAAGTGAAGCTCAGTGCTTTTGCTCACAATGTTGTCAGTTCAAATCCCAGGACTGCCTCAGAGCTGCTGCTGGACCCTGCTGCTGGATATTGTATTGTACAATAAAATTATATTCAGAGCATATGCTATGTAGTTAGGAACATCGGGTGAGTTGTGATACAGTATCCCCGGCCTAGAGAGAGTTAAGGGGCTACCCCCTTACCACCAACACATACTAGGTGCTAGTTCTGGGTTGGTGCTTCTGACGATTCAGATTTGGAAGAAGTTGTTTGGTTTTCTACATGCTAGACAGCGTTACTTCATTATCATTACATCACTGTACACGTCCTCGCTTTTCCAGCAACACTACTGCAAAAGCACTACAACGACAAAGGTGGGCTACATCGTTTCTTTACAAGGGTTCCTCTGAAGCTCTAGTTTTCTTATTCTTCTTCTTACACATTAACGCTGTTGTTTTAAAAATGGTGGTCACGACGTGTTAGATGGTTTTGCTGGTCAGGATAAGCCCACCCCCAGCCCTGACATAAGTGGCTCTTGGTTTCAGACCAGCAGTTTTGGCACTGCTCTCGAACCAGTTTTCCTGACTGAGAGACATAAGAAGAACGGGTTCAAGACCAGGCCCTTGAACTACCTTAGTAAGAGCTGAACTCCTAACCGTCCAGTCGGAAGGTCAGGACTAGCACTCAATCCCACATTTTAAAATCCTTTATAAGGAAATTGTTCTAACTTCAACAGTTATTTCTAGGAGTGAGGAATGGAGTCCAGCTTTGTCCTGAATTTTGTGAATACTGAGTGCAACGTTGAGGGCGTACACCCTGGATAGCAGAGCATCATGCACACACTTTAACATTAACACCTAGGGACAATTTTGGAATAGCCAATCCACCTACTCGCATACCAAATTATAGCACTGGAGTTGCCATTTTTATAAAACAAAAAAAATAATCAAAAACATGCTAGACTGCAGCTAGGACCCGAATTTAACCAAGTTTTCTAATCCACCATTCCATTATAATCTCTACAATACATAAAAACACAATTGCTAAGTAAAACGAGATGCTTTGCAGCATGTACAGTTACACTGCTAAAACAAAATGACTGGAAAGAAGGTACAAAGGGATGCCTACTGCTTTTATACCTGCTGCAGATTTGAAAATATCTGAAATGTAGATGGTGTGTGAACAATCGGGACTGGCTCTTTTCAGTGAGTCAAATTATTTGGCTCAATAAGTGCTGACTGC
>JAQMCW010000015.1:6240326-6242826 GCA_030068335.1 Chrysichthys cranchii | reverse complement strand
GTGCCCTCGGTCGACCCGGGGCTCAAACCGACCTTCTTGCTGTGAGGCAACAGTGCTGACCACAACATCGCTTTGTTGTTCTTGTGTTGAAAGCATGTGACCGCTACCTGCTAGCTCTCTGTGCAGCGAAACCTCCGCAAATTCACAGTTAGCAATCCCTTTGAGGCCCATCTCAAACCTTTTCTTCATTTACGTGTCACGCAAGGAAGCTTTGAACAAAACATGCCTTATTTTTTCTATAGTTTTGTGGCTTCCCACAAATCGCAAAGGATTCTGGGACAGGTGTGCCAGCCCCTTTAATCATACACTTGTGGTATCTTTAATATGTATTGTTTACTTAAAATGGCCATGTAGTAGTACTGTACTGGTAAAGCTTTACTCTAACAGGAAATTACAATCAAATTATGTATCATAATTCTTTATTTAAAAGGTACTATATCCACATTTCCAGACGAATAAAACAAATTAAAGACAGACAGACAGACAGACGGATGGATGGATGGATGGATGGATGGATGGATAGATACCCTTTTCCTGAGTGTGTAGTTATTAGTCTATATGACTGAAGAGTTGATGTGACTTGGTTCAGTCCAACTCTGTACAACATATAAAAATTAAGTGAAAAACACTCAAACATTTTAGGGGGGAAATAGGAAAAATTAAAAAGTTATAATAACCTGGCTGCCTGTGTGTGCGCTCTCATTAATAATTGGGGACGTAGCTGTGTTCAGAATGAAAAAATCACATTCAGTCTCATGTTCTATAGTTATTATCCTACAGTTGTTATCAATGACATTATTCTGATTAACACCAAAAAAAGATCAGGTGTTTTTGTAGGATTTTCTTTACATCTGCTTGGTTTCATCCGACTGCTGAAACCAGGTTCCTCTAAGAGCTTACGAAGTCTGGATGGTATCTCACTTGTTGAAAAGTAACAATCAGGAGAGGGGAATAAAAGAGTTTCCAAGACATTAGATGTACCAAGAAACACCATGAAGGCCATCATTAGCAAGTGGAGAAAATGGAGCACCACAGTGACATCACCAAGAACAGGACGTTCCTCCTAAATTTTCCAAAAGAACAAGACAAAACCTACCAGGGAGGCTGCCAGGAGACCTGCGGCAACATTAAAGGAGCTGCAGGAAAATCTGACGACTACTGATTACTCTCTGCATGTGACAATCTCTTGTTTTCTTCTCAGGTCTAGAATCCATTTCTCACAAAAAACATGCAAGTCCAACTAAATCACCCTAAACTACTTGTAGCAAAATGTTATGCAATTTTTAAAAAAATGTAACAATTCCAAAAGCTATAAAATTTCCATAATTCCATAATATTTGGCACAAAAAAGCACATTACTGAGTTAGATCATCAGTAAAGTATTTTGTTAAATAATAGGCTTAATGAAGCCAGCTGATGTAAAGTTGGATCATGTTACCATCGAACCTCTAAGGCATAAACATAAAACCTTGGAAACATGTACAAAGGTGTGATTAGTTCATGTCAGGTATATGTATCAAACATAGTGTTAATGATGTGCTCAGTGCCTGGAATTGTTGCATTAATTAAAACTACTGGTACTTTATAAAGCTGGACCAAAAGCACCTGAGGTTAATATTATTTTAAACCCCAGTTGCAAAAAAAAATCTAAATTATATAGGCTAAGTGCACAAGAAACTTAAAGCTCATTTGATGCATCACAAAGGCTGAAATGAGATCTTGTGAAAAGAGCAGGTGTATTTGGACTATGACAGAGCCACCATGTGGTCACTGAACACTTTACATACAGATTTTACAGGCCTTTATAATAATAATAATAATAATAATAATAATAATAATAATAATAATAATAATAATAAATATAGTTGCTAGCAGCGATGGAGGGCACTCTCACCCCTTGAGCATTTCAAATGTGGAAAACCCCTTTTTCAAGAATCATCACCTATACCTTGTGTTAAAAGTGTTGCTGGCACGTCAGCATTCAACATATCAAAAATTCCTTATAAACACTTCAAAAAGAACATTGTGACAACATCCTGATCAAATTTCCTGTGAATGTGATGAACCGCCTCCAAATATATCAAAAATGGAGTCATATTTTTTCTGCTACCAGTTGGTGGCGCTATACCAAAATACCAATACAGTGAACCCCCGCAGTACCACAGCTCACCCATTGCGGGTTCAGTGCATCGCAAATTTTCAAATTTTGATTCGCGGAATTTTTTGCTTTCGCAGGACTCTGGAATATAAAATATTATTTTAAAAATGTTAATTCCGGTACCGTGAGTTTTGCGCCTCTTTCCCGTACTCTTTCCCCGTCGCCATTTCCGCCGATTAAACCCACCGTCTCCTGGTTGTTTTCTGCTTTATATTGACAACGCATGAGCTAGTTTGCCCACGTGAGATTGTACACGACACATTATTGGATGGGAGGCGACCAACCAGAGAGCGCTGTGCTGTGTATCCTGGGTGCTGATTGGCTCAGTGACCGTTCATCTCA
>JAQMCW010000015.1:6218167-6229986 GCA_030068335.1 Chrysichthys cranchii | reverse complement strand
GACTGTCACTGTCACTTCCATGGCTTATATATACTACTGACCCCACACACACACACACACACACACACACACACACACACACACATTTATATAAACAACATAAATGCAGTACTATTATATTATAATGTAATACTATTACTGGAACTCATTCTAACTTGTTTATGAGTTCACTTTCTTGAGTTGCCTGTCTTTACTGGGACATAAGACTTAAGTATTAAGACTTGAGGCTGACTTGTTTTGCAAAACGCTGCTTTGTTCCCGCCTCTGCAGCGCTGTGCTCTTAAGTGTTTAGTGCCATGTCAGCAAGTCTCCATAAATACTAAGAGTGAGTCTAATGGTGAGTAATGATAAAGTCAGCATTTGGAAGCATTCATCACTATTATTATGTGCAATCCTTTACTCATGAACCACATTATTACCATAACCATGTGTGTTATCTGAATTTTAGGGGCTTTCTTATATTTAGAAGGAGCTTAATCATATTTAAAGGTATGCAACCCTAAAAAAAACAACAGACCAAGACTAAGCAGGACCGAAACCCCCAGAAGATGTTCACCTTTCTTTACTTAGACAGGAATGCAGGAAAAATTGTTTCACTGAAAAGGCGAGATGTGAATCTCTCTGAAACAACCGGCCTTCTTTGATGGCACTGCTAGCCAGATGTTGTACAGATGTACCAAGCTTCCCTTTCCATGCGGAGATACACATTCACCACAGCGAGACTGTGTGATACTGTCATCAACCACAAGGCTAAACTCGCATTACTCACGCTGAAAGTAAAAGTTTATTGCACCGCTCTGCAGAATTATTTCAGACATTCCTTAAACGAAGAAACATTTATCTTCAGTGAATCTTTATCCTACATGAGCTTTTCATATTCAACATTCAGTAAAAAGGCAAAAACAAAACAAAATGGTTTTTCTCAGCCTTTATCTTGTTTTAGAAAATGAATGATTTTATAGAAGTAGATTTGAAAAAAGAAGAAGAAGAAAGGAGGAAATAATTTCAGAAATGAAATACTGTAATAAAAAGGCCATGAAAAGGTTCATGTTAAAAAAATTTTTTTTAAAAAAAGGCCTTCCAGTTTGCATGTCACAGTCCGTCAATCACTAAAGCCAGACAGGACTAAAAAAGGAGAAATAAAACACAGGAAATCATTAGTGGAGCAAACAGCCACAAGCACTTTGAAGCTCTGTAATGAGACATGGAGCATGCACATTATTTCCATTCAGCTGTTTTTTTCCCTTTGGATTCTTGCAATGAGGTGACTTTAAGCTTTTGTTCATTAAGTGTAAAGACCACAAGTTCAAATCAACGCCCCAATCTTGATAACTACGATACAGCTACAGAAGCTCCAAACTGTGTATTCTACACAGAAACCTGTTGGCAAAACCGCATGCTCACAATTTCATTAGCGGTGTACTACTATTATTTCAAAATTTTGTCTTTCCCTCTGGTTGACACTATATGGCCAAAAGTATGTGGACACCTGACCAATCACACCCATATACAGGCTTTATGAATATCTCATTCCAGACTTAGTCCACGCTTTGTGTTATAATAACCTCCATTCTTCCAGGAAGGCTTTCCTCTAGATTTTGTAGCGAGGCTGTGTGGATTTGTGTTTCCTATCTTGTGGCAATAGTTTGCAGAAGGTCCACGTATGGACGTAATGATCGGGTGTCCGCATACTTTTGGTCATATAGTGTAACTGCGTTGCTTCTACATCTGCTTTTACCAAAAAATAAGATGTGTCCTCTGTACCTGTCAGTGCAAAAAATAAGGTATAGTCCCTGTGCCTGTCAGTCCCAAAATATGATTTGACTATTGTGTCTGTCAGTCCCAAAAATGAGGTGTGGCTGCTGTGTCTGTCCGGTGTAATGAAAGAAGTGTGGCCTCCCACTAAATAAATGTAGCATTTATATCGATTAGAATTAAGTACCGTAATTGTATTGCAAAACATCATTACTTTGTGTCACATTGTTGTTACACATGAGTGCTGTTTGCTTGAAATGCATTTTTTTTTTTTTACATTTTCTGTATTATTTTTGGTAATGGCAAATACACTGACTGCAAGAATAAATGATAAATTACCAGGGTCATTATCCATGTCTTCAGGGGTTTGTGTGGTTTCAGCAGGAGTGGTTTGAGTGGTCAGCACCTCAGTGGGGGCAGATTCAGGAGGCCCAACGATCACCCGAAAGATGCGTCTCTCGTGCAGGCCGCAGTAGTGGTGGTGCAGGTGGCATGAGTACAGACCTTTATCAGAGAGCTGGATATTATTAATTGTGAGGGAGAAATCACCCCTGTTGAAGGCATCATCTGAGATGTGCATCTTGCTGAGGTACAGTGGCCCATACTCCCGCTTCTCTCCAGATGCGTACAGATCAAGAAGGCGGTCTGCCTGGTCACGCCTCACCCCCGGACCCTGAAAGTCCCAGTGCACAACCTGCTGCTGGTCCTCTTGGAGCCCTCCTCTCCAAAGAGAATGTCGGTTTATGCAGGGCAAGACCACGCTACCGCCCTCCAACACTACAAAGACAGACTTCTGGCCATCCCATACGCGTCGCTCCTTACGCGCTGCAGGACAAGAGTTTAAGACAAGGAGTTATTGCAACATGTGATACTGTTACTCAACAAATAAAAGGAGTGGGTTTTTTATATCTTCCTATCCACCAGTTTTCAAGGGAATTTTTAATTTGACCATAATGAATATGAATGCAAATACCAGAAATTCAGGCAAAAAAAAAAAAAAAAAGGCGCAAAAATGTTTAGGCTTATAAACTGCAATAGTGATAAAAGTATGAGGAAATAAACTGTGATGGAGACAGAATTGCAGAGCGATTAGGACATAGCAAATTTGTGTTCCAGTCTCTCTAACACACTGTCTTTGCCTAGCTACTTGTCTACTGAGTGCTAGATAACAGCAGCTGGTGTAAATACACAATGACTCACACTGCTCCATTCACAAGCTTCCAGGAACTCACTTGAAATTTACAAGACCTTTGGTTGGAACTCTGCCCAGGCTTTCACATAAATATAATGGTGTATAGATTTATAACACTGTAATGAGCTAGACTTCAGTAGTTCACATTAGACCATAAAGACTATAAAAAAAGTGCATAACATAAATATACAATAAATACAACAGAACTTACGTAATTTTGTGACGTTTAACTGGATTTGAATGGATTGGTCGATCTTGCAGTAATGGTGATGCAGGTTGCATGTATAGATGCCTTTATCATTCATATCAACATCTGCACCAAATCGAACAAAATCACAACAAATTTAGTGAGGACAAAAAAATTATAAGATGTCAACCACTGTGAGGATTCAAAAGGATCGTACTATGGATGGTGAGAGAGAAGTTGCCGTCATTAAAGGCTTCTTTGGAGACAGTAACCCGGCCCTTGTTGTAGGCATTATAGACGCGTGCTGGCCCTCCTGAGAACATGTCAAGAACACGCTCAACTGTGTAATCAGGACGGTTGCGGTTCAGATCCCAGTGCACCACGCGTTGCCGGTCCCGAAGAAGGTCCTGCCTCCACACAATTTTCTGGTTATGACATGGCAGAACGACCCTTGACCCTGCAGAAACCGTGATGTTCCTCGCCTCCACCACAACGCTCTGCGTGTTGTCTTGTGCCCTCACTACAACACAAAAAAATGCTAATTCTTTCACCTGTTATGTTCAGTGTGACTCTAGGATTAATCTTGCTACAGAGGCTAATACACTCACCATCCACGTTAAAAGGAACACTTGTACACCTGCTCATTCATGTAGTTATCCAATCAGCCATTCATATGGCAGCAACGGCATGCATAAAATCATGCATGTACAGGTCAAGAGCTTCAGTTAATGTTCACATCAAACGTCAGAATGGAGAAAAAGTGTGAGGTGAGTTTGGGTTGTGTAGAAACTGCTGACCTCCTGGAATTTTCATACACTACAGTCACTAGAGTTTACGCAGAATGGTGCGAAAAGCAAAAAACATCCTGTGAGAGGAGGGTCTGCAGGCTGAAACACCTTGTTGATCAGAGAGATCAGAGGAGAAAGGCCAGACTGGATTGAGCTGTAGAAAGTCTAGAGTAACTCGAAGAATTACTCTTTACAACCGTGGTAAGCAGAAAAGCATCTCAGAATACACAAAACATTGAATCTTAAGGTGCTACAGCAGCAGAAGCCCACACCAGGTTCCACTCCTGGCAACCAAGAACAAGAATCTGACGTCATCATGAGCACAGACCAAAACAGGGGACGTTCACACCCAAACAGGACAATGAAGTTTACAAAAAAGATCACCTGGTCTTTTTCCAGTCTTCCCCAGTGCAATTTGTTGAGTCTGTGTCCATGATAGCCTCAGATTCTTATTCTTGGCCGACAGGAGTGGAACCCTATGTGGTCCTCTGCTTTCGTAGCTCATCCAACTCAAAATTAATTATTGTCACATCATTGGCTGATTGGATAACTGCATAAATGAGCAGGTATACAAGTTTTCCTATTAAAGTGCACAGTGTAGGTATATGCACATACTGATGATGCAGGCTGGGAAATTCTTACCATGAGGTGTGAGCAAAGCTGCAGCCACTGAAATGCAAAAAAACCCAATTATTAGTTTTGTTTAAAAGGGAATTTGCCGGTACTGTATTTGTTATATGCACTACATATAAAGAACATCACATTTAAATCAAATACCAGGAACAGATATGGAAATAACAGCAGCATTCTGCATTACCACTGTTCTCCAACTCTCGAGGGCTTTTGAGCTTTTACAAGTATTTGTATTTGCAGCTGGACAGTGCACTTTATTCCAACCACATACTGTAAGCACTATTGCATCTGCTGTTTGTTGACCGGCTCACACACTGTGTAACACAGAGGAGCTATTCATCTTCAGTTTATGAACCAGATCATCCCCAATACCATCAACGATCACTACACTGAAAGTAAAACTGTGTCTGCTTAAGGAGACTACGAGTCCGTCAATTCAATTAAAAACAGAGTCACGTGACTGCATAGGATTGTTCTTAAATGGTGAAGTATTGGAACGCCGTGATTTGTTCGTTACTGTATTACTATTAGGAATGTGTGTATTCAGCTTAGTCTAGATGAACACACCAAAGAGACTGAGGAATGTACAGAGAGAGATGAAGAACAAACCGATGTAATCGCAGAATTTATGAGACCAGGTGGTTTAGGAATCACGACTTTAAAGCTTTAAAACAGATCCCACAGCTGAGAGATATTATTCTTTATTTCAGGTCTGTTTTAAACCTTGAAGAACTACTGCGAGAACAATAAACTTTCCATGTTCAACTGATTCACTCTTCGATATGAAAACAACCAGTCATTCTCTGGTGCACCAAACAGAGTTAAGTATTGTTTTTTAACAATGATTTTACAGTATATTTCACTTTAAAACTCTTGGATATTTTGACACAAATGCCAAACAAAGGTCTTTGTTTATGTGATGCTTATGTCTGGATTTGCTGACATAAGTAAGCAATCAAATAACACATTAAGCAGTCATCACTGTTCCAACTAAAACTTCATTTTGTCTGTCTGGGATCTGTACAGACAGAAGTGAGGGCCAACAGAACTCCAGTAAGTTTCCAAGATTCTTGAAACAAATTATAGACAATTTCCTCAGAAGACTGCATGACTGTGCACCTCAAAGACCTGATACAGTTTTAAAGGGAAAGGGCGATCATTCCAAATATTTTTTATTATGAGAAACATTTTGAAAGTAGGTCACTAGCAGTAGAAAGAATTTTTGTCATGCCCATAATTTTCTTTGTATAATATCTTCTCTTAATCTGTAACAATAAACATTCTGCTTGCTAAAAGTGCCGGACAGGATAGGTTTTAAAAAAAAAATCTTTAATAATAAAATGATCAAAACTTAGAAAACAAAGTCTTTATTTCACAGTTTTTGTCCACAGCAATGTCTTTAAACTTCTAAAGCATCTCTAATGAAGGCTTTAATCTCCGTCCTCTTGGCACAATCACTTCATGACATAAATCTGTGAAAAGCTTGTTTCCTCATACACGTTTAAATTGATATGACATTATGATGTAAAGCTGTATTACTAGAGTGGAAACAATAAACCACTCTTAAACCATTCTTCTAAAAATCTTTAATTTTCTACATTCAGAACCAAAAATTCCAGATGTCTAGACAACCTGCATTCATGAATTTTTATTTGCTCATGCCTGTCACTATATTGAATGACAGGAATGTTACACAGGAATGGCATGGGAGTACTGTGGTTAGCACTGTCACCACACAGCTAGAAGGTTCTCGATTTGAACGTTCCAGCTAACTGGAGATTTTCTATGCATCTTCTCCCTGTGCCTATGTGGGTTTCCTCTGGATGTTCTGGTTTCCTCCCACACCCCAACGATATGCAGGTTACCTAGCTACTCTAAATTGCCCACAGGTGTGAATGCTTGTTCGTCTCTGTGTTAGCCCTGCTATAGATTGGCGACCTGTCCAGTGTGTACCCTGCCTTTCACCTGAAGTCAGTTAGGATTGGCTCCAGCTCACCTGCAACCCTTAATGGATGGATGGATGGATGGATGGATGGATGGGTGGGTGGATTACATAGCAATGTCCAAAATTTTAATAATTGTTTGTAGATATTTCACACCCCATGATGTTTTCTTGAGAAATAATTTTCCTTCAAACTTTTCAATAAAGATATTTCTCTTGACAGCATCTTCACTTAAATTGAAGTAAATTGACTTCAGTTAAATAAAAATACTGTTTCAGTACTTCAATAATATCATCCCAATACTTAGATGTTTCCTATGAAACATTTATATTAAATAGATGAAGGCTCATTTGAATAAATAAATGCATTCTTTTGTAATATGTAGCCTTAGACTTTTGTGACCATTGCTTCATAACGTTTTTGTAAAATGTTCTGCACCAAATGATTCATTATTACACCAAAGCAGCCAAAACTCATCTCAGAGGCACCAAATGGAGACAAAAATATAACCTGGGAACAAAGGTAACTTATCTACACACCTACAGAGACACTATATCACACCTAAACACACACCAGCACAAAAGGACAGAAACTCCTAAGTTAAACCAAAAAAGGAAAAGAAAAGGAAAGACAGAAAAACCCAAGCTACAGTGCCACGCTGCCTGGAAGAATGAAAAGCACACTTCCAGTAAAAACAGGAATCTTTGTCAGCACCAAGCCTGAGGCCTGGACTCAGCTGGAAAGCGCAGTGAGGCCACTGAAGAAAGGTAATACACACCAGCAGACCCTGTAATTTTCCTTCTGAATGTGCCACCCTGAAACCGTACTTTGCACAGAAGCAACGCTGGGCAAATAACGACTTAACAATGTGTCTGAAAATTGCCACTTAGAAGCATAGAATTAACTATGGTGAGTCAGAAAACTTAACTGGAATTTACATGGTACTTTTCCCAAATTACTGTTAAACTAAAGTTAAACGAATAGCATTATACAAGCACTGATTATGACGATGTGCTTAGTCAACCCTCTCCATGGGCTTTTTTTGTATGTAGGCTGGTCTTTCCTATTCCTGAATTTGTGGACTTTTTTACGTCATTAAATCAAATAATACATTAAGCAGTCATCATTGTTCCAACTAAAACTTTATTTTGGTTGTCTGGGATCAACTGAATGTCTTTTTTGTATGTAGGTTGGTCTTTCCTATTTGGTTTACTTTAATAAGCAATAATATGGCCAATACCTCATAAGATGAGCCACAGTACATACTATTCTGTTCAGCTATTGGTTTGAAAATGTATGCAGCTTGAAATATCATACAGTACTAACCAAAGATATGTAATCTCTTGGGCAGGAATCAGGACGTATTAACCACATTGTTAATGTTTTTTTCCACGCACTTATAAAAATGATCAGGGTTAGAAAAGCAAACTTAATGTAAAATACAGTTTTTTGGGGGTTTTTTCCCACCAAATAGTGTTTTTTTTTATTTATTTATTTATAATTATTGTTAATTCCAGTAACTCAGTAACTACATTTCCGTTCAACAACAGACGAACGTTTAGCCATTTTTTCCAATGGAGATATCAGGGAAAGAAAAAAAATATTCTCACCAGATCTATTCAGTTGTAAACAATGAAAACTATTACAAAGACAAATGTGTTAGCTAGGTAACTAGCATTCTATTCTTCTTGCACCTTCTGACAAACTTTAATGCTTATAATTAGGCACTTTGAAACATACCACCCTGACACACACAGTCATTAGATGCAGCAAGCTGGCTAATACAGTACATACAATTTTAAACTTAGAAAGCTTTTAAAACATGTTTGCATTTGTTTCAGCCAAGTCGAAAAAGAGTTGCTCATGCTAAATAATAATGGTGAACATTTGCCTCAAGCGTATTTGGGTTTTTTTAATGGTAAAGAAAAAATAAACAACTCTTAAACTTAAATTGGTGTTGCATAAAAAATTGCATGCAACTCCTTTAAAAAATAGACTCTAAAACTGTTTTTAAAGTATAAATGCTTCATTTCCTTCTTGCATAGGAGGTAGCCTCAATAATACATAGTTTGTACCTTTAATATTTATGTTTCACCTGGAAACATGGACATACTCTACCTGTAAATATGTTCAAAGACACAGAGAGATCATAATTCATTTTTAGCGTAGCATTAAAGATAAGGTACACTATGTACACACAATAGGTAAAAGAGATGTACCACCTCAGAAACAAAGAAAGAGGCAGTTAATATATTTTTTCTTCTGAGGGTATATGATATTTGCATTACATAATCTGAAAATAAGCTTGGTTTCTGTCTTTTTTAGATTAAAAAAGCAATGGCTAAGGTTGAAGTCAGTGGCTGGTAGCATGTATGTGTGGGTAGACAAACTGTTGTTTGTTTCTCCAACATTTCAGAGAATGTCCTTACACAAAGTCAACATCCGTTAGCAGGAGAAGGCCCCGGCTGATTCAGGCTCTGCTTCTGCTCCTTCCAATAAAACTCTCTGTAGCAAACATGCTGACGCTGTATTTTCCTCACCGCTGATAAACTAAAACTTTCAGGCTGCTCCCCAAACAAGTCCTGACACACTGCAGACCGTCCATGCTGATAAATATGAGATTGAGAGGCAAATCCGCTCAGGACTGCGTGCAGAATGAATCACTGGGCTGTAACTAGTACTGTTCAGCATGCCCAAACACACCAGCACTGCATTTACAGCTTCAGGGTGAAGACTGTGTGTTTAGACAAATAATGATTTATTGGGAAGACAAAAAAAAAAATCAGATCCTTTATACATATGCATATCCAATTTGTTTTTCCTTTCAGGTTTTAACTTAAAATCGCATGATATATGAACTTTGATGGTGTCTACATATTAAATATTTAAAAGTACCTGGATTGTCCATGAGTAAAAAAAAAAGGGGGACTCAAATAGTATGCCTGAAATAATAATAATAATAATAATCAGAAGAAGAAGAATATTGTCACCATTATCATCATCATCATCATTTTTTATTACTATAAAAAGAAAAACAAGAATTTTCTAATGTCCCTAGTTTTTTAGCATTGAGGATTTTTAACATAAAATACTCTGAAGACTATTTAAAAACAATCTTTTCTGAACAAAGTTTCACAGTGTAGGACTCCTGCATGTTGCAAAAAAGTATGGAAAAAAAAAACAAGGCAAAACAAGCCCAGGTTTTAAAAAATGTTGGTGTTACAGTTTCTTTTTCTTTCTTTGGACCTTTTTTTTATTTTATGCAGAAAGTCAGTAAAGACTGAGAACAACAAATAATCTAGAGAGCTGCAGAAGTTTACAGTGATTTACAGCAATGCTCTCAAGTGATTTGGAAGTGAAGATATACTTTCCTAAAATATATAAAGCAAATGAATACCATGGACTCTCTCTGTGAACCCTGAAAGAGTTCAACACAGCAGTGAAGCACTTTGTCTTTATTTCAATGGAACTCAGACAATAAAAAAAATCTCTCAGCATCCTGAAAATCGATCAATAGAAATAAATCTGCTAAAACTAATCTAAACTGCAATTCATGCTGACAATGTTGATACGAAACAACCAGCCTATGCTGTTAATATCCAGAGGGAGGGAAACAAAGATTGCCGAAGCATGGAGAACAGATGGAAAACAAAAAGGAGGGGAAAAACACCAAGTTCATGCAGAAGGGATTCTGTGTTTGTTTGGGAAAAGTTGGAAAGAAGTTAAAAATAAGTATACTTACTGAAAAATATCCCAAACATTTCACACAAAAGCCGCGTTGAATCCTTCATTATGTACAACAGGTGACGGAGGTCAGACTTTAAAAAAACAACCTGAGCATCACCTGAGAAAAGTCTCTACCAGAGACAACAAAAACACCGTCGTGTCAGTGCCTGGACCACCAAAGCCCCGCCCCCTTCACCCAGACTCCGCCCACGCTCCAAACGCCGCCTCCCAGTCTCCATTAGTGCACTGCATAGGGTCTAAAATAACAGCTTCTACTCCCTACGTAGTGTACTATGTACTCTGTAAGGCTCCATTTGAGATCCAGCTTCTGACTAAGAAACTCTAAACTATCCCTACCCCCATTTTTGGCTTATTTCCCCCCTCTTTCTTTCTTTCTTTCTTTTTAAAGTCAGTTCACCTCCTCAGGCTGTTTGCCTTCAGTTGTCCAAATGTAACACTGTCTCTGGGAATGTACAATATAATACAAATAAAGGAGGTTAATATGATTAAAAAAAAATCTAACATCATATAAGCATACATGCTGGTATGCATGAAGTCAGCTGACAGTGAAACAACATGTCAGTAAACATGTAGGATTAAAACTTGGTGCTCTGGTACTCTCTAGTGGTGGTTTGAGAAGAAAAACATCATGTAGGGGGAAAAAGACGTAAACAAGAACAAATATGACGCAACGTGGGACATTCCTGAGGTGGTCAAAGTTGTTTATTTCTGTTACAACGTTATGTATGAGAAGGCAAGGTCACAGGTTTCCATCAAGATGTTGTAAGATCAACACCAGTCCTAAACAAATGTGGTATTTTACACAGGAGAGTTTCATTTAGCACACGATCAGCGGCGCTTTACTTGATGTCTGACGTAGATCTTAGGTGTGGTCCATCCCTCAGGAGCTTTTTTCAGGCCTGCTCGTCTCCAGATTCGCGCAAGGTCCTTCTCGAATCTAGCCTGAACAGGACAAAGAGCAAAGCAGCAAGGAGTCAGCTAGCCAGCCAGCTCCTGATGATTTATGGCATTTGGCATGACGATAAAGACTTTTGTAATGAATTGTTTTAAGAAAGCCAGTGCTTCATTTGATTCCAAAAAAAACCCCATATAAATAAAAATGATCAGTGTTTTTTCTGCATGATTTTAAATCATCGAAAAATGTTCTTCCTTTTCACACAATGTTTCACTGTGTAGTCGCGCATTGTGAGAGCTGTGAAACCTACAATTTGTGTAGCATGCTATTTGTTAACAATAACAGCATTATTGAGTTTAATCCAATGAATCACCGTGGAAACCTTCAACGCTTACTCAAAGTTAGAACATACATCACTCTGGACGTGTTCTACATCATCAGCCTTCAGGCAGGAACGTCTAGGTTCTAGCAGTGTGGGTTAATGAGATATATATGAAGATGTATACATGAAGGATACGAAATCACAACACACGCACACCCATATACATGAACACCCACACTCTCACACGCTCTCGCTCTCTCTCACACACACGCTCTCGCTCTCTCTCTCACACACGCTCTCGCTCTCTCTCTCACACACGCTCTCGCTCTCTCTCTCACACACGCTCTCACTCTCACA
>JAQMCW010000015.1:6184868-6208551 GCA_030068335.1 Chrysichthys cranchii | reverse complement strand
TATATATACATATGATATGTAATATGTGTGTGTGAAAAATAAAAAGAATGGGGGGATCCGTCACAGTAGCACAGTTGTCCCTGCTATCAGGTTGCATAAAGTATTTCGTAGCTGCAGCACATGACACCACACACCACAGTGTTCCTTGTTTATTAAAATGTCAGGACAAACGTACAGATCACAGCCCCAGTGCCATCGGAACATGGGATATCTCCAGTCACGTCATGGACAACACCCCCGCTTGGCCCATTCAAATCCACGGCTTTCTATTTGTGTGGGTTGAACACGAGCGACCCAACCTCCCTGACATCACAGCGCCGAACTCCAAATCACATTCCTCCTCCCTATATAGGCGCACTACGTGTGTAAGGAACTCATGACTTACGTTAGTGCACTCGGTGTTTGTCGGAGCGCCGTTTCAGACGCGGCCCGACACCTCGCCGGTCCCTGTGGTTAGAGCCTGCGCACAGCGCCTCAGCACTATAAAGAGAAGCCGGCTCGGCTGGTTGAGGCCGGTTTAGTTCTTCAGCCGCTGTTTGACTTCATTATATTAAGGTTTAACAACTCGGGGTGTATGATGACAATTTGAAATGGCACAGAAAGACACTTTATTACATCTCTTCGCCGGGGGGTGAGTTTAAATCTGCTTTTCTGTCCGTTAAAGCGCCGTGTGTGTCTGTGTAACTGAACACTCGGACGGCTCGTCATTCCTCACCGCGCTTCCTCGGTTAGCTCGCGGCGTTCAGCTAAAGACGACGCCCGGCAAACTTTCCTGCGTTTACGCTACATTCTTGGTGTTATTTCGATCATATGGATAGTTTAATCATATTTAAAGTGTTGCAGTGTTTCCCAGCAAGTGAAATGCCAAATGACATTGAGGTTTCAGGTCGTTAGTTCGGCTAAAGCGTGCTAACTCTTGGGTGTCTCTGCTAGTTAGCTCGGCTAGCATGATATCCGGGTTGCCAGGTGGAGTCCTAAATAAGAGATATTACTTATTATTATTATTATTATTATTATTATTATTATTATTAGTCTGGATTTGTATTAAATAAGTGGAATTTATTTAATTGTAGTTATTTGGGAAGTTTGGACCATTCTGGCAGCTCTATACACACAATGTAGACGGACTAGTAGGGTTATTAATATGTAGAGCTGTTTAGGTGTCCTAGATTATATCTGACCTCCAGCTCTCTCTTTCTCTTTCTCTCTCCATTTCTTTCTTTCTTTTTTATATTAATAATAAAATGTCGATGTTATTTGGCATTTCGCTTGCTAGGAAACACTGCAACACTTTAAATATTCATGTTTGTGTATTAGTTCTGCCAAAATTGCCCAACCGTCCCAAATAAGTACAATTAACAAATCCCCGTTATACATTATTATTATTATTATTATTATTATTATTATTATTATTATAATACATGTGTGTACATATAAATAGGTGTGTGTGTGTGTTTACAGCTGTCTTCAGTGCAGGAGAGACCTCGTGATAAAGCTGTTGTGCCAATGTTTATGCATGATTTTTAATGTATTTTAATAAAAATGACGTTGATATAATTTTCACATTACTTCACGGCTTTGTAGTAGTAGTCTGTTTGCTGGACAGTCTTTCTGTCCCAAAGCCTTCCCTGGCCTTGATGTTCAGTATTGATTTAGAGAACGAACAGCTCTGAGTTCAGTGTATTCGCTGGCTACAAAAAGCAGATCGAAAAGCAGGTTTTGCTCTCGGCTCATCCAAGGTCAATCCCAATAGAGCCGCCTGACAAAAACAGGACCTGTAACCACGGGCTACCAGATCTTACGTCAGCTCTTTCAGCCTGAATGGGTTTTTTTTTTTTTTTTTTAAAGCTCTTTTGATTGTGTAATTCTGTGAGAAACTTTGCATATGAAAATGTAACTCATTCAGGTTTCTTTTTCTATCTGTTGTATAACCCTGACCTTAAAGAGAGAGGAAGTGGGAAATGCCGCTGTGTTATTTATGGTGAAACACAGATGAATACATGAGGGTGTCCTTGATGTATAGTAAATACAGGGTGTCCCAAATGTCTGGATCAGTAGGCAATTATGTATTTAACTACAGATGTTAAAAAAATGCTCGTATTCATGGCATTGGACTTGCAAACGTGTGTTTACACTGAATTAAATTTTTTGTTGATTTCGGAGCCTTTTTGGACCTGAAATATAAAAAGAAAAATATTACATTTCATATAGGGAGGGGGTTACATTTCATTTTGGGACACCCTGTATAAATGACATTTTACACCTCGGATATCAACTCCTCAATAACAGACTCTGGTTTGTATGTGTTTATGGCAGCATATTGTGAGATTAGAAGTGCTTTTCGAGCCAGATTGTTTTTGGGAAACTCTGTCCACATGACTCTGAGTGTTTCTGTTAGTGTTGGATGGACTTATTAAAAAGGAGCACCACTAATGCTTAATGCCATATATAAGGATAATATAATAAGGATGGTGCAGTCCCATGACCACACCTTAATGTATGCTTTTGTTCCTTGATATTTTAATACATCTTCCTGCCCTGTGGTTGTCATGCAACTCAAACCTTCCCTGCGTTATAAAAGTCCGTGCCCTGACATGCCTCTTATTTGCCAAAGGTTATTTTAATGCATTTGGTGTTGTATAGCATTTAGCCTAAAAGGTCACGCCCATTGAGCTTCACTACAAGTTAACTTTTTGCCTTTTTTTTTTTCTTCTTTTTTTTCTTTTTTTAAAAAAATCAAGCGTGAAGCTTTGAGTGTCTACAGAGCTGGAGCTAGAGTGCACTCTTAATCTCATGTCTTGTGCCTGAAATAATTTGTTCATCTCAGACAGATTTATGTTTAATCCGTCCCTCGTATGTCCTGTGCAAATCTGTGACAAGTTCATGATTGCTTAACTGTCAGTGATTAAGAGGAGTGTTTTGAATATCTGTGTGTGTGTGTGTGTGTGTGTGTGTGTGTGTGTGTGTGTGTATTCAATGTCGCTGGTGGACACCCCGCCCCCTCCCCATCACCTATAGCTGCACGAATGCAGTATCTTATCTGTAAAAACATGCTGTGAGCTTTGGGTTGTGAGTGATTGACTTGATTTCATTTGAAGCTGTAACATGTGCATTAATCTGAAAGAAGCATGTGACTATTTCAAAATCTTGATCAGACTTTAGAATTATTATGAAACATTGGTCTAGTTGTCTTCTGGATTTCTTGTAACATTACAATGGATCCTGTGAGAGTGTGTGAGAGTGTGTGAGAGTGTGTGAGAGTGTGTGAGAGTGTGTGAGAGTGTGTGAGAGTGTGTGAGAGTGTTTTATATGCATGTATGTTTGTGTGTTAATGCAGTAGGTTTCGATGATCCAGTTACATGCAAATAAGTTTGTGTCTATTGCAGCCATTTGGCCTTTGAATAGCTCTGACCAGTTTGCACACCCTATCAGAAT
This sequence comes from Chrysichthys cranchii, assembly GCA_030068335.1. NCBI lineage: Eukaryota > Metazoa > Chordata > Actinopteri > Siluriformes > Claroteidae > Chrysichthys > Chrysichthys cranchii. The sequence goes on along the minus strand of JAQMCW010000015.1, from coordinate 6,205,116 downwards.
TGTAGATGGCCATCATATCATGCCTTATGTTTAAGCTAAAAGTTCATTTAATCCAACCCGTTGTACGTCAGTCTGGTGAACTATGCCCTGCTCTATGTTGTGTTGGACTACAGAGATGATGCAAACCTGGGGAACAATCATGCAACTTTATTGCGTTAACCTAAATTTTCTTCACTCCTTTTCATTTTTGCATTAAATTGTTTTCCCGCCTGTCTAAGGTCTACTTTTACTTTTGTTTAGGTCAGGACGTTATTTATCGTGTTTGATGAAATTTCCCATACATGCTTTTCTCAGTTTTGATCAGAAGATTCATGATCGATACAACCTACGTCATCTTTTGTCGTTTTTGCAAGGGGTCAGTGTGTTCTCCCTGACCTGTGTAACTCTGAGTGGCAGCTTTTAGCAACATCTGCCAGAACTTGGACTCGCTTGTAAACGGCAGAAGTTTGACGCATTGAGGTTTTTTTTATTTTTATTTATTTATTTATTTATTTTTTAAAAAAAAATTTTTTTTGAGCTTCTTTATCACAAGGCAGTTAATTCATTCATGTTGCCCCTTCTTCAGTACTAAGAATAATGTCTTGTAACACTAATAATTTATTATTATTATTATTATTATTATTATTGTTGCATAATGCTATAGACCCCTTTTAATTTGGTAGCTTTTTTTTTCTTTTTTCTTTTTCTTTTTTTTTTTAAGTGAGATGTAACAGTTGTCCTTTTTGTTCATTTGCAGATGTGGTGGTACAGTGGGTGCCATTGTGACCTGCCCACTAGAGGTGTTGAAGACGAGGCTGCAATCGTCAGGTCTCACGCTCAGACCGGTGTTTCAGGTGCAGCTTGGTACCGTCAGCGGAGCTGGCGTTATTAGACCGGGACCAGTAACGCCGAGCCTCCTGCAGGTCCTACGGTAAGTGGGAGCTGTTGTACACCACAAGCAGTTGTAAACACAAACGTGGCTTTGTGTGTATATACAGGCTGCCCGAAGAGTCCAACAGAGAAATATTTAGATCAGGTGTGTGTCGATCCGAGGATGTGATGCAGCACATAAGAAGGTTTCGAGCGCATTAGGGGGAACACGCATTGTTAAATAATAAATACAAAATGAAGTATGTGTGATTTTTACCTTTATTAGTTCCTTTTTGGACATCGTGTTCAGCTAATAATCAACTGATTCTTTGTCAGAGAGATGTGTTCATCGTGCTACTTACTTTGCTTCTTAAACAGAATTACAATCCATTCATTGAACTGAGAAATCGAAGATTAAAGCAATTACTAAAGGATGTGAGATCAGCTCTCTGCCCCTGTCAAATAGCCACTCACAACCTCCAGTGAGGTCATTAACATGTGCACTATATCTTGTTTTTTATTTATATATATATATAGATAGAGAGAGAGAGAGAGCAGTTTTTGCTCTTTATGGCTGGTTTGCAGTTTAGTGGAGCTGGTTATATAACAGTTCTGTTATATAAAAGATCACAGATCAGTTCCAAGAAGAGTTCCCTACATTAAAGGACAAGACAAGTGCAACCTCAAGTGCTTTCGCTGCCAGACTGTCGCAGTGTTCTATAAAAGCGGACGAAGGGACGAGATGGTGTGCGTGAGCAGTGCCCTTTTCTGGGAGGTCAGCCAGTGAACCCAAGGAGGCCTGGCGAACGCTCTGATTAGAAAACCATGCTGTCACATGGCTTCTCTGCTCTGGATCATGTTACTCATAGCCAGGACAGACTGAATTTGCCGGAGCTCGGGGGGAGTGATTTCCGTTTTCAGCATATTCTACCTTATCTACTTCTCTCTCTTTCTTAAAATGAGGGCAGGATATGATGGGTCCCATGTTTTGTTTTGTTTTTTTCCTTCTTGCGGTCTGCCAGTTCCAAGAAACCCTCTGTGTTATGAGATGATGAAATGGCTTTCTTGATTTGTTCTTTGTTAAAGTTTAATAGTGTTCTGGGTGAAACGTACTATGTGGAGAACGTCCGGTGTAAGCTATTTGTAATGGACTTTGTCAAGGTTTGTCATTGTTTAGCCAGTTGAATGCACCTGACCTGACACAATTATTTATTTATATATTTTTGAGTAATAAGGACAAGCTTTTCTGAGGTTCATGTGTGTAGGATATACTATGGATCGATTATCCTATCCTGCAAATCGAAATGCATCTGCTACAGCAGCTAATAAATACTCCGATGTTCTGCGAGTGGCACAGATTCCAAACGCTTCAGCATCCGTGCAGAGTTTTGAAATTTTGTCGGTCTTTGTGCATCTGGTGTACATGTGGAGTGCTGTATCTGGGCTGTGAAGCATTGCACGTGGAGAGGAAAAAGGTTTTGAGCCTGTCCACGTTAAAATGTTTTCTCTTCTCGTCCAGCCATTGACTTCTCAATGTAATTGAATATAAAGCTTTTCCAAGAAGCCCAGTTCAAACATCCAGCACTGCCCTCAGCAATATTGAATTTCAGGCTATTAACTTGGATTAATGCAAGCGCACAGTGTGGACACACACGCATAGGTTGGCCTCTTGGATCTACAGTGATTATGTAGAGAATAAAGATGACAGAGTTCATGTTTACTCAATGACTAGATGATTAACTTGGCTGACAATCGACAATGAAACAAGCTTGCAGTAAAAGAAAGGGCTAAGTGCCAGGGAGTACTGTATAACTACCAAAGAATCGAATCGTGTAACTAATATTCAATAAATTCCAAACAATGTTAGTGTTGTCTGAACCATGGATTGTGTGTGCTTTTTCTCAAGTATTTCCTTGTGGGAATTTTTTTTATTTTTTTTTTCCTCGTCCAGGTCAATATTGGAAAAAGAAGGACCAAGTTCACTGTTCCGAGGACTGGGTCCAAATCTGGTTGGCGTTGCGCCATCAAGGTAAAAAAAAAAAAAAAAGTCAGTTCAATGTAACTGAAAGTAGTGCAGGGAAAGCTTCTTATACTGTAGCATTAAATAGTTTTGTTCTAATTCGCATGTTCTGGATAAAAGTAACAAGGTAATCGGAGAATTTAAAAGTGCGTACATGAGTAATCCAGACACACACACACACACACACACAATGTGGAACATGTTAATGTCGTTGCTTGCAAAAAGGTCAGTTAAGGAAATGTGTATATTATCTATAAGTAATACATATTGCAGGATAATTTGCAAACTATTGCTAATCTCAGTCATGGGTTTGATACGCAAAGATAGATAGATACTGAAGGTTTGTTTATTTATTTTCCCCCTATTGATAACCAAGTCACAGAACCTCCAAGCAAACTATGAATGTGCTTGTTCCTCCCATAGCAGCGATCCTGCTTAGCCTGTTTTCGAAGCACATGAAAGAAAACAGCCAGTGTGGAACAGACAGTTCTGCTGAACATTTAAAGTCTGTGTAAACTTGGCAGGCTTTCTGCAGTCCATTTCCTTTTACAAAGAGATGAGCTCTTTAGCTATGCAGGCTGTAACCCAGCAAGCACATGGTCAAAACGTTCCCCTTGCTTTGTGTAAAATATTGTGGTTTATCTTTTTCTTTTTGTTTTTCAGGGCAATCTATTTTGCAGCCTACTCCAAGTCAAAAGAGACCTTCAATGGCATCTTTGTGCCAAACAGTGGAGCAGTGCACATGTCTTCAGCCGGGTTTGCAGGTGAGACACTCTGAGGTGGTACGTTTAATTAAGGCGGTCCCCGCCATAGGCTGTGAAATTTTGTTTATTTTTAAATCGTAGTTAGCTTATTACAAAAATTCTTCAGTTAAACACTAGATGTCGCCATGGTGTTAAACTGAACCTAAGAGGAGCTCTCGAGTCTCCTCTTTGCAACACCACAGGACGTTGCGAATCTTTTAAAGTAGCAAAAAATTCAAAGTGTGTACAGCAGATTTCACACACATTAGGCTCTCGACTAAGCTCAGAAATGGCTGTTTGATTTGGAACTCTCTAGTGTTTATTAATTAAACACTACTGCTTAAGCATACAGGAGGAAATGAAAGAAATGCATATGAAATATAAAAAGCAGTGCAGTCATACCAGTTAAACAGGAATGATGTTTGTTTTATTATTTTGAATAGTAGTTAGTTTGCAGCCAAGAACTGGTGAATGCTTGGACTTCCATGCAGTAATACAGTGTGTTTCTTTATTTAATAAACTTGTATTTAGATGATGACTGGCACATTTATTTGTTTGTTTATTTTCCTTGTGTGTTGAAGGTTTTCATCTTTATATGCTCTTTTTTTTTTTTCTTCTCTTTTTTCCAGCCTTTGTAACAAACTCCTTGATGAACCCTATCTGGATGGTGAAGACCAGAATGCAGCTTGAAAAGAAGTATGTTAATTTTCCAATTCTGCAGTAGAAATTTGTAGGTCAGGCTGTACCCAACACACTGCTTGGCACCTTAACCTGTACGTGTGTAGCGTGCACTTTTCGAGGGGCGTGTAAAAGTCATTACCAGGATCCTGCTGTTATTTGTTCATGGGAGTAATGAGCATGTGACCAGGAAGGCCTGCAGTATAAATATCCATCTCACTTTGCCACTCGTGGCTTAAATGGCTCGAGATATATTTATCCCTGCACAAGCCATGAGGGTCATGAGAGAACATATTTGAGGCCTTTTTTTAAACATAGTCATGTAATTAAAAGCCCTGCCCACTCTACGCCCCTTAAACACTGCACAGCTAATACAATAAAAAAATAAAAACACAGCAAATTTTCCCTTCTGCTACACCAAATCCGGTCAGCCTCAATATTATCGGGTCAAACTGCAGCCTAATTCACAGTCAGCTGCGTCGTACAGCCCAAACCTACATTATAGGAGCCTAACCTAGATTGAAATAATTCTGTAGAGATTTTACTAATTAACTGCTTTTCCCTCAGGGCACGAGGAGAGAAGAAGATGAACGCGTTGCAGTGTGCACGCTACGTATACAGGACCGAAGGCGTGCGAGGCTTTTACCGGGGCCTCACTGCGTCATATGCTGGAATCTCAGAGACCATGATTTGCTTCCTCATCTACGAGACACTGAAGAAGCACATAGTGGAGAGTCAACTCACGTCAGCTAAAGGCAATGGAGGAAAAAAAGCCTCGGACTTCCTGAGCCTTATGTTAGCAGCTGCTTTTGCCAAAGGCTGTGCCTCCTGCATAGCATATCCACATGGTATGGGAAGCTCTTGAATTTATTTTTACACAATAAAATGATCATGGCTCACCAGCACTATTAAAATCTGCATATTTATATTCAGTATAAGGATCATTTTTAGCAATGCAGAATAAATAGTGCATAGTATACTGGCTCACTAGTGACCCTTGTGCTTTATGTAACTGTACCCTTATCACACTTCCTACATTCAGCATTTTTTTTAGTTACGTTTTTTGGTGCTGTGATCTGACACTCGGTGTCTCTTGTCTCCTCCCAGAGGTCATTCGGACGAGGCTGAGAGAAGAGGGCAGCAAATACAAATACTTTTTCCAGACGGCCCGCCTGGTGGCAGTGGAGGAGGGCTACACCGCTTTTTATAGAGGACTCATTCCACAGCTCATCAGGCAAATTCCCAACACGGCTATTGTGCTCTCCACCTATGAGCTCATTGTCTACCTGCTTGGGCAGCCGTCCAAATAAAGCCCAGTATGACATGCACAAACAGACTTTTGGACCTGCAATTAAAGTTGGAGTAAATGAGACCTGTTGTGACACTGTTTTTGCCTGATGGTGTAGTAGGATGCAGGTTGGTGGTACAATCCAAAGACTTTAAGGAAAGAAAGAAAAATGCCTATTTTTTTATTTGGATGCATACAATACTACTAGGTGTAAAAAAAAGAAAAATTAATTTTGATTTGCGTTTATCCCGCATCCTGACTGACACTATTTAATTTCAGAGAAATGTGAGATATTAATAATGGTACTCGTGCAAGGTTTAGAGCCAAGTGTTGATATCATATTGTACAGAAAGAGGTCATCGTAAAGCACATAGTGATATTAAGTTAACTAAATTATTCTTATTTTGTTTTTTTTGTTTTTTTAGTTGTAGTTTTTAATTATAGTCATGGTACTGTCCAGTCTGCTGTGTGTTACTTGTCCAAAGATGCTGAAGCTGAAGTCAGTGGATCCTGCTGTACTAAAATGGAAAAGATGCTGGCATGAAGACATGAAGGAGAGCTCTGACACATACTGTGTAACTCTGTTTTGTTCATGTTAATCAATGATCTTAGTTGTTAATGTCTGTTTACTGTTTTTGTGTAAGTTTGTCTTTTACAGAAAAAGGAAAATGCAATGGTTCAATAAAAAGAATGCTGAACAGAAGTGTTTGTTGGTTTAAAGAAAAATTTTTTTTAATACTTTTAAAGTCAAGGTTAGGATGGTATATAACTTCCATTCTGCAATACATCTGCAAATGGCTTTCTCTACAAATGATTTTATATTGGAAAGCTGGAGGTCTGAAGTAAGCCCCCCCCCCCCCCTTTTTTATAAGCTCTTTTATTATTATTTATTTAAAATTTTAGAACTTTGTCAGAGCAAGTTGTGTCTACACAGATGATTTTCTAAACTATCAATTGTTATTTTCAACCTGTGTTTTTGACCAACTATGCTTGTATCTTCTCAGTTTTAATTTTCTTCTCAGTTTTAATTAGGACCTCATGCACCTGTAACACATTTTCTCATTGCATGTAAAAGCACTTTTACAAAGTCTCATCATTCCGAAGTACTTCCTGTCTAGACTGCTTTATTTCACCAAGAATAGTTTGCATGGGGCCATCAAAGGTGCAGTGGAATTAAATACATTTAATATGCTGTATTGTTTACCTCTTAAGTTAGGAGTGTCAAATTCATTCCCTGGAAGACGGCAAGCTTTTTAATGACTTGTTTTCCCTTTGCAATTAAACCATGTTATCTCCTTGAAGGATGTAGAAATTTGGTGATGAGCTGAATCAGTGTTTAAAGAGGTAGAATGTAAACTGTGCAGTATGATACTGGAGCCTGACCCTTCTCATTCAGGCCAACCACTGTACACTCGGAGTTCTTCAAAGGTTCTTAACATTTTTAAGGAGAATTTAAGTTTTGCATGTGTTGAGTGTAAATATCTCTAAATGCCTTAATCAAAATCCTAATCTGAAATGGCTTAAATTGATACACAACCAACAATGACTTTTCGGCTACGCGTGCGCGCACACACACACACACACACACACATATAACATTCATCAAGGATGCAAAAAAGGTTTTCAAAATGGCAAAGGAAATACAGTAAATAGCCACTTAAACCTGTAATATTTGTTCAGTAGTTGTTTTATCTATCCCAGGAACACTAGGCTGATCATGATGTCTCTGGGTTAGCCACTGGGGTTTTGTGCCCTTTTAGCTGTAATTTGTGAGGTTATTTATGGTTAGCTCATTTTTCCTTGCTGTTAGCTGATTGTACTTCAACAGAATATTTCACTAGGTGTTATTCTGTCATTTATTCAGTTGGTACTAGAACTTTCTTGTCTAGAAGTTCTGCTCTTCTTGTACCTGACTTTTGCACTTGTACGTCACTCTGGATAGGAGCGTCTGCTAAATGCCTGGAATGGAATGGAATGCTATGAGGGAGGAATACACCCTGGATGGGCCACCAGTTCCACACAGGGCGCTGTGCACACAAACATTCTCACACTCATTCACACTTAGGTGTGATTTACAGCAACCTACTGGTAAGTTTTTGGAAGGGAACCTGAGAACCCCAGAGGAAGATCACACAGACATGGGGACAACGTGCATTACGCACACACAGACAGTAACCTGAGCTCTGGACTGGAGCACGACATCTTGAGCTGTAAGACAGCAGTGCTACCCACAGCACCACTGTGCCACATCAACCTATAATATACTATATGGCCAGTATTATATGGACATTTGACCATCACATCCATATGTACCTTTTGAACAGCTCATTCCAGATTTATTCCATGGGGATTTGTGATCATTCAGGTGCAAGAGCATTAGCAAGGTCAGGCACCAGTGTTGGATGAGGAGGCGTGGTACACAATCAGAGTTCCAGTTCCTCCCAAAGGTGCTCAGTGGGGTTGAGGACAGGGCTCTGTCATGCTGTCATGCTGGAACAGTTTGGGCCTCTTAGTTTGAGTGAAGGGAAAGTGTAATGCTACAGCATGCAAAAACATCTTATATAATTGTGTGCTTCCAACTTTGTGGCAACTGGTCTGGTGTCCAGTTTGCATGTTCTCCCCATGTCCATGTGGGTTTCCTCCCACAGTCCAAAGACATGCACAGAGGGGATTAGACTAATTGGCTGCTCTAAATTGCCTGTAGGTGTGAATGTGAATGTGAATGGTTATCTGTCTGTGTGTGTTAGCCCTGTGGAGGATTGGAGACCTGCCCAGGGTGTACCCCGCCTCTTGCCCAGAGTCAGCTGGGACTGGTAGAGCAGGGGTTAAGATGTTGGCCTACTGATTGGGAGGTCAGGAGTTCAAATCCAAGTGTTGCCAAGTGGCCACTGTTGGGCCCTTGAGCAAGGCCCTTAACCCTCAACTGTTCAGTTGTAAAAATGAGATCAGTGCAAGTTGCTCTGGATATGGGTGTCTGCCAAATGATGGTAATGTAATGTTGACCCTGAACAATATTAAGTGGCAGAAGATGGGTGAGTGGGTCTGGTGTCCACATACTTTTGGCCATATTGTGTATAATATATTACAATTCAATACACTAATCTTAAGCATAAGTAATTCCAAATATAATAATTTGTGCTTTTACTTTGCTTTTGTCATTGTCGACCGTTAAAATGACAGATTTACACTTTAAAAGGTCAGAACCTTGAATATTTCATTTTCTTTCTGTAATAACTTTTAAAAAACCACTGATAACCCAGATGTTCTCATGTAAGATGCATTCATTATAACACTTTTATGTAAAACGAACAACCTTCTCATTTAAAAAGCCGTTTTGACCTTGGCCTATGTACAGCCACTAGCTCAGAAAAAAAACCTATAGCGGCCTTTTATTTTGACATGTAATTCATAACCCGGAAGTGATCATATAGTTGATTGACACCCGCTTTTGTCGGCGCGTGCACGCACAGATGTGTAGCTAAGGGGGGAAGGAAAAAGGACTACAGTTCAGTACTGCACACTAAAGCTTATTTTGCAATGGAGTTGGTGAACCAGATGTTGGTGCAGTATCCGCAGCTGCTGTACGGCGGGGTCGGGGCGGCGGCTTGTCTCACCGGCGGCGCGCTCATGTACAAAATCACGAACAGGTATCGCCGAGTCGCGCGCGCGCGCGTTGCCTCACGCGCTAAGGCCCGGTGCACGAGCCGGAGGCGTTTAAACACTCCGCTTTATTATTTTCCCAAAATAATTATTGTTTTCTCTCTATGTTAATAACACAGAATATTTTAGATGAAGTGCCTTTTTTACCGTTTTGTGTGTTTTATCGCCCCTCTAATCCAGTTATTTACATTGTAAGCGGTAATAGCAGCTAGCCTAGCTAAACCGTTAGCAGTTACAACTGTTTCTGTTTTTTTTTCTTCTTCAAATCCTCACAAAAGTGTTAGACTCATTAAAAAATCTTTATTTATTCCAGCTGGAGCTTATAAAAAGTAAATATCGTATTTCAAGACCCTAAGGGTGAATATGCTGTTTAAAAAAAATAAATAAAAATAATCATAATAAAAGCAGGAGTAGAGCTCACAGTGTTTGTTGCTGATTGTTGAGATGCTCAGGGTGCACATATTTATGCAAATGAGGCTGCATCTAATTAAATATGCATGTCTTTGCATACCTAATAATAATAAGAAAATAATATTTTAATGTTAAAGATGAATTAAATGAATCTTTATTTTCTAATTTAATAAATTAAAGTGTTTTACGGTGAAGAAGAGACCTGTGCTGAAATTTAGTTAGAAAATAATTTCTTTCTTTTTTTCAGGAAAATATCATACCCTGTTATTATTAAACATATGCTGCTGTTCAATGTAACATCTCAACTAAATAGTCAACAGTGTGTCGAAATTTCGCTGTAATATCGGTCTAATAAGGGACAGGAATAAAAATGTACTGTATGCCTGAGTCTAGAAACTGTTTGTTTGTTTATTTGTTTATTTATTTATTTTTGGGTTCTGAATGTACAATGTTTAATTTCTAAACAAGGAAAACAAGTTGATAAAATGCAATATGGTTTAATGTGTTTCTTTATGAGGTTTATAACGCAGATTGACATATCATAATAACACATGTGTAACTTGCATGCTGGGATCAGACTTCACGTATTGATTCAGCCTGATTTTGATACGATTTTGTCATGGCTGACGAACAGGCCTTGTAGCGAGATGTGATTTGGCATCTGGAATGTCCTACGACTCCCTGATGAAAGGTGTAGCATGTTAGATTCTTTTGTATTTTTCTCACCGAGTTTGATCACCCCTGACACGAGTTCCTTGTTGGTCCTTTTGAAGCCGTGATTGACGGTTCCGTGATCCTCCTCCCAGATGACGTGAATGATGATTGGTTGGAGTCAGACTTGTAGAGTTTAACACAAGTGATGGTGTCAAGTGGGTAGAGCTTAAAGCTTCAGATTATTTGGTGGACCAGAATGGACAAAAACTGGTGGGTTTTTGTTGCTGTTGCTATCATTATAATATAATTTGTCCCAAAAAATTGAAACCTTCTGAGTTATGAAGTGACCTGTAGTGTCGTGACTTAACAACATACGTTGAATACGCGTGACAGTTAATGACCATTTTTAACTTAATTTAACATCAGCATTTGTTTAAATTGTTGTTGCATCAATATTACGTCCTTACAGTTCATATATAGTATATGCAAAACCAATTCATGGTAAATCAAAGCAACTGTGTGTAAATTCAGTGTACTGGGTTCGTCTTAGGTCAGTTGTGTTAAATTTATGTTAAAAGATCTAAAAAGGTTAATTGTGCTGCACATTTTCATGACCATATCATTATAGCAAACACTGTATGTAAATACATTAATAGTCCCAAATACATCCCTTCCACTTTTCTTTTTTCTTTTTTTTTTTTTTTTTTATAGGAAGAAACCAACACACGTGAAGGTGAATTGTTGGTTCTGTAATCAGGACACGGAGGTTCCATACGGAAACAGGAACTGCTGGGATTGTCCTTACTGCGAGCAGTACAACGGCTTCCAAGAGGTAACGTCTTATTCAAGAAGCAACATGGACATCTCTTAATTACCGAGAATTGTCAGTGCGATCATGAACTGTCTGGTGTTTTGTTTTGTTTTTTACCCTGGTTCTTATATTTAAAAAAAAATCTGTAGAATGGTGACTATAACAAACCCATCCCTGCGCAATACATGGAGCACCTCAACCACGGCGTGTCAGCTGGCCTTCTTGTGTCTGAAGTCCCCAAGACTCTGCAGTGGGTAAACTGCCAAATGCTACTGTGTAAGAAATGCAACAACAACCAGACCGTGAAGATTAAGCAGCTGGCTTCATTCACTCCCAGAGAGGAGGTTGGTTTGGATTTTTTTTTTTAAATTTCTGACTTAAAACCAGGGTGTGATGTTCAGCTGGGTGAAAGGAGCTCAGATCTACAACAGTTTGGATCTCAATATAAAGGTTCAGCACTCGTAGGACTCCTTGAATAAAGATTCAGATGTTTTAAAGGAGACACTGTGCAACCCAAGTTGCGACCCAAGATTAAAAAATGGGCCCGGTGTGTTAATAATACGTAACGTTCGGAGCCGAACTTGTAGATAGAGCTCAATATACTAGGGTAAATTGGTGGGCGTTTTCCAATTAGACCAACACTACAAAGGCAACTGATGCATTTTTTACTTAAAAATAAAATCTGTGCAGAACCAAGTAGTGTGATTTTTTTCTCAGTATTGTGGCTTCTTGTCAGTTATTGGATGCAGGATTTGAGAAATTGCTAGCCTGGTCTCCTGGGACAAGCCGAATCTCTGAGCTGTTAAATATTTTTTAATTCACGAGGTTACGAAGGAATGTTTTGGCTTTGAGCTAAAATGTTCCCTAGTTACAACGTGCTGACTTCCTGGAGGTCACAAATGTAATCGCTGTATCTTAATATGGATACTTCTGTTATTACACTTCCATGTAGGACACCGTGCACACAATGAAATTACTTGCATAGTACGCGACTTTCGACAGGGTCGTCTTGTCTTAAATCGATCTCGACAAATTGTGCACTTACCGGAAATGACGATCTCATCATTTGACCGCGATCGTCATGTCAATCTTTACACACTGATTTCCACTGTTGAACACAAGCAGCTTCCTTGGCTGCCATTTTCACAAGTTTGAACATGGTCCTTCCTCTTCCACGACGTAGCCAAGAGGGTGAGACCAATGAGAGTGAGAAGTGTCTAGGGTTTCAGGCTCAATTTTTTCACCATTATGAGTACCCCATCTGGGTGTTCATGGTGCACAACATGTTGCCATACTTGTCAGTGTGAATGCGCAATATAGGGTTATGTGCAAAGAACCATATTTGGTAACTTGACCCCCATGCTTCTCTGTGAGGTCACAGAACCATGTGGTCCCATCCTAAATAAATGTTCTTAAGTTTATTTATGTTTTCCTTATTTGTTGATTGATTGGGGGGAAGTTCTTGCCCTGCTCTGGTCATTTATGGTAACTCCATTGACCTTGATTTGCAGCATAAAAATGAAAACATTTCTTGTAATATACAGTTTTTTAATATCCTCCTAAAGCACTCTAGGGTTGAAATTTGGGGCACTCTGTGGTGCCAATAAGGGGTAAGCACTTGAGCAGTACCAAAGGTAGCAAGTGTAAGTGCAGGATGTGCACAAATTGACACCCAGGGTCTGTGCTACATCGAAACTTTTATCAAGACAGGATTAGGATGATGGCTGCACAGTCGTCCCCTCGCCTCAAATTCAAATACTTGTTTTTTCTTAAGTCTGTATTTAATTGTCTTGCTATCTAACTCACTAGCTGGTCTTACGTCATTACATAAGGTTAGTTACCTTGTTATAACCTAGTCAGTTAGGCTTCCAGGCAACCAAAACTTGGTCCTGGGCAGCACACTGGAGCTTTTACTGGCCTCGTGTCCAACATTTGTTCATTCCTAGGAGGAGATTGATTAGCGTCTACACCGCTGCATACTTTTGTTGAATGTAAGTTCTCCCTCCTGTCGTCACTTCGCTCTGCTGAAGTCTTAAATCACACGCCTCATCAGGTGTCAGCACATTTAAGGAGAAAATGTAGCCGTTAAAATGTCATTCTCCTTTCCAGGAATGTATCAGCTTATGCTGACAAATGAGCCCTTTGAAATGTTTCCCAGAAATTGTACTTGGTCTTGTCAGTATTGATTGCCTTATCAGTCTTTCCGAGATTAATCCTCGCATGCTGCGCGAGTGTGTGAGGGTGTCTGTGAGAGGACCTCTACTTAATCATGATTGGATTACAGCTGACCAGAGCAATCCATCACCTCTAATTATGTTGGAGAAAATCTCTTAAGATTGACAAACGTCTGCTCTTCTTCTTCTGCACATAATTCATTAAAACATTAATAGAGCAATACAGTGATATAAAGTGTTATTGGTGGGCGTGGGGTTAGCGACCTCACCCTGTAGAATGCGCTTGGTTACGGAAATGTCAACCGGGCCCCATGGGGGCCGCTTGGCACCCTATGTGCCGTACGGCACGTACAGGACCTAAGAGAGAAGAGAAGAGAGAGAGTGTCATTGGGCAAAATTTTGAATGGATGAATTTGTTTAAAACATATACAGTCTCCTTCATGGGTGAATCTACATCTGTGAGGTCGAGCTCACAGTGCCAAATTGTGCCTTAGACGCTTCTGTTTCTCCCTTTATTTCAGCAATTGTTAGTTGGAAAAACATGCTGTCAGTAAGATTTATTATTTATTATTTCAGAGTTTCCCTCTTGGTCTGATTTTCACTTTGCTGGCATAGATTCATCAATCAGAACATTTGATAAGAATCTCCTACCTGAAACTGATGCTCAGTTATTTCCATTTAGAGCCAGCCATCAATTCTGGTTAACTCTCAGTTGAAATAATATTTGTGTGGTGGTTTTTTTTTTGCACTGCTTTATGTTTTTTTCCCCTGAAGGACAATTATGATGAAGAGATTGAGGTGTACAAGCACCATCTTGAGCAGACATACAAGTTGTGCCGGCCGTGTCAGACTGCAGTGGAGTACTACATCAAGCACCAGAACCGACAGCTGAGGGCTCTGCTCCTTAACCACCAGCTCAGGCGCAGCCGAGATGCAGAGAAAGCCTTCGTCGCGGTCAGTGTTCAGTGTGTTTTGCTTACAAAATGTAGTTCTCTGCAACTATTCTTTACCATCCTTTCTTTGAAGTCAGATTTTTTGTTTTTTTAAAATTAACCAAAATTCCTTTATTATTTGTAGTGGTAGTATTCTTAGTAATAACACTGCAATATCCTCTAGGATCAGTAAAGCTCCTGTCTCCTTAGGCGCTTTTGGACCTGAGGAACTTTTTATGGTTCTTAGAACTGTTGGAGGAAGTAGCCCCCTTTTTTATGTGTTCACATCTCAGGAACTGAGGAGGATTATAGTTCTTAGAATGCCGTTTTTAGGGACTTTAGCTCATTCTTCAGGGTAGGTATTCTCCAAGCACAATAGGAACCATGAGATAGACATTTAAACGGTGAAATAGGTAAGTGCAGTGAGATTCTTCAAGTTCTTAAACTTCTTTTTTAAATCAGTCAGGGTGCATTACACTAACCATATAAAGCAGGCAGAAATGTACAAAATTGTGCTTTTTGAAATAAAAATCCACACGCCATGCGATCTTTAACAGATGAGAGAATCTGAAGCCTGAGGTGGTGTGCAGGGCAAACTAAACTGAAACTTAAAAAAAAAAAAAGTGCTGTCTGTCTCATTATTCTGACAAATCTGTATGGTAGAAATGTAAACAGAGAAGGCACACAGCGCGTGAGGAGGTAATGTGACATATTGGGCGAAATCATGACTAAAATCACTGAAAAAATAATCCCCGATGGATTTTATCATTGCTAGATCGTCTATATATAAAAAAAATTGTTGTATCTTCATAGTGAACAGCCGAGCAAACAAAGAGCTACTGGATGCACGTGCAGTTCATCGGAGAGACAGGGTCAGAGGGAATACACCACATGCTGGTTGAAATCAGTAAAATCACTGAAAAAAAGCGTCACTAGTGGATTTTCTAATTGCCAGATAGTCTATAAAATAAACTTTGTGTCTTTGTATCAAGCAGACGAATACAGTTCGTACCCGACACTGAATGTTTCCAGTTGGTCTTAAATCCCTGTGAAATGTTAGGCGTGTAAACAGCTCTTCATGTTAACGTTAAAATGAAGGGGGGAAAAAGAACATATAAATGGACAGACGGTATCAGGCTTGGGCAGACAAAGTCCAGGCTTTATTGAGAATGTACGCTAAAGAGGAAATAAAATGCGATTTTGATGTGGCTTACGACACTTGAGCGTTCCAACTGGCGGTGTGAATGCAAACAGAAAAAAGCCCTTGATGGTGTGTAGTTCTCGGGATACTCTCAAAAAGTCCCTAGAACTGTTTGGCCCGAAAGCATCTTTTGTGTGTTGGTCTTTTCTTGTTTTTTATCGTGATTTCATATTACATCTGTCCATACATAATGCAACAGTGGTGAACAGTGTTTTAGTCTCAAATGAATAAATGGAAGCACTGATAAATTTTCTTATTTATCTCATTAAAATAATAATAGTTCCTGGTTGCCATAACTTGTCTTGCTTCATTTTTAGCACAGATATATGAGTGTTTTTGTGATATTCAGACACACAAAACACCGGTTTAGTGTCTCAGACTTTCCAGCCATGTACATACCAGCTCATGAGCTCCATGTCTGTTTGGTACAGAGCTCCTACACCGTCTCCACTCCTGCCTGGCTCATAATGTTGCGAGCCCTGGCTTTCCTTGCTTGTGCGTTCCTGGTCTCCCTGGCTGTGTACGGATCCGGAGACTCGTCCCTTGATGGCTCTCACATCCTGAAGGGAGGCGTCGAAGTCCCACAACCCAAGCACTCGCTCCAAAATGACACCAAAGCAACGGTCAATGACGGCACCAGAAATGGGCGGATGTGGAGTGATTTGGTGGGCCTTCTTCCAGAAGAGGCTGTAGAGAACGCTAAGCTGATCTGGGAGTCTGGAAGCAACCATCAGATGGCTGTAGCTTCTGTCGGTCTTTTGACTTGCATCACTGGAGTCCTGATGGCAGGCCCTGTCAGGTGAAATACCTTCGTAACTTTTTTTACCGCAGAGTGTCATGCTGTATTTGTCGTGTTCTTTTACTGCATTTTGTTTTTCCCTTTTTGCTAAAGGTTAAGGAGGATCGATGCCTTTGCTTCTTTCCTTTGGCTCCTCGTGTTATGCCTGTACTTGGTTGAGTTCTACCTGAAGACGGACACCCCTGATTGGCTGGACGCAATCAAGCTTGGCGCCACCTCCTTGTGTTGCTTGGTCGGATTCGCCGCAGCCGTGGCCACACGCAAGCCCACAAGTCAGAGAAGAGCCAGAGGCCGCAGGTCAGAATCCGAACAGTGACACATCACTAAGCCATTTAGAAGGAATAGTTGTGCAGGTTGCATTGTAAGACTTCTGTTTGGATTACTGCGTTCGCAATCGTCATCTTTTCTCCTCCGTGGATGTAAACCATCCATACTGTCCTGTCCATACTCGGCTGTCTTCATTATGCATCTTGTAGCTTTAGGTAAACATCGACTTGAACCAGGGAAGCCGAACACGGTGACTCTGTCGGGAATTTAAACGTGGTGGGCATTAGAGGGACCTCAACAGACGACCTCAGTCGATTAGAAGATCTCTAATAAAATAGAGACCATATCTGCATAACTGTTTTGTGTCGTATCAAAAATATGACAAAATTCCCTTTCTGCAGCCAAAACAAATCGGGAACTACAATGTGACACAACTGACATATTCTCCATCTTATTCATGCTCTTACCATTTTTATTCTACATTCTGCATGTATTTACTAAAATGGCACTTCCCTACTTGTACAATCTAGTTTGTTTTCAGCCCATTTACTCTTGGTGTCCATGGTGTATTGTTTCTAGAGTTAAAGCCTTTGCTACACATATATTTGTTATTTATGATTATTTAATCTCTTTCAGGCCTGGAAAATATAAAATATGTCTATAACTATAATTTTATTAAGAATTTATCCTACAGCAAGGTTTAATCTGAAAGTCCTATTTACTTTATAAAAACATTTTGTTTCGGCACAACTATATATTAAAAAAATTATATATTAGTAAGATTATGTTGCTAAACACTAAAAAAAAAAAAAGCGACTTTGATCCAGAAACTATGGTACGCATTTTTGACGGAGAAAAGGTGATCTTTATTCGTATCTTAAGATCACTGAAAACTGGTCAGTTTATCATCTACGAGTTGGAGAAATAATACACTACTAACACAGAATTTTCACTAAACATTACTAATCAAAGCATGAATTTAGTTGAATGTGTTTCTTATCTTACTGTGTGGAGGGGAAAAAAAGCTATATTTAAGATGCTGGTAGTTTAGTCTAAGAGCACTAGCTGACTTTTACTTGAAACTGGATTTGCTGGGTTTTTCTTTCGATGCCAAATCATGTACACTTGTTATAGTTAAACGAACGTTTTAACGACGAGGGTTTTCCTGCGTAAGGAGACCTGAAAACAGACCTGAATGAATTTGTGTCATCCCAATTCATTGGGAAGCTGAAGTAATGTTAGACCAAATAAAAGCCATTAAATCAGTCTAAACAACAATACTAAGCAATTAGCATTAGCACCTCTGCTATAATCAAGGAAGTGCAGAACATCCTAAACAGCGTCCATGACTTTTAATGGACATGTTAGCTGACGTTTATGTGTTTGAACTAGTGACGTCCAACTCCTATGTGGTTTTGACTTTGGTAAAAAAAAAAAAAAAAAAGGACTGCATGTTTGTTTGTTTGTTTGTTTATTTAAATATCATAGATGAAGCTTTATGCGTTTTATGAGGAATAGAAAATCATAAAAGGTACTTTTGCCCAGTATTAGGTGCTTCGTTGAATTTTCCTTTTCCTCACTGAACAAATGAAATTTTGCTACAAGGACTGGAAGGATCTGCATTTAAATCCCAGGATTGCCAAAAGAGCTCACACCTTAACCGCTTAACTTCGGTTTTGTGCATTTTACATATACGGTTGTGATAACTGCAGTGTAGCAACATCTACGATTTAGCCGTAGCTATTCGTAAATATTTTTATATATTATTGCTAATATCATAGCAAACATGAGTAAAATTCCAGGCCGATAAGCCAATTCACTGAAGGGGAAAGGACCCAGGATTTGAAATGTGACTTTTACAAGCCCCAGATTTGCAAGATAATGGACGTCCAGATGGGTGGGTCCATAAAAAATGGATAAGTTGTAGTTAATTGTTGAGCAGCACTTCCACCAGATATTTGCCTCTGTGTTTTTTTCGTGCACATTTGAAGGAGAACAAATGGGCTCATAGTCTCATTCATTAATATACTCTAGGGTTTGTGCGGTAAAGTTTTGTTTTCTTTCATGGTCTGATAGGATTTAGTAATACTGCCACTGCTGTAACTGTGTTAGTGTTTTAATATTGAACCCTTTAACACTGACACTATATTTTCAGACCTCTCTTGATTAACTTGATTAATGCAGTGTTTATGTATTACTGGTGGATAATGTAAGGAGCAGTGTATAACGTCAGAGTATTTTAAAGAAAATTCCTAGGAAATTTTTTAATTAATTAATTGTATGTTGGTGAAATACAACTGATATGACTTTAAAGGAATTCCTAATAATATAGCAGTCCATTAAAAAAAAAAAAAAAAAAAAGTATTATAGATTTAATTTATTAAGAGTAACTTTAGGTGGAAAAGTACCATTGCTGTAGGTTGTGTAGCCTCTGCGTTACTGTCTTTCCCGTATCTCTGTATTTGTCGCATGTTCCTGTGAATATGAAGGTCCAATAAGTAAAAAAACAAACAAACAAACTAATGAGTAGAGGTATGGAGCAAACGCTGTAACGGATATTAAGGAAATGTAAACATTTCTGTCGTTCGATGGCGTGAAGATCCTTGTCACCAGTATTATGTTACGGTCATGGTGTCACAGTTAGTCATGGATGGTGTATGATCAGTTATTTCCCCACTGACGTTTGAAAAATACTCCCTACCCCACCCTACCCCCCAGTCAGACTTCATACTCTGTTGGTTATTGTCTTTTTTTTTTTTTTTTTTTTTTTTTTGGCCCACCTGCATGTTCCCAAAAATACTGCAACCCCTTCATCTGTACTCCACACAATCATGCTACTGTACGCTCTATAATTATATTTCCTACTAAATGGGATGTGGACTACTCTGAAAACCATTTAGCTATGTAATCCACTACTGATGTAAACATGTTACCTTTGTACTTTGTGAACAATGCAGCTGCTTCTGCTGCTGCTACTCATGCCTTGCTTGTAACTTTATCATACATGACGGCTATCAGCTGCTTATAAACATTTAAATAAACAAGCAGCTGTTTTCTAAGCTCTCAGCTTCAATACTGACAGTGTAAAAGGGTTTTAAAAATGCCATTCTCTAAAAAGATTCCCACTGCATTTGTGCTCAGGCAGAAATGACCCATCTCGTGTACCTGTACGTATCGACTGTTTTGACCGCATGGTCTGCTAATCATCTGTTCTAACCGCAAGACACCATAGAATGCTAAGCGTGCATACTAGAAATGCAGATTGGTGACAGTAAAAGTATGCTTGGGGTATTCCATCACCATTAACCTAGCAGTGGAGGTCTGTAAAGTTTAGCAAGCTTTACAAAAACAGTCATAATGATTACATATTATTTAGCCCTTTGTTGATGTCCAGGATGCATCGTGACATGTGTTCACACTATCATGTTTGTTGTAGACCACATCCGAATGTGGTTTCAGTAACTGGATCATGATGTGTCTCCTGGACTCATTGAACCCCTTTCGTTCACACTAGTACTTGGTACTGTGCACTACCCAGGATGCATGTTAATGCCAGGTGTGAACAGGCCCAAAGAGACTTTTGTATAAAGCATTTGTAATAGATTTTGTGGTTTCATTTTAAATAACTGATTAAAACTGTGATTCCATGACACCAGGATATTTTTAATCTAGGTTCTTATAGCATGAAAATGTCCAGGGTTAGTGACAAGGGTGATGTTTGCCTTATTCCCCATTCATATTTCACACGAACACTATATATA
>JAQMCW010000015.1:6168597-6184768 GCA_030068335.1 Chrysichthys cranchii | reverse complement strand
TCTCCTTATACATGAGGAATTACAACAGATTACTTATTGGATCTTTTGATTGTCTTTAATGTGATTAAGAAGTAAATACATTACTAATATATACTATAGATGATCTTTGTAAAATCTGTTCCTACTTGATACAGCCCTTGTGAGAAACGCGTCCTGAAAGTATTGCTTATTGTATTCAGTGTATAACTGCTGCACTGCAGTCCTATATAGTGGACTCTCAGGTCCTTGTGGTGTTGTTAATGTGACTCCTTACTGGTGTCTAAGAACTATAAGACACTAACAGACATTTTACACATCGAATGGTTCCGTCCTTTCTTTATTGAACTTGAAATAGAGCAAAATGTTTAATTAAGCTCGTTAAAGCCTTTACCAGTGTAGAGAGTGAGTGAGGATTGTGAATTTTTTACTCTTTTATTACCAAGTAATGTGATCTGGATCCACGTTTTTGTAGTTATATTGTACCAGACTAGTTTGTAGTTATGGTGTGTAAACCGTTTGTATTCTTGTACTTGCATTTGGTTATGATTTGTTAACGTTTTTCCATAATCAGTATAATCGGAGTGACTAACCAAGTATTGAATCATTGATTATACCACATTACTCTGAGACATTACGCTAATGATAATGAGTGTGTTTACATGGACAGAAATAACATGACCAGTATTGATTTTGAGAGGTTGTTGGTGGACAAGTAAACAGCACATGATAAAAGATCAAATTATAAGTTGTTCAGATGGTAATCTAAAGTCTTTTATGGGGTAAAAGGGGACAGGAAATTTGAATAAAAAATTGAATTGAATTTTGTGTCCTTTGCTTTAAAGGGTTTATTGGTGAGTTGCAGTTGCTGTAGAGATGTTGTTCCATCTATCTGAAAAGAAACTGAAGTATTGACTCGTTTAGATACAAGTCTGTGTGTACACATTGGTTAGAGGTTGTTGTTTTTTGTTTTTTTTTTAATTTATTTAAAAACTGATTGCAAGATTATTTTGTGCATGTGAATGTACTCATTGTCATACCATCCCACAGCCCAGTGTTATCATCTTATTCATTTAAAAAAAATTATAGTGGATATAAGCTAAAAAAAAAAAAAAAATTTTATTTTAAATGTGAAACCCAGTTTGTCACTGAGACCTAAATGTTCTAAACGGTTTTCGTTTAATGTGAAGAAATGATTGTGAATGGTCATGGGGGAAAAAAGACGTGATCTTTTTTTCTTTCTTTCTTTTCCTTTCCCCGGTGTTTTTTTTTTTTTTTTTTTTTTTTTTTTTTTTAAACCTATTACCCATTATATTGTAAGATCATGTTTCCATGTATTGTGTGTTAAAACCGAAGAAGCCTGTCAGAACAAATTATATTTATTTCTTTTTTTTGCTTTATTGCTCTTGTATGTTTTCCTGCTGTTATAAATAAAGCACTGTAAAATGAAGTGTGTATTTTCTGAGTTTTGTCTTGGACACTTTTTTATGAGGAATAAAAACAGCCTACAAAGTAGTTTGCTGATATTGAAGATTGATGGTTTCATAACAGACAAAGTCAACAATCGTGAAGTTTGTGACTATCTAAAAGGGGACTTGGTTTAACGATGAGACTTAGGAATCATGCCCCTCAATATACAGTTGATTTTCTCCATGTTATGAACCATTTATTTAAAGTTTCTGTACCTACATCAGCTGTTGTGCTTTTTGGACACATAACTTAGATTCCATCCGCAAATTCCATTTGTTGCTTAAAGTAAAGCTTTTCATGACACACAGGAGTTGAAGAGGTGAAGACGTGTGACAGACGGGGTCAGTACTCATCCGCTCGTTTGTTTCAGGTATCTGTCTGGCAGTTCTTTTGGGATGTACTACAGTGGCCAGTCCCCGATGGTATCTGGATCGTCTGCTTTCATTCCCACTCCTCCTCCCAACCTGGCACAGCTCCTCGCTCACCAGCAAAGCCAGAAAACCCGCCGAGCGTCGCCCTCCTCACTGCCAGGTCGTCTCAACAGAGCCCTCTCATTGGGCACCATGCCATCCCTCGCCAGGCAAGGTCAGACTGTCTTCTGCTTGTGTGCCCTCTTTGTCACGCCTCAATTCTATTTCAAATCTTATTTTCAGGCATTTAGGTAAAATTCCTGAAGGTGTAATTATCGCAATAAATGCATGTTATTGGATTTTTATTCAGAAACACTTTTAATTAGTGTAATTAATAAATAGTTGTTTAATATAGACTACCTTTCTCTGCCACGCCAGGCTGTTTTGGCCCTGCCCTGCCCACTGTTTGTTAATATACATAAACAGTAGCTGTGTAACAATACAATGCTGTCACAAATTGATTTACAATACTGACTTCAGGATACAGTTGCATGAACAATGCAGAGGAATGTGCGTTTTTGTCTGAGCATAACAAAATGTGCTACAGGTTCACTATATCTTAAAGATGAATAGATTTTTAAATTCTCCCAGAAAATTGATTGAACAAACAAACTTAAGCAAGGTGTTATTTTGAAACAGCGCTCCAAAGTCAGCTGAAAGACCGGACTTCTGCGTGCTCTCTTGGGTACTGCAGACTGCAGAGGCACATGATTATGATGAGTCCTGTTAATCTCACAGACTTGCCACAAAATAATGCTGGCATGTGACCAACGTGCTCTCTATACATATTAACTTGATGGGTTGTGCAGATCGGGATCTCTGGTGCTCAAACAGCACAATTGTATTAGATGCATACTTAATACAGATATATCTGCAGGCAACAACTGCAGAATAAACACCATAAGGTACTGCATGAATGAATGAAACACTCAAGAAAAAACTACAACACCAGCAGGTTGGGAACATTTATGGTGCGTAAATCACAGTACGGACATGTGGGATGACCAGGGACATCTCCTGCAAAATGGGGACATGATGGGACCAGCAGAGACAGATCCTGACAATTACTACACATGACCAACACTTTATAATGCCAATCCATCAAAATATACTAAGACAATCACACACTTGCTTATTGGAGCATCCCCCAGGGGCCAAATGGCATGAAATTTGGTGCGTACCTTCAGGATTGTCTTGACTCGAAATACCAAGATTGGTTTAAAAACATCAAAATATTGCTAAGATATGGTCACCCATCCTGATGGGTGACATTGATGCCAATTTTGTTTGGCAATGCTGAACAATTGCCTTTGAAAATCAAAAATGTCTTTGATATCTCACAATTCTAGCAGTTTCAAAACTGTGCTTGGCCCATAATTAATACGCATCTAATAGAATGCATTTCCAAAATATAAATTGTACATTTCCACGATGCATATTCACATTTTTGCAGCATTTCTCTCATTATTGCTTTATACCAACTATTGCTTAGTATAGTGGAGTACTGTTTATAATGACAGAATGTGGACTGAGACACAGCCAGCCCGTGTGTTGTTTGCATTATATATGTTGATCAGCCACCATGAGCTGTTCACAGTGAGCAGTTTAAATGAATTTGTGGTGTGGAAGTAGATTAATTTTGAATTGCATGTTAAAATGGGAGTTTTTGTGAATGCAGATGTGTGCTCGGGACAGATTTCACAGTTTTTCAAAACAGGGAAAGGTCTTCGCAGTACAACACCATATAACCGACTGGATCGGTCCAATTCACTTGTTAGGCTATTTATTGAGGATGATGGTTATTTCTTAGTTGGTGTTGTATTTGTACCTTCCAGCTCCAACATCTCTGCTTTTTACAAAAGTCGGCCACATTGATTTTTATTCTGTGATGTGAAAAATGTTGTCGTGAAAAATGTTCATGACACATATTCTGTGTCGCATGCTTCATTTGCAATTCAGTCAAGTTCACGAAAAAAAAGAAAAAAGCAAGAGAGATGGCATTCTTCTTTTCTTTTAAAACAAACGAAAAATAGTTAAGCTTGATGTCACTGAACATAGTAGTTATTTATTAGCCATGTAGTTTGTCAGACTCTGTCTCCTCCAAGTGGCATTGCTTTTAAGCCATTAAATAGAGTGTGACATTACCAAACGCATGGTTACTAATGCTTTTTGCTTGACATTGTTTCTACTCAGTCGTAAACTCAAAATAGTACATGGTGTACCAGAGAGACTGCTTTTCTGTTTCTTTATTAAAAGCCAAGGGCATGTGACAGAAAGCAGTCCGTTGAGGAGGTTTTTGTCCTGTGTGTATATGGGCCTCAGGCTCTGGGCCAAACTGTGAAAGGAATCTGTGAATGTGCTGTCATGCAGAACCTGTGAAGGGCTGATGGGAACGATACGGGTCAATGCCTGTTTGAACCGAACAGGGAACTTGCTTCACTCATCACTTCAGGTGTGGCCGCACCTCTAACAGGAATTTTGCCATCTGCCAAATCGTCTAGGTGGAGAATAAGCTGTCTTTTACATAGTTGCCTTTATAGCGATGGGATTTTCCCATCAGTAACAGGTGTTGGGTTACAGGAAGTCACTTTATCTGTTGTTGCATGTTGTCGAAAAGAAACTTGTTTCCTCACCTTGCAAAGTTTAAAGACTTCTGTTTGCAATTTTCTGCCCAATTGCAAGTAACTGTGCTTTCTTATGAGAAAGACAGCCATGTAGCCCACTGAGGCTTTTTGAAGCCATTCAAATCCAGGGATATGGTTATTGTTGGGGAGTGGTATTGAAATGACTGTTATGTGTCAGTGGATAGAGTATGGTTTGTTTCATGTTGAGATCCTCAGATGAGAGCGTGATGAACTGCAGTCTCCTGTAATCAGAGACAGGTGTGTGAGAACAGCAGCTAGTGTTTGGAGCTCTGGATCACGGAGGTTTTTAATTCATGATTGGACGGGACACGTATGGTGCGTTCCCTAATTGTCAGTGGTATAATTACTGTTTCACATTGGAGTCAGGGATTTGTTCATTTTTGTTTTTTATTTTTAGCAATGTAAAATCATTCAAAATTGACACTAGTATATACCAAAAAATGCACACTTAGACACTTCAACATGAAAAAATATCTGCATAAAAGCTGTATTACTGTATACACGTCTCTACACGTCCCTTCACACTGCTCTCACATTTCTACACACTGATGCCATAATTCAATTTGGATTTTTAAAAATGGGCATAGATAACCACTGTTGAAGTGTGTGTGAATTTTTTGGGCCCCTCTGTCAATCAATACATTTATAGATTCATAACTTTATAACTGGAATTTCTATACTTCTGTGAAACTGCTGTCCAAGGTTAAAAGCGCTGTGCAGATAAAATTGAATTAAACTGAGTCAACCTTTATCAACACTAATCGTATTTATTTGTCTGAGAAACATTTAATCATTTGCAAAGTGAATAGCAGATTTATAAGAAACGGGAGAGTGTATATTGTACATGTGAAAATGCATGCACATCCATTAGATCAACATTTTCAAGGTGTTAAGAGGAACATGTCAGAACCTGTGCTTTTTGTACCGGTGCGGGGGACTTTTGTAAGTAATGTACAGTCAGCTGTATGAAGATTCCCGGTTATCTCTTAATTAGATCGGAATTTGATTTTAATTAACCAATGGCTGAGATTTAGCCGTAGGCAAGAGCCTGTCAGATATGGCTATAGATAAGAGCTATAGCTCAACGTTTCCCAAATTTAGGGTCGCGACCCAAAATGGGTCATCAATCTTTATTTATTGGGTCGCCATTTGGCAGGTTTGTTACGTGTAAATGTAGAGGTTATGAGTATTCCTGATGTATTTTTGTAAGTTTGGGTCCCACTGTGACACCAAATTTCTCTTTTGGGTCTTGTACTGAAAAAGTTTGGGAACCACTCCCATAGCAAATTGCATTCGTTAGGCTATTCAGTAAAAATGCACTCTTGCTTGTGCGCTATTGCTTTTTTTTTTTTTTTTACAGCTGTTCTATAAATAAGAAATTAATATCCAGCAAGTAATATTTTCAGACACAATATAGACAGATGTTCTGTTTATTTTTGCTCCGTTAGTGGAAATAGAGCTGTAAGAAGCCACACTCACTTTATAGCATGGTGGCTAGTTGGCTAGCTGGCTCACTTTGATTTGTACATTCCTGTTAAAGGTGCTTCCAGTAAAATCGACTTTGCTTTTTCCTTCTAATCGTCATCTGACAAGTTTTCATATTTAAAGTCAAAAGTTGTATTCCTGAAAAGCATTGTTACCCATGTCCTCTGATGATGTCGCTAACACTATTGTAGTAAAGGTTTCAAAATAGAAAGTGGAATTTTAAATGGCGAACACAGACCAGCACGATTATAGGAAACGCAGTCTGAAGTGAGATGCAGATAAGTGGACTGGGGCTAACTGTTGTGTGTGTATATAATAGATGATTGACAAAAAGCTACAATAAGTGCAGTCAATTAATGTGTGTGTGTGTGTGTGTGTGTGTGTGTGTGTGTGTGTGTGTGTGTGTATGTATATGTATATATATATATATATATATACTGTAGAAAAGTGTATACAGTACATGCTGCTGTGCAGAATACAGAGAAGAGGAGCAACAGTGTTTACGAATCAAACCTTGCAGAATTACCGCAATATTTATTTTTACCTGTTCAAGACCCAGTATTATTAAAAGTGTACAGGATGGAGCTCAAGTGTCAGCATACCCAAATTGTACTTGTTATACCTTTGAAGTCCAGAGGCATATATTTATGAGCTGCCTGGTGTTAACATGGTTTGGCCAAACTGTATCTTCCAGGCACATGCTGCAAAAAGGTTTCTGTATCACTCATCTCACTTCAGACTGCCAAGATTTTGCAAGGTGATTTAACCCTTTAACAAGCCTTTTTTCCCCTTCCTCTCTATCATCATCATCATCTGCCTCTCCCCAGACTGTCTCCAGCAATGTTGATAGGGTTTTGTGTGGCTGCTGTAGTGTATGTTTGAGGCCATGCTGGCACCTTTGTGAGTGGAGGTAGATATTTCTGGAATGAGTACTCACGACGGAAGAATCTGGGAGGAGTTGGTATAAAATATAGTTTTGGCATTGCATCAACTGTTTCCTTTTTTGAGGCGAGTAGTGCAAACACTTTTAGCTGCCCAAATGTCTGTAAGGAATTATGGATGTATTCAGACGTTTCTGCTCTGCAGGGAAAAAAAAGCGTTCATGTCCTGGTGTTTTCAAGTCTTCAGGTGTTGGAGCAGTTTGGTTTCAGCACCTTTAATGCAGCTATGGTGACCCACTGAAGAGCCGCATTCTCGTTTAACACACCTGCTTGTACTTGGAGTATGTTTGTCTCGCGTATCTTGTTCCAGCTTTTCACACGCTCTAATGAAATGATAACATGCACTCATGTCATGCTGGGGGAAAAAATGAGCATGTTTATCAGTCATGCTCCTGTTTCTCTTAAAATAACTTCAAAGGAAGCACTAAAGCATATCATGATCAATATCTATGGAAAATTATGTTGATTTATTTGGTTTGTTGTTTTGTTTACTTTGGCTGTAGATTCTGGTTTCCTGTTCAGCGGGAGTAGGCCGTCATCACTGTGCAAAGACTCTCCTCCTTCAGGTAGCTAGTAGCGATGGTCTAGATACCAGTATTGGGTTGGGGTTGGTGGTGTACAATGATTTCATCCATATTTTATTTTTGCTCTGTTTAGATTATTTCTCTCTGAAGTCAGGAAGTCAGCCCTCCTCTCCTGCTCCCTCCCCCACACCATCGGTGGCAGGTTCGGTCACGTCCTCCTCCAGCTCAGCCAGGCAGCGGCGTCCGCTTATCAGTCCAGCGCGGCTCAACATCAGTGGGCAGAAGCTGCAGCTTTTCTCCTCCCCTCTGGAATCCAGGAGTCTTTCACCCCCACCACCTTGTTTGTCCGAACCGAACTACTTCAACAGTAGAGCTTTCATGCCTGATGTTCCTCACTTCCCCTCACACAATCATGGTACAGAAACATTAAAGTTGTTAGAGGAAACTTATTTTTATTCCTATTCCAAGAGCTAAGCACTTTAGTACACTTTAGGCCAGTGCACTCGCTTAACCCCTTGATGTATTTAGAATTCAGATCAAATTTAGTGTCTTGCTACATGCATGATATAATAATTCACAATATTAAAAAAAGATTCTCAAAAAATAATATGCATTTCCTGTTCAAAAAGATGTATGTGATGTGGGGGTAATGCATTTCATCTGAAGTCGTCTCATTTTAAGATTCTTGTTAGTTAGTTCGTTTGACATGCGACTGAAATCGTGATGCAAATGAAGTATGCCATAATAGTTTAACCCCTATTTAGTATGGTTTGGTACACAGCTATAGCTTGTGATCAGATGCCATCCAGAACAAAATATGATGCATGACTGGATTTAACTTGTATAGGGCACTAATTGAAATACTTGGAAATTAAAAATTTCAACCCTAGAGTATTAATGGAGGATATTACAAGACTTTATATTACAATAAATGTTTTGATTTTTATGTTTCAAATCAAGGTCAATAGAGTTACCATATTTGGCCCATGCAGGGTAAAATGTTTTTCAAAAAGTGAGCATATATATGGAGGAAAGGGAAGAAAAATACATATATATGTAAAGGAACATTTATATAGGATGGGAGAAATCCATGTGGATTTATGACCTCACGGAGGGGCATGGGGAGGCCATTTGGATGTCTGTTGATATTACTGAATATGGTTCTTCACCTGATAAATGGTTAAGTTTGTTGTTTGTTAAAAATTGACCTCAAGAAACCTAAAGAGCGCCAAAGCCGTATGTGGCCGGGAGCCAAGGGAGCAAAATAGGTTCTGCGGAATGAGATTCTCTCTCTCGCTTGTCAATCACAGTGATATTAGCCAATCATGGACATCTGTGAAGTCATGTATGTGTAAGAGGGTTGATGGCAATTTTTTTAAGTGTATTATGTTGCCCTGTGATGATGCATGTGCAGCAGTTCAAAAAGATGCTGTAAAAGTGTCTGCACGCCTCAGAGGAAGGGCATTGTTAGACTTTACTTTCCCCTGTTGGTTGGTGGGTGGGAATTGGCAACTGACCAAATTATGAATCCCCCCCTCTTATACTGGAGAAAATATTTATTAAATGTGGCTTGTTAAATCCTTGTTTCCATGGTGAAATTGGGCCATTTTGTCATTTCAGGTTTGGGTTCACTGTTTGAGGATGGCAGTGTTTTTGAACATGTGGAGAACAAAATGAGCAGCTCTTCAGGGTCATCCAACTGCCACGTGGACACAACCACAGGGAATGAAAATGACAGCAAATCCAAATGGAAAGGTAAGAACCATAAACCGGAGCTGAATCCTGGTGGTTTTGCTATAATAACTGATTCAATATGGTTTTACTGATAATGATCTCGCATGCATATTCCATCCAAATTTTGTCAACTCATTTTTGACTATTTTTTATTTGCAGGTTGTTTTGGCAGGTCCATATGGCCAGGTATTATGGTGACCAGCTTGACTGCCAACTTAACCTTTATATCATTTTATCTTTACTACAACTGGAGATGAGAAAGTGGTTCCAACGTCGTTCTCAAATGTCTCCTAATGTGATCTACACTGGGATTAGGTGCTTTCAACCTGCTTTTAGGCTGAAATGGCCTACAGAGAATTTACGCTACTGCTACTGGTAGCTGTTTTTGCTGCTTGTCTTGCTATTCTGTGATCCAAAAGAAGGCCCATTTTGTGCCGAGTCAGGTTTTGAGAATACAGTATTTAAATAAACTAAGTACCAGTTAAGTTCTGCTCACAAACGGAACAGAGCATCACATCATGCCCAAATCCTTAACAGAGCTTTTCTAAACATTACCCTTATGAATTGCTTTCATAAAGATGTCTGAAATAAAGCAGCATGTTGTGATTAATAGACAAGAATTAGCCTTTGTGGTTTCTTAAGTGAGCCTTCAGCAGGCTACATGAGGTGCTGTTGTGTTATGAAATGACATTTCTTTCTGTGAGTAATACAAGTCGTTAAGTGGAATGCTATAATGTGAGGAATGCTGTATGATTGTGCTCATACTTATATTTTCAGTAAATTCCTATTGTAAGGGTGAAACAACTTGGAAATGTCTCCGGTTCAATACACTGAGCAGTTCAGAACATTGTTTAACTCTTACTGTATACATGTACGCTCCAGCACCAGCGAGTGTTTACACAGCTACGGGTGTAGATATTTTGTACATGATGCATCAAACTACACTACATTTACACTTAATTGCCAGAATGTTCAAAATGTAATTGTTCTTTATTCTGTTTCAGTGAAACACACACACAAATATTCTTCCCACCAGCCGAACCTCCTTCTCCCATCCTGAGTTGAGATGAATAGATTAAGCTGAAAACTTCAGTGAATGTTTGGCATCTTAATGAATGGACTTAAAGAACTTAATCAATGTACTGAGATTCAAATTCACTGAATAAATATGCGCTCCTTTGTTGTATGGAAATGCAGCAGTTTTTTTGTTTGTTTGTTTGTTTTTTATTGTGCACAATTTATGGCAAAGACTTGAAGCTGTCTGGTGTGTATGCATTTATATGACGTGAATGTGTTTGATGAATTTGAAATTACTAGTCAGGGGTATGGTAAAACCATAAATACACTGTATGTTGTACTAGTCTGACAAACCCTGGTTATAGTTTATGTTAGTTAAATGAATGGGACCTTTGCCTACTTTTGCATGCTCTTTGTATGTATGTAATAAAAGTATGTGTGTAATGGAGATCTGTTATATTAAGAGTCCCAATCATCTCTTTATCAAGTAATGATTTTTTTGTCCATAATGAATGATCCCCTGATGTTTTATTTAAAATAATAAACAGCACAGTTGCAGAGTAAAACGTCATGCCTCAAATTTATATGACGTGCCGTTCATGGAGGAATGTGAAATTTTTATATTAAGAATAACTTAAAGGCACAAGAACTAATTTTTTTTATTTATTTGTCATCATCTGTGATTGATCTACACTGGTCTGTTTATTCTTACAGTGATCCATTCATTAATCTGCGAGAATAAATCAGATGGTATAAATTGCAATGGCTTTACTCTAAACCTAACGTAAAGGTAACATGTTCTGTCACATGATCCCAAACACTAGAAGGATTTTTCTCATTCTCTTGCAGATTTCTTTTTTTCCCAGACACTTGGACTATTTGTATATGAAGTTCAGATTATGAACTGGGCTGTTGTGAGGGTTTTATTTGGTTCTGATAAACTGTTGTCTGAGACAACATGTATGACTGAGAAATTCAAATGAACATAAATCTTAGATAATTTACAAAGAACACTGCATTTAATTAGCTAAAAGAACTACTCAGATATGTACTTAAGGTGTCTTTTTTTGTATCCCTCTTTTCATTCTCGGACCCATTGCTCTTTAATTTCAGGTTGGTTAAAAAAAAGAACATTTAAAAAAAAAAGCGAGAAGGTCCTGGGTTCGAGCCCTGGGTTCGGCACAGGTGCCTTTCTGTGCGGAGTTTGCACTGGTTTGCGTGGGTTTCCTCCCACAGTCCAAAGACATGCACAGTGGGGATTAGGCTAATTGACTGCTCTGAATTGCCTGTAGGTGTGAATGGTTGTCTGTCTCTGTGTGTCGCCCTGCGGTGGATTGGCGACCCGCCCAGGGTGTGTCCTGCCTCTCGCCCGATGTCAGCTGGGACTGGTGCCAGCTTCCCCCCACGACCCTGAACAGGATTAAGCAGCAGAAGACAAATAAAGAACTCTTGCTACTGAAATGTAAAGCACAGCTGGTCATGGAGTACCACATCTCACAATATTGTCTACTTAACCTGTGTTAAGTACATGTGGGACAGATTTGTATGTGCATGCAAAGATACAGGTGTTTTTTTTTATGTGTATCTTTTTTTTTATATAAAAGATTATTGTGTTTGAAATAAATGCTCTAAGTTATTTTGTAATATAAATGTCTAAAAACTTTTATAGTTAACATTTCTATTTGAAAAAAAAAAAACGTATTTTATGTAATATTTGAAGCTGGCTACAAGAATAATCTTAACATCACCAAAAAGCTGATTTCCTCTTTGCATACAAACCTGTGATTTAAATTCTTTTAAAAAGATCAAAGGTGAAGAATTACTAATGTCTACATTAAAAAACAACACAATACTCTGAGTTGGGCATCAGATTTAAGACCATATCAAGTTTGGGTTCTGTGGGTAGAATGTTCATGAATATCTAATGGCCTCATTAAATATATTAATTCATTCATATTTAGTACCTGCTTTATCCATCAGGGTCACAGTATTAGGAACAGCATGCAAGCCAACTAACTATACACCCTTACTCTCAGAAAAATAGGTATTATGCTGTACCATCCCTTGCCGCTGGGGTGGTACCCTCAACCATACACTTTACTGTTATAGTGTTCACCTATTACCTAGAAAGGTGCAGTCTTAAAAGATTAACTCTAAGACGTAATTGCAGTCCAAGTATGTATCTTAAACCTTTTTTAAAGGATCCACATTTCCTCTTGAATGACACATATTAAAGGTACAAAAAAAGGGGTACAATCTTGGCAACAAGGAACAGTAGAGTTTAGTGGCTTTTTTTCTAAGTGCCATATGAGTTGACCACTTAATAAATATGGGTGCATATGTGTGTGTTATATCTGAATAGTTCATAAATTCATAGATTGTTATGTGATCATAATGGGGTTGGCATTTATGGTTTTCTTGCAATGCAAGAAATCATCATGATCATAATGCATAAATTGCCCACAGGTGTGAATATGAGTGCCAATGGACGTCTGTCCCTGTGATGGCTTGGCGACCTCCCCAGGGTGTACCCCACCTCTCGCCCAAAGCCAGGTGAGATTGGCTCTAGGCCCCCCACCCACCCACCCCCGCAACCCTGAATAGAATAACGTGGCATGGAGATGGATGGATGGATATCTGACTAGTTGGATTAAGTTCATAAATTGTGATGTGTTTATAATGGGGTTGGCATTTTTTGCCGTTTATGGTTTTCTTGCAATGGCTGGCTAGAAAAAAAAAGCTTGGTACAGAAGACATAACACTCAGGAATTAAGGTACTAATCTGTACTTTGCTTGATTCCTTGTGTGGTATCATTAAAGTTACATCTTGTGTACCTCTGGGATGTAACTTTATATCTTTAAAAAAAAACAACAACAACTGAAGGAACACTGATGTCCCTTTACGCTAAAAGCTAAGGGACAGCACATTCACCTTCTCAGGTAAAACACAGGCTACAACATATTAAAGAAAAGGACCTTTCGGTACCTTTACAGTGGTGCTTGAAAGTTTGTGCACCCTATAGAATGTTTTCCATTTCCTCATCAGTATGACTTAAAACACCTGATAGTGACAGCAAAGGTTCACATACTTTTGCCACCCTTGGATCAATGATACATTTATAATAAATAAATAAATAAATGAATGAATGAATGAATGAATGAATGAATGAATGAATGAGAAAGCATGAGGTTTTTGTCTCATTTGTTTAATTGGGCTGTTTTTATCTAAAACACACACACACACACACACACACACACACACACACACACACACACACACACACAAAAACAAACCCAAAACCCAATCTGGTATCATATTTATGCAGAAATATCGAAAATCCTCAAAACTTTCAAGCACTTCTGTGCACCTGAGAGTGTACAGCTGTATTTATAGCCTACAAGCTGTTTGTACTGGGACAATAAAACTTCAAAACCCTTAAAGATAGCCCAGGGCCTGTGTTTTACTTTCCCCAAAATCAAAATAACGACCAATTTGTACTGAATGTATCCAAATAGCAGTGCATTTCAAAGGCGCTTCGGCGTCTGAATGTAACATTTAGTCATAATATGTCTCCGACCTTCACGTCACCTCACACCTGAGAGCTTCGGAAGCTTCTGATCGTGGGAATGTTGTGCTTTTGGGGAGGGCGGGACTTCACACACCTGCACGGGCTGCTCTTAGTGTTGTTTGTTTGTTTGTTTTATCCCGCGAGAAGAGACAGAAGCGCTTCCAACCTGTTAGTCTCCATCTCCCAGCATTAATCTCCATCCCAGTCGGACCCGGACCATGGAGGACGCACCTGAGGAAGTGTCCCGTCAGCACGCGGAGAGTTTGGAAAGCTCCCGGGACGCCACCAGCGGGGAGCACGAGAGCGCCAGCGAGCCCGGCGCGCACACGGAGCTGAAGGCGCGCGCTTTGGAGAAGCCTCCCTACTCGTACGTGGCGCTCATCGCCATGGCCATCCGGGAGAGCGCGGCCAAGAAGCTCACTCTGAACGGGATCTACCAGTTCATCATCTCCAAGTTCCCTTACTACGAGAAAAACAAGAAAGGGTGGCAGAACAGCATCCGCCACAACCTCAGCCTCAATGAGTGCTTCGTAAAAGTGCCCCGGGACAGCAGCAGCGGCGGCAGCGGCGGCGGCGGAGGAGGAGGAGGAGGAGGAGGAGGAGAAGGCGCTGGAGAGAAGAAAGGAAACTTCTGGACGCTTGATCCTGCTTTCGAAAACATGTTCGACAAGGGCAACTACCGGCGCAGGAGGCGCATCAGGAGGCCTTACCGAGCACCTGCTTTACCCTACATACCGTCTGTGAATTTCACCGAGCCGCTGTACTTCCCGCACCAGGAGCCTGTGTACTGGCAGGGCCCGCTCGGAGCATGGAGCGTCGTGCCGCAGCCCGGCGCGCACCCCAGTGCGGTGTCAGCCTACAGCTTCCACGGGAGCGGGAACGCGCGTCCGTCGTCTCCCAACAGCTATGCCAGCTCCCCGGTGAGTTATTACCACACTGCCAGCGTCCACCCGTCCTACGGACCATACCAGCGCCCATACCATGCTCTTGCTCCGCACAGCGGGCGCACTTTGTGCGGTGTGTCCGCTCCGAAGAGTCCCGGCGGAGGAAGCGCTATTCCCATAGCGGGCTACGTGCCGCAGCAGCATCCGTACAGCCGGGCCGACCTGGAGCACTGCTTTGACTAAATAATAAAGAAGAAGAAGAAAGAGGGTTAGGATTACAATTGTTCAGAAATGTGGATCTTCAGCCTACATGCAGGACAAGTTGGTAAAGTGGGTCCATACTCTCCAAGTGTTTGCTTACAGTGCGTTGGTTTTACGCATAAACACTACAACAACAACAAAGCTTCTTGTTCACGTTTGGTTAGTGATTACGAGCTCTTACGGTGTTTTTTTATCGACGTATTTGAGCATAAATGTTAAGAATGGAGCTATTTTTCTATTGTTATTTATTTTCAAGTTTCATTAATTCCATCCTTTGTGTTTTGTAGGAAACTTTGTTTGAAATGTTGTTCCTTTTAAAGAACACTGATTAATGCTGAGATGTTGGTGTGAAGTATCCATTCAGGCTCACAGCCTACTGCTGTGTTTGTTTTATAATAAACAAGAGTGCAGTCTGCCAGTGTTTAGCCTGTTAATGAGAGAAAAACATAAAGCTTTCCTCGAGGATGGAAATGTATTCCTTCCAAAGTCTTAACCCCACAAAAGCCTGTTTTTTTGTTTACATTCACTGCAATTTGGTAACTTGATGAATACTGTAAACAGCGCCTGTGGCTTAAAAATAAAAATGTTAAAGACAGGAAATGGCGCCATCTTGTGGGGAATCAGGTGAAGTGCTCCCATGATAAGCTCAGGTTTAGTTTCAGCTTCACTCACATCTCGTTTCTTGTCAGTGGCCACTTTCTTACCTAAACCTCCTCTGTACCTGTACTGGATGGGATGCATTACTTAAAATTAATTGTAAGCTGTGATCCAAAGGCAGGTTCTGTCAAAGGCAAAGCCACGTCTGGCACCGGGGGCAAGGCACAAAACCCCACAACTGCTGGGCTCTACACTCGGCCACTTTCATCCTGGAATACCCAGACCACTTTATAATAAGAAATTTATCTCCATTGGCTAAAATGATGATACAGACTCAGTGAACCCAAAAACAGGTAGTTTTTTTAAAATTTATTTTTAAATTAACCCTTTCCTTCTATATGTTATGAAATGGTCCTTATGTGACCTCCTGGGATGTCCACTAATGTCCATCAACCAAAAAGTGGGTTAAATATAAGAGTAAAATAAAAGGTAGGGTCAAATATGACCCCAAGGGTGCTATAGGGTTAAACACAAGTGTCTGCTGAATGAATAACTGTGATCCACACATTTTAAGCCAAACTGCCACTGAGGGTAGAAGTTTCGATTTACTAGTTTTTAGTGTGATTTAATATCCATATTACATTTATATATATATATA
>JAQMCW010000015.1:6153295-6168497 GCA_030068335.1 Chrysichthys cranchii | reverse complement strand
TATATATACACACACACCTTATAAGTAGACTTCTATCTTTTTTTTTTCCCCGCTTAAGACTGATTAGTCAGAGATGTCCCAAAGATAATGCTTTCTAAGTGGTGAAACCTGTGGTTAGTTTTTCAAAGTCTGGGTAATTCAAGGGCGGAAATTAGGTTTACAGATTTAATTACAAGTGCACTACTCATTAAGCATGACACAAGTTGACATCAGATGTATGGCATTACATGCTTTAGTCTTATTCATATAAAACTATGGAATTACAATGACAAAATCTATAATATTGTACATAATATGTCATTACAGATAGGCTATGCGTGCGTGCATGAGACTCTCAGACTGCACATTTCAAATCGGGTCATTTGTGAGAAAGGCCACGAGAAAACCGCATAATTTTTAGATGTGTTACCATTAGTCAAGTGACTTATGGCAACAAAGTCGCACCAGAAATGTGTGAACTACATCTTACAATTTAAAAAAGTTTTTCAAGCTTACTTTGTACATTCATAGAGCAAGTGGAAGAGCACCCTGTCACTGTGCAATTAAAAAAAGAGGAAATCTAAATGGTTTTTATAAATGTTTGAAGATTTTATGTGCATTTAGTGTCTTTTAATATTTCAGTTGTCTGGTTCTGTGTTTCTCCCCACGTGGGCTCCAAGGTTTGTTTATTTTTTATTATTATTATTATTATTATTATTATTATGTTACAATGGTGGAAATCACAACCCACCTGTTATATCTCTTATAATTATTAGCTTGTTTGAGTGTTCACTTGGGAAAGGGAATCTGGATAACCTAAAAACAAGTCAACTAACACTCTCAGAGACAGGAATAAACTGTAACTTTCATTGTTGCAAGAGGTGCACCCTTGACAATCTTTTTTCTAAACCTTGTTGTATGTATCTTTTACACCGTAATGGAAATGCAGTGTACCTTTAAAATGATTTAAATGGTATAACTGGACAGAACCAGCTTCCAGAATAATACAGTACTTTAGCACTGAGGATACCCCCATACTGACAAACAAAGGTACAGTTTAGTACCGTTTTTTTCTGAGAATGTATAAATTATATCTACTTGAATCTAATATGGCCTCTGAATGGAAAATTCGGGAATAAAGAAGCTCAGAGTCTATAACAGAATATTAGTTGTACACATTGAAATAATGAATCTGATACTTAAAATAGTTGGATGACGCTCATAATATAAATCTCTACTGAGCAGTTCCATGGAGTTATATTACAGTTTATGTGTCTCTGGGTGCAAAAAGTTTGCAAACCTCTGGTCTAGTTCAACGTTCCGTTCAGGCCACTTTCAGGAGCGTACCACTGCCCTCAGTGAATCACTTCAAATTTCAAGGATGATGTGAAGTGAAAAAAATTAAATGTCTTTTAATAAAAGCTTCCAAACACAGCAGGTCCATACGAAACGTACCAGACGGCTGGGTAAAGCATTTGTAAAGCGCATTTGCAAACAGCCGGAGTGTTTCTCAGTCTCAAGGACAGACAAGGAGCTGAAATTGTTGCCATGGTGAGGAGCGGCCGTGATTTCGATAGCAGGTTTTCACAATAAGTCTAGAGGTAGATTACATAGGAGTTATTTATCTGGGGACAAGAATAACTGCTGCATGGCTTTGCTGACTAACGACAATCGTGAAAAGCTTGCATCGTCCGAGCCAACACGCATGCGTGGTGTAGCACTTATATTTCCCCCAGACTTCCCTGATCATTTCTACACTTCAGGTGAATTAGCATAAGCAGAGTGCAGGACATTGTGTAATACAGTGCATGATAGTCCTTCCTGTGCACATCAGTAATGTTTTGTGCTGCGGGTTTGAATGCATGTCTGTCAGTACCTCCAGCAGCGGCTGAGTGGGTGGGGGCCGTCTCTGTTGGTGAGGGGGTTGGTGGGGGGGTGGGAGTGAGGGAGCTTTATTTGACTTGGAGTTTCTGTTCTGCACACACGCTTCCTGTTTTTACCAGCTGTGAGTGATTGCTCACTCAACAGTGGTTCATTTTATCAAGTCAGGGTCTTTATTTGTTCTGTATCAAAGTAATGGATTCATTTGCATCTACACGGGTTAAAACATGACCAAATATTAGGTGGGTTTGGATGCTCTAACGTGTTATTGCATAAGCAGCCTTTTGTATATAACTAAATGAAAGATGATTCTGGCTGATTCATTGTTGCAAGGAGGAAACCAAACTATTTGTTCCAATAGTTTACATTCTAGTTGTGTTCTCTACTGCTTCAGGTTATAGATCATGTGCAAATTGATACTATCAGAAGTAAATGTGCCAAACTTCTGAGTTTTGAGAGGCATCTCAAAGGGCTTATCTGTTGGAGCTTTAGTTGAGCTTTTATCTGAAATTTCAACATAGAATAAATGAAAATAATTGGTTACAACTAAAATAATTTAAATAATTATTTGCATACATAACGGACCACTGGTGTGCATTTACACTAAAAGCTAAGTAAATGTACAGCACATTCACCTTCCAAGTTAAAAGGTATACAGCTGATAGAACCTCGAGGAAACATAATTTGCTACTTTTATTTCTGAAAGTGCACTTTATCACTCTTCCAATTGACAAAAGCATATAGCAGGAATAATTTTAGTCTGTGAGCATGTACTTTCATTTTGAAGCCTGCCTCAAATCTAGTGTACGATCAATTTAATCTCAGGTTAGCTTTGTACGTTCTGTTCTAGTGTTCAGAGATACAGAACGTTTGGAAAGGTGGAGCTCTGGATAGTTGAAAAAAGGACAAGTTCTCGCTGGAAAGTGTGTGGGGGTGTCTCTACCAACTCTTGCTTTGCATACTTCTGCAAACTCAGAAAAATCACGCCTTGCATCAGCAGTCAGTTTACGGGAAGCCCACCACAGAAATAAAATCTGCGAATGTTATTTTAGTTTCAATTTTTTTTTTCTGAATGACGAGCTGAACTAGACTGACCTCCCTATGGGCCCATAATTATAAAACTGCAAGCAGAGGTAACCAGAAATAGAGCTTCCTTTATTCTCCCACAGGAACACACGTCTGTCTACTTTGTCACATAAACAGAGGAAATATATAAGATACATGAAACTGATGAGTTGGAGTCTAAGCTTTGCACAAGCACTGCACATGTTCAGATGGCCAAACTTTAATAACCTACACCCAGGGACAGAAAGAGCCAATCAGGCACAATCCCAATGCAATACTACCACCATCGTCACCAAGCACTACACATATTCAGATGGCCAAACTTTAATAATTTACACTAGGGGAAAGAAAGAGACAGTCATGCACAATCCAAATGCATTACTACCACCACCACTATCAATAAGCACTTCACATGTTTAGATGGCCAAACTGTGATAACCTACACTTGGGGACAAGAAGAGACAGTCATGCACAATCTAAATGCAATACTACTACTACTACCACCAACACCACCATCACTGACAAAAACAAGAAGCACTGCACATGTTCAGATGGCCAAACTGTGATAACCTACACTTGGGGACAGGAACACAATCATGCAGAATCTAAATGCAATACTACTACCAACACTACCACCACTACCAGCAAGCACTGCACATGTTGAGATGGCCAAATTGTGATAATCTACACTTGGGGATAAAAAGAGACAGTCACGAACAATCTAAATGCAATACTACTACCACCAGCACCACCAGTACCAACAACAAGGGCTGCAAATGTTCAGATGGCCAAACTGTGATAACCTACACTTGGGGACAAGAAGAGGCCACAAGCACCACCACAAACAACAACTTCACATGTTGAGGTGGCCAAACTGTGATAACTTACACTCTGGGATAAAAAGAGACAGTCACACACAATCTAAATGCAATACGACTAAAACTACCGCCACAAACAACGACGACAACGACAGCAACAGCACTGCAAATGTTCAGATGGCCAAACTGTCTGTGATAACCTACACTTGGAGACCGGAAGAGGGTCATGCACAATCTAAATGCAATACTGTACTACTACTACCACCAACACCACCACCACTATCAACAAGCACTGCACATGTTGAGATGGCCAAACTGTAATAACCTACACGAAGATAAAAAGAGACAGTCATGCACAATCCAAATTAAATACTACCACCACCACCACCACCACCACCAACAACAACAATAACTTCCCATGTTGAGATGGCCAAACTGTGATAACCTACACTTGAAGATAAAAAGAGACAGTCATGCACAATCCAAATTAAATACTACCACCACCACCACCACCAACAACAACAACAAGAACTTCCCATGTTGAGATGGCCAAACTGTGATAACCTACACTTGGAAAGTCATGCACAATCTAATTCAATACTACTACCACTACCACCATCACTACCATCACCAACAACAAAACATAATGAATGTGTGATCTGCACTAATAAAGAGAGCAGGCAAAGTTAAAGCCTATAAACAACTTAGACTCCCAAACCACGTTTACAGATCGACTCTACAAAGATTATAACGTCAAAAAAAATCCATATTGTTCCAATATATTATCGACCATAATGCAAATACGAGACAGGTGAGGGGGGAAACATGTCGCCTAGTCACTACACTACAACTAACCTGAAGCAGCCGTTGGCGTTCACCACGCAGCCGTTCAGTAAGAGCTTAGGGAGCGTCGGTATTGTCTCACACCTTACAATCAAGCGTCCAAGTCGTCCACAAGACCTTATTTTTTTACGACAGGCGCATTTCACGACAACAAGCGCGTATATACCTTATTTATCCACAGGACAAAAGCACCGGTGGGAGAATAAAAACCTATGAGGAAACGGCAGTTCAGTGTATTTCTCGACAGTATCAGCTTTTTATATACGATCCCTAACTCGGCGGAACGCGTGCACGGGGCTCCCTCGCTCGCGCAGTGCGTTGCCTGTCACTTCCCCACTCCTGAATCACTCAGGATAGAGAAGTGCGGCGCTGGACACAACATCAGCGAGAGCACCGAGTCAGATCGAGAGGGAATCCGGGAACCTGGGTGTGTGTGTGTGTGTGTGTGTGTGTGGGGAACCGAGATCAGGGCTCGAGCTGGGCTTGAAGGGACGCCGTGTCTCAATCCGAGCGCAAGAAGAACGCAGGGTTTGTGTGCAGCATGGATTAAGAAGCAGCCGGCGAGGCTCGTACAGGCAAGTAGACACGCTTAGGTTTTCATTTTCCCCTGTCCTCTTTATCCTCCGGGAGTGAAAGTCACCCAGGCCGGGGTTTGTCCTCGACTCTGACGCATGAATGAACCCTGAGGTCCGGAAATGCAGCACATAACATAAGAAAGTTTCTGGCTTTCCTCTGATAATAGGCTGTGATTGCCCTAAGCTTAAATACAAAAAACAGCCTGAGAAAGTCCTGCTACTGAATAAAATGAGGAGGGGGGGGGTGTGTGTGGGGGGGCAGTACACTATCCTGTGTGAATGCATCATCACATAATTACACTGATGCATCATCACTTAGTTATCCCTATCAATGCTACTGTAACTTTGACTTCCAACACTTCATATCACTGGATAGGCACATGTACCTGTTATTTACACGTACAAATCTACCCCCAGATATCTCTTGCAAGTGGAGCATTTACAAAAACATTTGCATGGAATAATCATTTACTGTTTCCATGTGAGCTCTAAACAAAAATCTTTATTTTTTTTTTTTGGTTTTTTTTTTTTTTTTTTTTTTTTTTTGGCTGGGATTCTTGGTTCACTGGCTTGTGACAGTTTCTTTTACATATTGTGCATGTTTGCAAAGCCTGAAGCGTGTGTGTTTTTTGGGTACTCTGAGCAGTGCAGTTGCCCGTAGATGAACGACCCGTACCACTATGCCACCCGGGGTTTACTGCGACCTGCAGGATGTGTGGGAGAAGGAGGGTCGGGAACAGGTCACCATGGAGTTCCTCCTGCCAACGGGCATCTACCTCAGTTTCCCCGTAAGATGCAGCGACACCATCGCTTCGATTAAAAAGGTAATAGAGGTCTTAGGATGCGCTGTGTTGCATTTGAAGCTCGTATCTTAAAAACAAGAACAATGAAAAACGAGGGAGGTGAAACCCTATAGGTGTTTGGCGCATCTGGCTTTGGTGCTGTGAAGTCTAGATTAGGCCTTGGATTTTACTCGAAAGAACAATTCTTCACATATGCATATCAAGAGCAATTAAAAAAAAAATGAAAGCAAACAATAAATGCTTACATGCTGTTCTAAATATGCTCTTAATTTTATTTCCAAATAATAACATTGAACCCAGCTGGCTCACATACATAATGTAATGACTGCTATAAGGAAATTGTGGGTAACATGATCGGCCAATCCTTGCACTTAATTTAGCGGATAATCTCACATTGAAACTGTACCCAAGACTTGCACCCAAGAGCTGCTGCTGCAATCATAAACACTGTTCTTTGCTCATCCCAGTACAGTTTGACTTTATAGTATACACTTGTAAAAGAGTATATAAAATATGCTGTGTTGTGTAATCCCACTATCTGGAGTCACCCAGAAGAGGATGTGTTCCCTTTTGACTATCAACATTTCTTCCTCATGTCGTCTCAGGGAGTTGTAACTGCCCCGCTGGCTTGCTCATTAGGGATCTAAATGTACATCTGGATTTCTTTAAAGCCACATTGTGACAATATCAATTGCTAAAAACATTGAATAGAACTTCGAATTGCTACAACATATTATTAAAAGTTCTAACCAGCCCGAATGTCTGTCAGATGTTGTGGAGGAATGCCCGGAGCGAGCCACTCTTCAGCATCCTGAGTGATCCCGATGCCTACGTGTTTACCTGCATCAACCGGACGGCGGAGCGGGAAGACCTGGAGGACGAGCAGCGGCGCCTGTGTGAAGTGCGGCCCTTCCTGCCTGTCTTCAAACTGGTTGCACGAGAAGGAGACCGAGTGGAGAAGCTCATTAACACCCAGATCAGCCTGCTCTTAGGGAAAGGTCTGCTCTTTTTGATTTACCTGTAACCCAGTCTTCTCTTCCAGCTTATTGTTTGGAGCTTAGGGACAGTAAGGGCAGCCAGGCAGTGGTCAGACATATTGCTGAATGAAAGTCGTACACACCTCCACATGCCAGCGAAACATGTTTTATTATGGTATAACCACTAGCAAGAAATGAGGAAATTATTTAAGAATAAGTACAAGACAGTGTTGTACCAAAAACCTCTACATCTTCTTTTTCTTCTTCTTCTTCTATTATATTCTACATCTATTTATACATATAGAAGTCTACATATTTAAGAGGCTATTAACTTGATGCTCTCAGATATCGAAAAGATTGCAAATTAGTGCTTTATTAAATGCGTTGTTCATTAAGAGTGTGCTTCATTAAGCTGCGTGCTATGAGTGCCTCGTTAGAGTGATTGGTTTAGTTCCATTTACATCTAATACAGTTTTACATTTCCTTACACTTATTCCTTAATGTCTGATTATTATTATTATTATTATTATTATTATTATTATTATTATTTAGAATATTTAAATTGATCCAATTTCTTGATCAACTGAAATGTTAATATGCAGCGTTCAAAAACTTTGGACTGGCTTTGAACGTGAGGTCATGCAGTGGGACAAACTACAGTGCATCCAGGGCCAGAGTACAACATAAAAGGACTGCAACAGGAAGTAGAAGACAAGATCAGTGTAAA
The DNA here is from genome assembly GCA_030068335.1 of Chrysichthys cranchii. Lineage (NCBI taxonomy): Eukaryota > Metazoa > Chordata > Actinopteri > Siluriformes > Claroteidae > Chrysichthys > Chrysichthys cranchii. The sequence continues at coordinate 6,160,829 of JAQMCW010000015.1, read as the reverse complement.
AGAAAGTCTCCAGTCCCTACAGTGGAACGACACTTGTAGCCTCTTGAATGATTGCATCTATATGATGAAGATGTTTCTGTCCCACTGAAAGCTTTCAATTTGTACCCACTGACTCGAAGCATGCAGTCCTGTTTGCTTCCTAAGCGTGTGTTTGTATTTGTGTCTTGTCTCGCGTTTGTAGGCCTGCACGAGTTTGACACTCAAAAGAATCACGAGGTGAACGAGTTCCGGGCAAAAATGCGCTCTTTCTGCGAGGAGAAAGCTCAGGAACGGCAGCGGTTGCCATGGCATCAGTGGATGGAGTACAACTTTCCCTGTGACTTAGAGCCGATCTCCACGGCGGCTCAAAGTGGGAAGTTGCACGCAAGCGTCAAAAAGATTTTTATTAACGTCAAGTTTGAGGGCAGCGAGGTGAGTCAGTGTGGTTTATGGGTCCGGGCCCATCTGCTTTGTTTCACATTACATCCCACGGAGGATTAATTAGCGAGGCTTCATTCGTACCCTTCAGTGTGACTACTCGTTAGATTGTGAGACATTCTTCTAGCTTGTAGTGCGTGCATCGTACTTGTTGTTTTGTATGTTCCCTGCTAATTTTAGAACGACATATTTTAAACACTTAAAAGACGTTTTGAAACGGTGGTAATGTCACCCAGCAGCGTGTGCGCTCACATACAAGGCCTGGTGACCCAGATTTCCTGAATGAAGAATTGTGTAAAGTAGTATATTTATACAACAACATGTTGCGTGTGAATCCCCCACCCACACTGCCTGTACCTTCAGCTCTGTAATCCCTCTGTACAATAAGACTGAGAGAGTGTGAGTGTGTTTGTCAAAGGAAAAAGTCCAGCACACGTGTCGCTGTTTTAAATGCCAGCTAATATCACTAGAAGCATATCAAAATCCTAACTCTTCTGTGTATGAACAACATCTACCCCTCTTTGCATAGGGTTCCTGTAAGTATCACAACAAGTACTTTCCAAACTGTTTGTCTAATTAACCCTGATTTGTGCTTTAAGCAAGGAATCGTAGATAAAAAAAAACAAAACAAAACAAAACAATGTGTGTTAACACAGAGGAAAATAATCACTGACAGGGTAGTGATGCAAAGCAAAGTTACAGTCTCAAGCCTAAAGCTGATTCGTATAACAACGCTAATAACAACGCGTCAACACAGCAAGGGTTTTATTTCTCTGTGGCCATGATTACAATTTCAAATTTATTAAGAAATGTTCCATTTAATGATATGGAAGGTCTGCAAGACCAGTTAGTTCCTGTTTTCACTTGCGTTGTAGCAACACTAAACATCTGTACCCACAGCAGCCTCTATTTTCTTTCTGTCTCGAACTTAATAAGACAAAAGAATACCAAGAAAACAGAGGAACACAAAGTCCTATGTCCTGAAGACGCTCCAGAGGTGGAAAACAAAGCTCTGACACTGGAGACTTCTTCCCTGATTATTATAATAAACCTCTTACATAAAAATGTCCCCACATCTGCGATTATACGTTCGTTGAATAACAACTTACTTGAATGATTTCGAGTGGCTCGTCCAACAATTCAAGGCCCTTCGAATCGGTTGTTACTATAGAAACCATAACAAAAGAGAGTATTAATATAACCCTGGCGTGACTACTGAAGAAAACGAATCATTTCAGAAAATAGAGGCTGCTGTGGGTACAGATGTTTAGTGTTGCTACAACGTAAGTTTCAGAAGCAGTGTGGTATAAAGTGGTACATCTTCAACCTATCCTTTTGTTCGCGCTTGCTCTTTAAGGAGAGCTTCATGCTGCAGCTGGATCCGCAGGACCTGCCCGTGGTCCTGATGAAGAACGCGCTCAGGAAAAAAGCCACGGTATTCCGGCCAGTGAAGCAGGAGAAGCCCGAGGATTACACGCTGCAGGTCAACGGGAGATGGGAGTTCATCTACGGGAAATTCCCACTGTACAGGTTTAAAGTGAGTGAGCTGGATATAGCAGGGTACTTTACATTCTGAGGTTTGCTGCGAAAAAAAAGGGAAGTTCAGGGCTGTGCGCAGTTAGCAGCTCCTGCAGATTGTGTAAAGAATAAACACAGTAGGTTTGTACCTGTGAAAAGTCATACGATGAAATGAATCGAGTTTTTACCCTTAATAGATTTGCCACTCATAGGGTCCCACTGATGCAATTTCCTTAGATATTCGAGCAGTATAAGTGAAATGGATTTTGATTTAAAATCCCTGATACGTTTGATCTTTACCCGAGATGTCAAGAGGGGTTCAGTTGGACATTTAGGGTTTTAACCCTAATAGATGTAGCGTTCACAGGGGACAGTGATACGTTTGCCGCTATTCATTTCAAAATGTCCAGAATCTCCAATGTTATAATAACATTGTAGTAATATAATGGAAATGTAATTACAAAACCTTTTTTTTTTTTCTTTTTTTTTTTTCTTTGAATATATATTTCCTTGTTAAGGGATTTATTTTCCTAACTGTAACCCAGTTCAGGAAGATTTTCAGTTCTTTGTCGTTTATCAGTTTTGTATCAGCACCTTGTGATTCCTTTATGGCAAAGATAAATGATATATTTTGTCCACTAAGCAGTTTGAAACCATATTAAGTTAGTATTATGATTACGGCTTATATTTTCATGCGGTTGTAATGGGGCTCATCCCTACTTACAGTTGACATAGAATCAAAGGTGGGCGAACTCAGCCTTAATTTAACTCCTGCTTATTGTCAATATAAACAATTTTTGTGGAAAGAAAAACACAGAACCTGTTTGTATGCATATGCTGTTGGCAGGTGTGTGTGTGTGTGTGTGTGTGTGTGTGTGTGTGTGTGTGTACATAATGTGTGACTGTATATACGGTATGAAGTAGATGGGACCTTATGGTTTTATTGGTCAAAATACCCTGAACAAATCTCTTTTTTTTCTTTTTTCGTTTTGCTCACTAAAGAAATTGTATCCGGAACATTATGGTAAAAATGTAATAAGGGTGTTTTTGACCCAAACATAAGGAGCAGGCATTCCAGACTTTATTAATCTTGCTTCGTCTCAGTGGTTTCTGCTCCGTCATAAGGACTTATTCTAATCGAACTGATGCAGCAACGACAGGCTTTCAGGCTTACATGTGTTTTGGCTTGTCTGGCACTGCTGAGGCAGTTGTTGATATTGAAACTGCCTGTACCTGCAGAGATGAGTCATCCACCTTTAGTAGGCTTTTAAAAGTCAACTACAGAGAGAGCGTAATGTGATTTGAGCTGCATTACGCTAACTAAATGAACGGGCTGTAACATTTGATGTTGATGACTCTTGTCCTGGTCTTGCTCTGGTCTGGGTCTGCGATGCCAGTGAAGTAGACCCCTCTCTCGTGCTCCCACAGATCCCCTCTTTAATGTACGTCACACAGTCTACTCTGAGCTCTGGTCGAGGAAATTCTTACTCACATGGCTTACGTATGTTTGACGTGTGGATTTTGTTTTTTTTATAATTTCTTTTTTTTTTTTTTTGCAGTACATTTTCTCATGCTTGTACGGAGGCCTGACTCCCCATCTGACCATGGTGCATCACTCTACTATCTCCAAATATCAGGATGAGCAAGGAGGCTTAAGTAACCAGGTCTCCAAGAGCCGTTCTCAGTCTAAACCTCCGCCTCTGCCTCTGAAAAAGGTAAAAGGAGGTTCTTGCACCAGAAAAAACCCAACTGTCTTTAAGAAGGGAACTGCTTTCTTCACCTTCTTCCTCATATTAGTGTCAGAGACACTGACCTTCTTGGAACTTACTTCCTTGTGAATAAGCAGAATTCTTTACTTTATTTCAGTCTTATTTTAGATATAGTCACAATGTGTATGTAAATAGAAAGCACATGATCATATAATATATATATATATATGAGAGAGAGAGAGAGAGAGAGAGATAGATAAAGATATTATATGTATATGTATGCATTAATTAGTTCTTATATGAAAAGTAGCTCTATAAATATGTTTTGTTGGTCAAACGGTTTTAATAGCAAAAATATTGTTGTACGTACTTAAGCAATAAACCTAATATTTAAATTCATGGGTCATGTTTAAGATTCCAGTATTTTTTAATGCATTTAAATTATTATTATTATTATTATTTTTTTTTATGTATCCCTATGGCGGAAAAAAATGAAGGTTTGAAAAGACCCGTTTACAGATCCTGAATACATCGTCCTTAGTAAAAGTCAGCGAATGTGTTATGTGGAAGCACAGCATTGCGGTTAACTGCCTGGATATTTTAAAACTTCTGCTTATACTTCTTAGTGCTTCTTCCACGGTGCTCATGGTGGGAAAAGCAGTGAAATAGTAGTAAAACTGACTGTAAGCTTGGCCATAAGTGTTGGTTTCATACAATTTTGGTTCCTCTTTGGGCCTTTCTTAAGTTTTGTTTTCTCTCTAATCGAAAGCGTTTTATCGCCTAGTACATTTGTTTCTAACATGCCAAATAAGAAAAGGCACCAAAGGTTGCAGAGATGTCAAAGTTTTACAAAGCAAAGAATAAAATGTATGGTGTCAATGGTTTACATTCTCCACTCCGCATGGCTTTTTTTTTTAATGCCTGGACTTCTTTCAACAGCAAAATACGTCAACACTGTGGTCCATACAGGAGCCCTTCTACATCCACCTGCTGCAGGGCACTCGGGTCAACGCCGACGAGAGCATGAAGGTCAGGCTTGCAGTTTATTCGTGTTTATTGTTAGCATGCTTCTGTTGTGGTTGTTTACCAGGCTTCTAACTGTAGCATGCAGCCGGTGTTTAAAATCATGAAGTGTGGTCATGTGACCCTGACCACATATTTCCCATAATTCATCAGAAGCGGTTGAGTAAAACATCAAAACAGGAAGTTGGGGAGTGACTATCAGGCTTTTAACGCTCTCTTGGGCCTAGATTCTTAGAAAAGGACAGCAGTGTTGCTCACACTCGCCACTTGCATCTCCGTTTTTTTTTTTTTTAACTTGAGAGAAGTGAAAAGTCATGCAGGGTTGAGTTACTTGGTAAAAGAATAAACTGTTGTACGGCTGGTCTAAATTTGTTCTGATGCATTGCAATGCAATGTAAAACAGTATGTGTTGTTGTCTCATCATAATGAACTGTGAAATTTCAAAGTGCATGGTGTGAAAGGACTAGACACTTCTTTTTTAGTCATCCAGCATGTAACGGGTTGACAGTTGCCCTCAGCTGAATATCTTAGTGTATACTTTATTAAGCCTGGAGTGCATGTTCATTTCCGGATGTAACCCACCCCATGAGTCCAAATAGATTTGTCATGTCATACAATTACCAGTGCTGTCTGCCGCTACCACCAGAGGTTCTCCATGATAGCCGTAGGGGAAACACTCACTTAAATATTTCCTCTTTGCTATCATGGAGTCCTTTCCATTCTGGTTAATGATAAAACTGGGAAAGTGGCCAGCTCCGTACTAGTCACGGGGCCTTGTGTCATTCAGTCATTCATTCATTCCTTTTTAACTGAGCCCGTCAGACATTTCTGCAGCCGCATTTACGGTTTTCCGTTGTCCTAAATGCTTGTAATCTGTCGATCCCGGAGTGATATTTTGGTCTCTGTTGTTTTTTCCGCTCAGCTGGTGGTGCAGGCAGGCCTTTTCCATGGCAGCGAGCTTCTCTGTAAAGTGGTGACCAGCAGTGAGGTCAGCGTGTGCTCAGACCCAGTGTGGGACCAGAAACTGTTGTTTGATGTCCACCTGTGTGACCTTCCTCGCATGACACGCCTCTGCTTTGCCCTCTATGGCGTGCTCGACAAGCCCAGGAAGCAGCGGTCGACCAAAAAGAAGAACAAAAAGGCTGTAAGTCTTTGGAAAGGGGGAAAAAAACCCCCACAAGATCCAAATTCTTTTATTAAAATAAACTTTCTGAAATTGCTAGGGAAGACCAGCAGAAACTGAGCTCCACAACTCAATCTATAAGTTACAAGTGGTGAGCTTTACATGCCAAGAAGAGTCAGGTAGTCATATCAAAACCCCTCTGACCATGCAGACACAGTCATTTTAGTAGAGGTAGAAGGTGAGGTGCAAATCTTCAGGTGGCTGTGTGTGTGTGTGTGTGTGTATGTATTTGTTTATGAGGATTTGTACCAACCACTTTTGACTTCTGCTTTCTTGGCCACTTCCCTTTCATAGTACGGGTAGAGAAGTCTGCTCATTCTGAGGCGAGGAAACGAGAATTGTCTCTCTGTCTGTCGCTAACCCTCAGTGTGTTTATTTTCAACGCTACAAAGCCACGTTTAACTGGGTTTAAGGTGAAATACAGTGTAAAGGTAGTTAGAGTGACATCAGTTCCAGCAAAAATTACATTTATGATATTGACCTCCCAATATATAAATATTTTAGATTTTTGGCGTAAAATGTCATTTTAACATTTTTCTCCTTTTAATTTTGTCTTTTTAATACAACTAATAAAGTTTTAGGAGTTTATAATAATAGATAATAATATATATATAATATATAATAATAAAATAATAACAATACATTAATAATGCTAATAATACAGTACTTTAATAATGCATGAGGTTTATTTACTATGTTATGATTTACCGTTTATCATTAATACCACAGATGCTCTACTGACCTGCAAGGCTATTTTGCGAAATGGTGGCCATGGAGGTGGATGTTATGGCAGAATAATATCAGTGTCCTGATACATTACGCCATTATACACTTTTCTGAGATGGTGCAGATTGCAAATATCCATACCTTTTTATAACACTGACCAACTTCGCCATTATTCACGGAAATGAATAGGCAGTTAATTCTAGGTAATATATTTGGGTGCCAATTTCAAAGAAAGATTTTTTTTATGTCTTCCTGGTGCTCGTAAGATGCATTTTATATATGAATATATATATAGATATCAATAGAAAAGAAAACGCGGTGGGAAAAACACCTGAATGGAAAACCCTTTTTGTCAGAATGAAATCTGATAAGTTATATTATTGTTTTTGAAACCAGAGAAGGTATATTAATTGATCGCTACAGTAAACAGACGTGACTGCCCAAGCATTTGTTCATGTATACAGTACATAAATTATAAATGAGGTGAAGTTGCCCAAATACTTCCTTAAACTCGACAAAATGCTAAAAGTATTAAACATTTATTATTCTCCGGAGCAAATTTCTTTTCAAGCACAATCCTATCATTTTAATTATAGATTAAAAGTTTGATTATAAAACAAAATTATACTTTTACACTCGTATGTCGTGTGTCATTTCAGAAATGTGTATCACTGTGTGATTTACAACCCGAATTCCAGAAAAGTTGGGACGTTCTTTAAAGTTGAATAAAATGAAAACTAAAAGACTTTCAGATTACATGAGCCGATATTTTATTCACAACACAACACAGATAATACATAGATAACATATCATCCACTAAATGAGCACATTTCAAATTTGATGCCTGCTACAGGTCCCAAAAAAGTTGGCACTGGGGCCAAAAAATGGCTGAAAAAGCAAGAAAGTTTAAAAAGATTCAGCTGGGAGAACATCTAGCAACTAATTAAGTTAATTGATA
>JAQMCW010000015.1:6128399-6139005 GCA_030068335.1 Chrysichthys cranchii | reverse complement strand
GTGTGTGTGTGTGTGTGTGTGTGTGTGTGTGTGTGTGTGTGTGTGTGTGTGTGTGTGTGTGTGTGTGCACGTGTGTGCTCCACAGTTTTCGTGAGTGCTGTGAACAGGCCTATAAGATCCTCTGTCGAAACGGTACTCTATTCGTGAACCTCTTTGCCTTGATGAGAGCTGCAGGACTTCCTGAGCTCAGTTCCTCCAAAGATATTCAGTACCTAAAGGTAAGGGGTTTTTTGGGCTTTTTTGTTTGTTTGTTTGTTTGTTTTTTAAAGCAAAATAGGATGTATACTGAAGCTATTCTACAGTAAAAAAAAATAAATAAAAGATTTGTATTTATTCAGATTATTAATTCTAACCAAGTATAAAGCCACTCAGGCCGTGAAGATCGGGTTTATATTTAAACACTCGGCAGATGGGTTTGTACAGTTGAGGAACAGGAGAGCTGAGCCGAGCAGTTAAGGGGTCAGGGCCCGGCACTGAGATTACTCTGAATTAATACCCTGATTATCAGTAACATTAAAGCCTTAAACATTAAACGTCTACTTTAAAAGGTTCTTGTTGACGACATGAGAGACAATGATTGGTTCTTGGTTCCTCTCAAGGTTTCATGTTGCCACTTTCTCTGTCTTATTCATGAATGACTTGAATTGAATCAAATGGACTGAAGTGAAATGAATTGTTTGAACTGAAACAAACTGATTGAAAACGAATCGAATGAATCGAACTGAAAGGATTTGAAATGAATGGTAACGGTGTCTTGTCTCTGGAACATTCCCGAAGGATTCCTTAGCACTTGGCAAATCTGAGGAGGAAGCACTGAAGAATTTTAAAGTGAAGTTCAACGAAGCACTGCGAGAGAGCTGGAAGACCAAGGTGAACTGGATGATGCACACTTTTGCCAAAGACAACAGATGAACGCTGGCATGTTGAAGCGGAGGCTTTGGCATGCCGTTCAAATCAAGCCCCGTTTTGAAGCTAGGATTTGAACCTGTTCCTGAATTAAGAATGTTTCTTGTAAAGTAGAAATTCCTCTGCTGTCTGTCTGTTTTGCTTTGTTTAACTGTTAAAGTCTTCGCTGCGACTCAGTGGAGCTTTCCTGCTATGTGTGTATGAATTACTTGTGAGAAATGTAAGAAATTCTGCAACTCGTAATTGGCGCTGATGTATCCTCAGTCACTGACTTGACGCTTTGTGAGGCACTGGAAAATGTTTTCGGCTCTGAATATGTGATCTGAGAGAGTGTGTGTATTTATGACTATTAGCTGTACAGAAGTTATTGACTACTGGCCAGGAGAAAGAAACACGTTGGGTGTTTCCTAGAGTTTACATTCCATCTTACTTAAAGTTTTACTTTATCTATTTGTACTTGAATGTTTGGGTTGTAAATATTCCTTATTTTGTGAGTTGTATTTTGGTATTTAAACTTTTCGGCAGTATTTTGGATTATTTTTTAATTATGTGTATAAAGGAAAATCATGAGATTATTCATAAGTATGGCTACGAGACAGCGTTCATACTGAGGAAACGCAGAACTGAGCCTAAAATGTTGTGTCTTGGATATTTGTGACCTGTGGAATGAGATATTTGAGATATTTATTAAGAGCTAAAGAGTTTCTGCACATATTGTCCTCGCGTACATGTGGGTTTTATTTGGGTTGTCTAGTTACCGCCCACCTCTCAGAAACATGCTGTTGGGTTGATTGCTTATGTTAACGTGCACAGTCCTCTGCACTGGACCAATGTCCTATTCGGAGCGTTTTCCCACATCGTATCCATGGATCCTGGGCTAGGCTTTGGATCCACCCTGACTCCATGACCAGGATGAAGCGGTTACTGAAGATGAATGAATGAAAGAATGAATGAATGAATATTTTTGGGTCTGTTGTCCATACATGTTTCGGCCCAGAATTTTTCCACAGTTTATTGGCAATGTGTGCACTTCACAAAGACAGATCAGTTTAATTGATCTACCTCTTTGGTAAATGTCAGGGAACGGCAAGAAAGAAGTTATATATCCTGGCAGTTAAGAGATTTATTAACAGTTGGAAACAATATGTGCCTACGTTTGAGATTCACTGTACTCAAACACCTTTGAGTTACTTTTGTTTGTGTAAAATCACACTCCTCTATCTTCTTAATATTTAAGTGCAGCTATGTATATTCGAGGTTTTCATTTTTGAGTCCTTTTGATGTTCAGATGAAATCTGCCTTATTTTCTGAATGTTAGCAGTAAATACCATGGTGTTCAATCCTATGACCTGAATGTCATTTAAATGTGTGTCAGTGTTTGAGCAGAAAAGGAAGGGGAAGTTGGGTCTGTGGGCCAGAAAAGATGACAAACACTTGTTGCATTTCAAAGTTGTTTTTAAGCACACCCTTTGACTTGTTTCCTCTCAGAGGTACTACTTTACGTCACAGCACTGACCACTTGTAAAGCATAGGGGGTTTCTAACAAGGCAGATATTTCAGAACGAGTACAATGTACGTGAGCTTGTCTGTTAGTTTACCTACATACAGGCATGTTGGGTTGCTAATAAGCTAGTGCCCTGATTAGCTGTTTTGGCAACTAAACATACCAATAAAATATAATAATAGTAATAATGAAGATGATGATGATGATGTGATTTCTTTCATGGCATTTTCTTTTAACAACTTACATTGATATTAGCTCACTGACTAGCCTTTTAATCCTGTAGCTCCCCACTAAGTAGGTAGCTAGCAAGAATGATAAGTAGGATGCTAACATGCTATCAGAATGAAACAAAGCAATGTTCCTGATCTCTACAGTAATTTTGACCCAACTCCTAGGACCCCTTCTAAGAACGTCTTATGACCTCATGAAGTATTTGAGCAGCGCTACAGATTCCCTCAGTGGAAAGAATAGCGTGCTAAAGCAGTACTGAAATTCATTATGAGAGTCTCTTCAAATGATCTGTCTCTCACGAATTTCTCATCAACCTCTTCACTTTGTCTGCCTTAAAATAATGGTGGGCAGATGAAATTTTGACAACTTTGTAAATGTTAAAAAAAAAAAATTCAACACAAGAACACTTAATGCAACCCTAATTTATTCACCAGTTTTTAAATAAAATGATTACATTAGGAAATATCTGTGCAATCCTTGTGTACAAGGCGTTGCTAAATGTACCAGGGATAGTTTGTTGAGGGGAAAAAAGCTTTAAATGTCATAAAGGACAGATTTTCATGATGTAGTGTCTGGAATTTTGTTCATTATTTTGCCATTTATTCAATATGTAATACAAAGAAAATATATTTAATTCTTAAACCGATTTCTAATTCTGCATTTCTGCAACATGTTCCAAAAGAATTGGCAACAAAAGACTGGGAAAGTTGCTGGGAACATGCTCAAAAAACACCTGTTTGGAACATCTCACAGGTAAACAAGACATATGTAGCTGGTGATCGTATCATGATTGGGTATAAAAGCGACATCATTATTCATACACAAGGATGGGGCATGGTTTATCAAAATACAATTTCAAGAGTTCAGGTTCTCAACATACAGTTTCAAGTAATTTAGGGATTTTACCATCTATAATCCATAACGTCATCAAAAGCTTTAGAGAATCCAGACAAATCGGAGACTCAAAACAAACACTGAATGCCCGTGATCTTCAAGCCCTCAGGTGGCACTGCATTAAAAACCGACATGGCTCAGGAGCAAGTTCTACAAATGTAAAGCAAAAGACATCAACAACATCCAAAAACTGATGCAAAGTGGAAAAGTGTGCTGTGGTCTGATGAGTTCACATTTCAAGTCATTTTTGGGAAATCAAGGACATTGTGTGCCCTGGGCTAAAGAGGAAAAGGACTGTCTAGATTGTAACCAGCGCAAAGTTTAAAAGCAAGTATTTGTGATACCCATGGCATGGGTAACTTGCACATCTGTGAAGGCACTATTAATACTGTAAGGTACATACAAGTTTTGTAGCAACAAATACTGCTATCCAGACAATGTCTTTTTCAGGGACCCTGCTTATTCCAGCAAGACAAAGCCAAGCCTCGTAGTGCATGTGTTACAACACTGTGGCTTTGTAGTAAAGGGATATGGGTATTAGACTGACCTCCCTGCAGTCCAGACCAGTGTGTGGAGCATAATGGAGTGCAAAAAATGTCAACAGAGACCAAAGCAGTTGAATTTTTAATCAAGAAAGAATGGGAAAGAATTTCAAAAACTTTGGAAAGACTTTTTAAAACTTCAACAATTAGTGTCCTCAGTTTCCACAGGCTTTACTGAGTGTTGTTGAAAGAAAAGGTGATGAAACACAGTGGTAATCATGCCCCTGTCCCAACTTTTTTGGAACGTGTTGCAGGCATCATATTAAGAATGAGTTTAAATTTACAAAGAAAAAAACCCCAGACAATAAAGTTTATTATGTTGAACATTAAATATCTTTACTTTGTATTGTATTCAGTTGAATATTAGTGGAAAAAAAAAACTTTTGCAAATCATTGAATTCTGTTTTTATTTTCATGTTATACAGCGTCACAATTTTTCTAAAACTAGGGATGTATACTGTGAAATAAAACTCTGAGACATTGTGACCCTGTTATTAATATAAACAATACAGTGGTGAAATTTAACAAGACAAATATCTTCATTGCAGTACGACTGTAACTATTTTAAATATCTTCTATTTTTATTATTATTTTCAAATCGTAGTACATTTATTGTATTGTACCTTAACACTGACTTGAATTAACCCAGTTACTGTTTTTAGTTTAGCTGAATGTTTTCTGAACTTTATGCCTCTAGAAGCTTTTAGTTCAAAGAACATTCAGTCTGTCTCTGCTGGCCTGTAATGGTAATTTAAATAAAATGTGTTTTCCAAATGGTTCCTGGTGGCTAATCTATTTTTATTGATAGAAATTACCTACCCATGAAAGAAAGCTCTGCTGGTTTCTTGTGGCATTTCATTACCCGAAAGTTCCTAATGGAAACTTACAGGAATCGGGCATTTCCTATTAAAGTTTATTACATGAGCCGAACAGTTGGAGATTTTCCTAATGGACTGTAATTTTTTTCACCAGGATAGGAGTGATGTTATATCAGATTGTTTACTTGAACTGAAATGTTGGCTTTTTCCTTCAAATTGCAACAAACCATCTACTCATTAAAATCCTCTACTGAGGGATGTTGATATTATCAGGGTTGCCAGATGGACACATAATATTACAAAGTTGTACTGTAGTTTCATTCTGTATTTTACTTTACAAATGTCTATAAACTGTCTTGTCTTACATTCTATGAAAAAAAAAAGAAAATATTTATTAAGAGTGAGTTGAAACAGACGTTCATAGAGTTATGTATATAGAAGTGATATTGAGAAGGGGTGAGAAATGTAGCCTGGGCACTAGTGCATGTTATAATATGTAAGGATTAAACCCAGCGTGTGATATGGCTTGACTCGAAGTGACTTTATTTCCTGTAGCAGCACATGCCAGAGTATATTCGCACTTGTATTATGGCGATTTGCTCAAGGGAATGTTTTCATTTTAACCCTAATTTTAAAGTTTCAAATTAAGTTTTAAGCTGTTTTTAATTAATTAATAACACAAGTTATTTCCTGTTACTTTCCCGTTAGCACCTGTCTTGAAGTTAACAGATAAAGAAAAAAAGCAGCGTGTCATTCTACTGAGAAATCAGGGAGTGGAAAGTCCTCCTTAACCTTGGTCTGGTACCATGGGGTCTATGTGACCCCAGCCCTTTTTGGACCATGTTTTTTTGGAAACTATCACGATTAGTGACCTTGCCTGCCACATATTTTCTCGTAAGGCCTTCCTAAGTATGTGACACATGTTTGATAGTTTCAAAGTCTGTCCGCTTATTTTTTATTTAGATTTATTTTCACTTTGGGGTCAAATTAATCCCATAGTACCTTCAATGTTATAAAGGTATTTTTTCCCCTTATTTCAAGGTTCTGGCTGCACAGTGGACGAATCTCTCCTTGGATTCCGAGGAAGATGTAGTTCCACTACAATAACAGTAAACTGGGAAAGACTGGGAAAGAAAAAATAAATGTGTTTTACAACCACAAAAAAGGCGGTGTGGACAGCCATGTTCAATTGTCCCCCATGCTATCAAGAATGGGACTTTTTTCATGGTACCAGAGCAGGGTTAATAAACATCTCCTTGAGGAAAACTTTCTCGAAACGATCAACGATCTATCAGAGATTATACATCTTTAGTAAAACACACGTTTTTAAAATCCATTTATTATGAGCACTACATTATGTGGCGCCACACGAATCCCTGTGGATGAGCGGTTACTATAGAAACAATCCCGCATCAGAACGTGCTCACTGATATGCACCTGTGATTTGCCTTGCAGCCGGAACTACTTTCACACCTACCGTTATAGAGACGGATCAACACCTTCTGACCAATCAAAATCGAGGATTCAACAGCTCCGCCGCGTAAACAGACATAAATCACCTATTTTACATCACCTATTTTACGCAAAAATAAAAAAAGGTGTACAGACATCGCCCCCTGGTGGTCAACGCTTCGTAGTCCACGGCAGAAACTGCTGCAGCACCTTTCCTTCGCTTCAGCCCTCAATTCCTCTTCACGTTCTTTTATTACCACCCGTATTCAGACAACTGCTACCTGGAATTGGCTGGTCCGCTGTAGTCACGTCGGACAGTGTCCAATCAGCGCGCAGAACTCCGGGCTGATCCTAGCGCAATGGGCGTGGCCTGTCGGAATACGGGTGTGAAAACACACCGTCTCCGCTCCTCCTTTGGCTCCACTCGCAGCTCCCATCGATTGTCGGGGATGTGACCCCGGAACAGGACGCTTCTTCGGAAACAACTTAGCATTTAAATAAGACCCAAACAAGAAAAAAAACACCCTGGACCAGGAGAGGTAAGTGAGAAAAATCCCCCGGGTGGAATGAGGTTCTTAAAATAACTGCTAGCAAGCGTAAATTGTGTTAGCATTGAGGCTTGGGTTAGCCTGGTAGCTTAGCTTAGCATAGCTCGGGGTAGTAATGAGTGTATGGGAACTTCATTGAAGGCTTTGTTAGAAACCACAGAGCGCTCAGCTCGCTTCATGACATGCTGCACACAGGGCTGTTTACTTCATTTAACCGCCTCAGAGAGCGACACAAAAGCCCTGCAGGAGCACACAGTGTCGATTGAGTGTCACAAACATTTACATTTGGATTTTATTTCAGGAATTACTAAGAAAAGAAAAGAAAAGCTGATGTTCTGAGGAAACTGGTGGTGGACAAGTGAGCAGGTCTTTATCCAGATCCTCAGTCTTCAGCACTGAGACTCCTCACCTCACTGGAGTCTCTGTCTGTTTTTTCTTTGTTATTATTATTATTATTATTATTATTATTTGAATCAGTACAACTTTCTGTTCCTGGAGCTCTCGGGTCAGTCTGATCTCCATTCTGGACATTCAGCTCAGCCTTGTGGGTTTCATACAGCTTTCCTTTGGGTCTCCTCTGTCCTCTGTTTATTTTCCAAGCCCTCACTCGCGGTTCACGTCAGGTAACATTACTCTGTTATGCACTCATTACTCATAGGGATGGTCTGAAACGCTAACTGAGCAGGAATGTCACGGCTTAATGCAACACTTCTCGGGGCTCGGCGCAATGCCCTGGGTGATGATCAGAGTCTATTTTTGTGTCCCCCACACCCTCGGACCCATTGTGGATCTGAGCACGAACGTCATATTCGCCTGGGACGGAAGATCACCTGTTCAGGACCCGATAGCGATGTTGGGGAAAGTTTTGGGGTTGACTGAGGGAACCGAGCCAGGTGTGCGCTTAAAGTAGGATCTCATTGGCACGGAAGGAATGAGGTGAATCCCTCAGACCGCATTCAGTATCAGATAGGTAATATCACTCACTACCAAGTGAAAAGTTTTACTGAATGAGTTCTTTGTATTTTCTTTAAGGGGATCACGGCGGTGTCGTTCTACACAGGCTATGCTGAGATCGATGATCATGAGCGTTTCGCTCTGTCGAAATCACAGTTGCGTATCCCGATCAGTCAGTATCACAGCAACGCCCTGCATTCTCGCTGACTTCTCAGGATAGTACCTGAATGCTTCTTTTTTCGCCCCTTTTCTGTGAAAGAATAGGCACCAGTTGAGAATCACTCGTCATCTCCATCGTCACGTGATTATTTTTGCGAAATGCTCACACACTCGTGTCGTGTTTAAGGCGAATATTAAGGTTGAGTTTTTCCACACTTCTTCTGCATCGTTTATTCGCGTCGCCTTATATGTGTACAGACCTTGAGTGTGAATGTGTGCGTGCGCGTGTTGTGCGCCCTAGGGGTATTCTCAGCTCAGCTCATTTCACCTCACACCTAGTGATCCCAGTGATCCCAGGCTCTGTATCCACCATAACTCCTATATAAACATAAACACAGTTAGATTTTTAGTAAGTACATTTGACGTTACAGTATCCATCCGTGTGAATGAAGAGCTTAGGAATTACTACACTATTTATCTTAATTTGTCTTAGAAAAAATAACATTTTGGATGAGCTTGCCAGTTTCGTATTCGTTTACGTTTAATTACCGAATGAAACATAAATAAATAAATAAATAGAAATTGAGACTAAAATCTTAAAAAAAAAAAATAAATCTGTGTGATTGTGCAGCTCTGATGAAACCATACAGGCGTCTCTTTAAAATTAAATGAAAATACTAATGACATGATAAATCAAGATTTATAAATATGTCATTAGGCATCTCATTAGGTAGCACTCAGCACTAAGACCTGAACTCAGACCAAAAAATGATGAAACAGTGTAATCCTTTGTGGCGAGAATTTCCCTTTTTGCTGACTGTAGCTCTGATTTTAATTCTCTCCTCAGGTCAGAATCCACTCTTTGAATTCGTATTCGCACATTTTGTGTCACACGCCGTAGCACATAATCCTGAGCTAGAGGTATTATTCATGACATCTTGGATCTGATGTTTATTTACAGCAGTCTTACATGGATTTGGACGCAGCTCCCATTTTAGGACTCAGCTCCGGGTTCCAGCACTGGGGCAGGTGGAGCTCTGGCACAGCTCAGCCTCCTTGTCCCTTGGGGAGATGATCAGCTGTCTTTGTGCAGCAGGCTTAGGCGAGGCTCAAACCCCCTGCCGTGCTCCAACATGCTTTATATGCTGAGGGTTGAACTTCATGCCTTGAATCTCAGACCCCTCTAGTTTCTCTCAGACGGACACTGCTACTACACGGTCATGACCTCGCACACTGATTATAGGTTACACACACACACCCGAGTTATCCATGTTCTAGTCCATGCAAGAAGTTCGAAAACCGTTACATGACCAGCTCTAGCCAGGTTAGCCTTTGTTAGCAATACCGGTTGATATTATAATACAGCGCATTATGCAGGATTTTTTCACATACAAACATCGTACCAACACATCCACAGATAGCAGTTGGACAGTACGGTGAATCCAGTTGATGTAATGAAACCCAAATGAGAGAGAAGTGCTAATAATCTGTATTTTACTACTTTCGTACTGTTCATGCATTCAGCAGCCATCTTGGATTTTAAGATCGTGGGTTGGTGAGGGTCTTTTATCTTTTGCCAAGTCGGAAATCGGAAATACTTTCCAGTCGGAATGTCCGACTGGGACCATGGAAGTTCTGTGTTCCCAGTTCAAATGGAACACATTATGGATCATAATGTCCAGTAGGTTGGTGTGATGCAAAGCAGGGTTACTCCAAACACCCTGGAGTCGATTATTTTCCTAGAACAACATGTCCCAAGGCATTTTATTCCTCTCATACCGCGATTCAGCACAATTTGCTGAATAATTGTCCAATTTAGTAATAAATAAAACATTGGGCTTTCTAACCGTTTAACGTTGGGAAACGTCTGCGAGACCAAATAAGTTCCTGAAATCACACAGCTTGTCATGTTACCATAAAACTTAGAAGCACAAAGACTTCAGTCCTGAAGACGTTCACTTGTTGGAAAGTAGCTGACTGGTTCGATACCCTGACACTGGAGACTCCTTATATGTAGAAAGCGTAACCCTGTCAGCGTTTTGCTTGTTTAAATAACAACATTATTTTACAACGATTTTCTATCATCAGCCTTAGATTGTGTGGGAACCATGGATGTTCCTGTGAATAAGCTGTTATTGTAGAAAGGACAATGTGTTATGGGCGAACTTATTAACCTTATATAACACTATAATAATTTTTTCACCAAAACAATCCACTTTCGATAGGAGTGGTATCGAGTAATGGAGTATATATGGGCTAGAAATCACCGTATTGTATTGAGATGTACTTTTGTACAGATCAGTATCAGAGAGCTGACAGTTGATCATTCAGTTTAAATTTTTTTGTTGTTCTGCACGGCGTAACCCGGTGTTTTATTCTATTTTATGGGCACAAGATGCTTTTATATTATTATTTTATGTTAATTCTTTCCCGCACGATCAGTGTAGACCCAGGTAGTCAGAATGGAAACTCGGTTGTTTTCAGCTCTTCTTTTCACAGGAATCTTGCACAACCTCGGCGGTGAAATCCCAACGGGACCGACTCACTGCAGTAGCGTTTCTATTGTAATTCATGATGAGCACTCAAGTGCAAGGCATA
>JAQMCW010000015.1:6107129-6120164 GCA_030068335.1 Chrysichthys cranchii | reverse complement strand
TTTTATTCCTTTGTTCAGCACTTTGGCCAGTGGTTGCTGTACAAAAAAAGTGCTTTATAAATAAAGTTGGCTTGGCTGGCTTGGCTTGGCTAAAGCCTGGGGCTCTTGCCTCCTCCTTCATGATGAAGGTACGAGAGGGTATCCGCTTCCAGAACAGGGCCGTCTCGTCCATGTTGAACACCTGCTCCAACTGATATCTGCCTTCTTTAATGATGTTCTTGAAGGTGTCGCAGACATAAGTTTCTGCTGTGGGTTTGTCCGCGGAGCCAGACTCTCCATGGAGACTCGTGCTGGCCAAGATGAATTGCTTCTTGAATTTTTCTAACCAACCCTTGCTGCCTTCTTTATGTAGCAATCTGTGGACTCATTGATGCCGTAATGGCGTCTTACAGTGGTGCAGCTCCTCCTTTCCTTTACCATGTCCAAATGTTTTACCTTTTCGACGACTGTCAGCATCTTCCGCCGGCGCTTGGGCGTCGCCCCGGAAGGAGGAGAAGGCACGGTTAGCTTTTGGGGCGTAACAAAGGGCTTTACTACATACAAAAAGCTCCACAAAACATGGCGTGTCCACAAGAAACATGGCGGTTAACGAGCGAGACGCTGGCTAACACAAACCGGTTCACTTAGGTCATCAGTGCCCAGGTGTCTGTACTTAGCTGCGTGCTCTGATTAGCCATCGGCCAATAGCAAACAAGGAAGTATGTACCCTACCATAAAAGGCCAGCAAACCAGCTGAAAAGCCACAACATTAGACCAATTTAAATGAAACCCCACGATAGATTGAAGCCGCAAAATTTGAGGCGCGATATGGCGAGGGATCACTGTATTACAGATGTTCAGATGATTTTATTTTAACTATTCGGATCAGTTGTAAATATTTTCAAGCAGAGTAAGTGTGTGTTTTTATCATGTGCATGTGACGGTTTAAACGGCGAGTGGAAGCAGCTTCATCATGGCGACTGGACAGCTAAGCTAAGTTGGCTAGCTGGTATGGTTTCAGGTTTTGACCCAGTCAGAAATAGCCTACTACTTATAGGTGATTTTTCAGGCTTGCTGTGCTGCCGAGATGGGCCAGTTTCAAATGGTACACTGCCTTTGTTTCATCACTTACTTTAAAGTGCTCCCACACAGCTGAGGTCTTCTGCGTTTTGTCGAGCCTTTAACGGCCAAGGTGAACCGAAGCATGACGTTCACTGCTGTGAGTGAGAGGCATGTCAGGCGCCCAAGCTGAGATGGTTTCTATCATCGCATTTTAACAGTGCACTGAAATAGTAGTATAAATATACTACAAGAATGTGCTGACAAAATGTATTTTGCAGTTCAGCTTTACTAGTAGGTAACATTTAGCAACAAGCAAAGAAACAACAACAAAAAAATGAAAGAAACACAAAGATCTGAATCCCAAACCTGAAAACCGAATGCTTGCCCAAAGAACAGATAACTATATAGCAAAACATTTGTATCCAGCTCCGGTGTCATGTGCTTTTGGCCATATAGTGTATATTTTAAGGGTAATTGAGGCTTAAAAATGAGTAACAATAAGGACTAGACATCTTGGTTGCAGGTGCATCACTGTTGATCCCATTGGCATTGAGTTCATTTCTGGAAATAACTGCAAGTAGCATTTTAAATTCTTGTTAAGATGCATGCCACGGAGAAATATATTTCAGTCAAAATTTGTGAAGGGTTTGCCAGACCAACACAAATTTTTTCTTTTTTCTTTTTTTTTACATTTCATTTGTTCATATATTGACTGATTGATTAGTTATGTAGAATCCATCTTACCCAGTACAGATCTGACTGTCAGGCTCTTCTTGTCAGTTTAGATGTCAGTTTAATTAGCTGACATGTTATAAAAGGCTGCCTACATCCCATAATACATCATATCTTTCCACAGTTGGGTCGAATCAGGGTTGAAATGTGTGTGTGTCATTGCAATCAGACTGTGTGAGGAAGTGGACTGAGGTTCCTTCACAGAGGTTCCAGTTTCAGTACGGTTGTTTTGGGACATGTAATTGCAGCTGCCGTTTAGTAAAATGCACTGTACGGCGATTGAGCCTTAGTGAAAGCGTGAAACGCAGCAGGTTTTGGGTTCGGGATGCACTTCACATACAGCTCTGTACTAATGAAGGATTGTGTACAATTTTGAATTTTTTTAAAAAAATTTTATGTCAGTCCTGATTTGAATAATGTGTCTTATTTTTCTACCCCGGAGGGTCTACTAGTTCTCACGTCAAGTACCCTTTTAGACAGACAGCTTATAATGTACCTACTTGTGAACTTTATGAATTTATTTTCTTAGGCCCAGAGAACAGTTTTCTAGGAAGGCTTGAGGACGACGAGCAGAAGCAAAGGCGTTGCCGTGAAGCCGTGCGGTGTCCTAATTGTGTTTTCAGCACACAGCGTACGAGACTCTGGTGTCTCTCCGAGCTGTCAAACTCGTCTCTTGCGCTGAGCCCAGACATGATCAAATGAGCAGGAGGGAGGGAGGGAGGGTGAGAGAAAGTCTCTGAAGAGCTGCCTTCCCCTGAAGGTGTACCCAGTGTCTCAGCGGTGCAGAGATGACACATCGGTCCCTTTCTGTCTTTCATCTCTCTCTCTCACTCTCACACTCTCTCTCTCTCTGTGCCAGCATTCATCATCCCCCACTCCTGCCTATAAAATGCCAGAGATGAGAGCGGATTTTTGTTAATGTGATGCAGTCCCTTTGACGCCGTGCCCTTTGGTGACTTCTGGATACAGAGACTGCAGATTAGATCTTTTTTTTTTCTCTGTCCTGTTTGTAAGCAAAAAATAATGAAGAATTGTTTTAATAAACGTCACGTTGCGCACTGAGGAGCAAATACAGCATAAAGTCTGGGATTAGGAAACACGAGATTCTGTCATTTAGAACAGGACCTGCGATTGTCATGAAAAGAGTTTGGAGGACCAAACCCCCCAATGAAACACAACCCAACATCACACAGGCTTTCAACATGTATCACAGAGTATTTGTACAGATAAAAGGCCGCAGGTCGGCTCTGGGATTCTCCCAGATTTTTCAACAAATAAATACATTTTCCACTGTCTATTTTTCTCTCTGCCACTGCTCTTTTTTTCCCTCCCCGAACAGATTTGCTGCGCTTGTGCTTTTTGCATGGAAATGATCTGAACGCCAGGTTCCCGACTGACGGCTGCTACTTTGTTTGGCCATTTATATTATTAAATGAAAAGTGTGTTTCGCTGCTTCAGCTCGAGATGTTGTGAATAAAAGCTGACAAGGACATTGGCGCTTGGATATATATCACCTGACAGGCGCAGTCGTTTTTCTGTAATTTGCATTCCTTCCTTGTGTTTTGTGGAGTATAAAGTGCTGCGCAGGGAGTCTGGCTGTAGAACTAGGCCATTAGTGAATAAGTGAGCGAGCGACACAGTGGGTGAGGTAGGTAAAGAGGGAGGGAGAGGGGGAGCAGGAGATGCAGAGTGCTCAAAGAAGCCTGCATTAAATGTACTTCAAGGGGATGTGCATGATTTCCATCATGGCATGTGTATGTTTGTCCGTTCTTCCTGATTAAGAACGAGTTGGAGTATGGAGTAGCCCTCGTGTCCATCAGAAGATGTCATTAATGCATTTTTTAGGTGGAAGATGGTGATCTCTTTGCACTCTGAAGGTTTTTGGTACAGAAAATGTCCCAGTAAGTTTTACCAACTACACCCTGAGCTGCTAGTTTAATCACTGACCAGCCCTTCTGTTACACAGATGCCAATGTTTATAACTTATCAATAGCATTTAAAACCCCCCCATATTGTCAACTGGAAAATCCTGCCCCCAGCCAGCCGTCTCCCGTGTTGTACAGCTACCAACCAGGCGTAGGTGAAGGTTGAGGGCTGAGGTTTACTTTCATAGGCATGGCTTCATGTGCACACGTGTCTCCCAAGTACACTTGATTTTCTACTGTTGTGGACAGGTCTCAGTGTTAACACATGCACGCAATGATGTTATTGTAATACCCCATTTAACCTACCGGGGGCAGAAAAGGCATGGTCTGAAAGTAGGACTGTCCTCCATAGAAGAAGATTAACATGTCCTTATAGTCTCATGGCCTGAGTTATACAGGTGAGAGTACCTCCTAACCTCCTCCATCAGTCACTCGTCGAAGGCATCCATCTTGCTCCTTCCTTGCTGTTTCTCAATCTCTTGCCAGTGTTTTAAAATGTTCGTCTTTTGTGTTTCGCACTTTGACTACCCGGTCACCATCTGCAAATACTCCCACCTGCTGAATCGGTGTATGACTGCACACTCAGTTTCGCACATGCGCAGTCAGGGCACACACGTCCAACACGAGGATTGTGGTGATGAAGAAATTTGCGTACCGCGCGCCAGGCATGGGTGTGGAGGTATACTTCGGCTTCTCTTGCTTCGTCCCAGATGGGGGAAGCCGGCCAACCAAGTCTTTTTCAAACAGTTGCTCATGCCGTGTCACAGAGAGAGCAGCGCAAGACACTCAGAGGAAAGTGCTGTCTGCCCTCTTCTGAATAGATGAACTCAAAGATGTCCACAATTGGCAGGGAACATGTCATCCCTCCAGCCAAGTGTGCATGGCTAATGACGTGGCAGTGTCAAGATTTGAACTCGCCATCTCCTGACGATAGGACGAAAGTTTTTTTTTGTGTCTCTTAGGGGCTATTTTTTCTACTTCTTGAGTCAGACCACGGGTGGATAAAGTTCACAGTGCAGAAAAGCAGTTTTCTGAATTGGAAGAGGTTGTAAGAGGTCTTTGTTTCTGGTAGCATTTACTTTCACTTTGTGTTTGTGTTGGTGAACTTTGTCCTGTGAATTCATAAATCTCTGGCAGTAGGAAACAAAACAGGGCTCTGGTTTCTTTGGTCAGGAAGTTCTGGAGTCACTAATTATTAAGTAGTGGTCACATGAGACTTGTGCCTTCCTGCTGTTGTGTGTGTGTGTGTGTGTGTGTGTGTGTGTGTGTGTTTTGTTTTGTTTTGTTTTGTTTTGTTTTGTTTTGTTTTGTTTTTTGTTTTGTTTTTTAAACTGTTGCTTAGGGTATATCCGGGGGGGAAAAATAGTAACCCTTATGCACACCTGCTTGAACCAGTATACTGTGAAGCTTGATGGTATCCCATGATCAGTCATCTTCCAGAAAAGTCTGGTTGGATCAGAGTAGAGGAAACTGAAATGATACACTAGCGTGGTGTTCTGAGAATGTTGCACCACCCAGATGAAAATATGTGCATCATGGCATGTTGTAGTTGTACATCTGGTAGGCGTTCCTGACAAAAAAACTGCTATTTTTTCCCCCCCGGTATTTTAAATATTATTTTTTATTATTATAATTTCAGTGGTGCTTCAGGACCAGGGGGGATGAACCGGGAGGAGGCCCCTGGCAAGTCTCCTGAGGAGATGTATATTCAGCAGAAGGTGCGAGTGCTCCTCATGTTGAAGAAGATGGGATCAAACGTGAGTATGAACCCAAACACGGCCAAACTCCGAGCTCATTCACATTACCACAGTTAACAAATCGACACAATTTGGGTGGTGCACAAAGCCTCACATCCACAAAGAATCTAAATGACTTTCTTTAACGCTCTCCATGGCATGTTGTTCACTTGGCTGCACGCGTGTCCCTCGTTGCAGCTGACGCCGAGCGAGGAAGCGTTCCTGCGGAGCTATGCAGGCGTGGTGCACAGTCAGATGAGCCAACTGCCGCAGCACAACATAGATCAGGGTAAGCATTCACCGCGCACCAACCAGTCTCTCTGAGTCCCACGGCTTCCGGGTGTGGAGCAAAGCTGTTTAGTGAAGGGCTTCAGTTATCATGCTTAGAATGCCGTAAGATGTGTTTGCATCAGAAATAATAGCTGAACTGAAGACAGCATTGTGTCCAATTATTACTTGTATAATGCTGCATATGACTCCAATTATTACTATTATAAGAATGCAACCACAGTTAAGGCAAATTAACAAAACAATCTTGTATACCGTATATTGCAGTATTGTTACATGAGTGCTGTGTACAAAATAAAGAAAAATGACCGAAAGTGCTGTCATAGGAAAATAATCAGCATCTGGTTGTTTTGCTGTAACCAGCCAAAGTTGATTATTTTCCTACAGCAGCACATCCCAAAATGTCTTCTTCCTCTTACACCACAGCGATTTTCCAATACTAACAAGTTTTTTTTTAATTAGTTAGAGAATGATATGGTGTTCTTTTTATCTCCCATTAATATGGGGAGACATCAGTGATCCAAGTTGGTTCCTGTCGTCACTTACGTCATAATAGCTATAAACTGTCACTCAATAACCTGTCTATTGTTTTTCCTCCCTTAAAGTTAATTTAAAAAAATGCAGCTTGTAACATTACTGAAAAAACAGAAGCCCCCAAAGCCCTCTATCTGCTACAAAGCACTAAGACTGGAGACTCCTTACAAAAATGATAACCAAACATCTCCTAACATATCAGCAATTATACACTTGCACAGAAATATGCTTATCTGGACCGGCCTGCAAACAAGTCCCTAGGAATGAGCTGTTACTGTCGAAACAAACGTATTAATATAAACCTGTGATATGACTCGTAGCCAGCCCTGTCAGACCTGTAATGTGAGGAATAACACATGACAGGCTGTGCTGTTATATGAAAGTAATGCACACCGGTGGTGTGATGAGGCACGAAGCGCAGCAACCGAGACTTCTTCCATAAACATCACTCACTCACTCACTCATCTTCTGCCGCTTAATCCTGTTCAGGGTCGCAGGGGGGGGAAGCTGGAGCCAATCCCCTGGGCAGGTCGACAATGCATAGACAGACAAGCATTCATATTCACACCTACAGGCAGTTTAGTGTAGCCTGTTAGCCTAATCCCCTCTGTGCATGTCTTTGGACTGTGGGAAGAAACCGGAGTACCCAGAGGAAACCCACACAGACACGGGGAGAACATTCAAACTCCACACAGAAAGGCGCCCTGGGGATGGATCCCAGGACCTTCTTGCTGTGATGTCAAAGTGCTAACCACTACATCACCGTGCCGCCCCTTTTCCATAAACATCTCCTAACAAAAAATGTCACCACCTCAATTATTACTTTGCGAAACAACACATTAATAGTTTAGATCATGTAGCATGTCTACTTGTACAAGTCCCTGTGTGTGAGCTGTTACTGTAGAAGCAATAATACATACAGTACAAAGTTCATGTTGGAGCCAGAAGTAATTTCCAAGCTATATGCATTTTGTATACTAGTGTTTATCACACGTGAAACGCACCACAGCACAGCATAGCGTGACCCAGTGAAATTACTTCTCTGCATTTGACCCATTCACCAAGTGAAGCAGGGGGCAGCTGAACAGCCCGAGGAGCAGTGCTTGGGGACGGTACCTTGCTCAGGTTGCCTCAGTGTACCTTGTTGGTCCTGGGCCTTGAACCCACAACCTTCCGACTGAAGGGCCACTGACCACTAGGCTACCACTGCCCATTAGCAATCCATACCTCCTGACCAATCAGATCGAGCACTGAAGTGTCCTGTGGAATAAAAAATAAATAAAATAAAATAAAATAAAAACAACATATTTTGACCAATCAGATTACAGAATTGAAAGAGCTGTGGAATTAAGGGGGTTAAAATATATTTTTTCATGAAAAAAATTATTATTAATAGTCTTTCCTTTTATAATAATAATAATAATAATAATAATAATTATAATAAATGCCTTTTTATATACATGGTCATTACTCTTATTCAGCACCAGGGGGCGCCAGGCAATAAGAGTATCTGTTCTCAGTCAAGTAAACAGTGTAAACCCCACCTGCTGCAGGGTTGTTGTTTTTTTTTTGTTTTTTTTGAAGACTGTTCATAAATAATAAAGGGTGGCGAGTAAGGTGAATAGAAACGTGCAGTGAATTTGAGCTTTGCCAATATGTTTGTTCTCTATGCAAGAAAGAAGGAATATTGAGGTTAAATAGTGTTGTTATTGTTGACATTAGTAAAAACAAGAACGGTAATGCACAAGAACATCAGAAATAATAATGATGAACTATTTAATTAATGCAAATAATAGCAATGTGTTTACTTTGACATGCACAAAACATCTGCATTTGTGTCCTGTGGAGGCTTGTGTTTGAGTACTTTCTGAAACACCAAGCATTCAAGTGATGATTTTTGTGCTCCATAGAATTATTGCTTTTATCAGAATTGACTACAGCAATGTTCTTTAATGCCCACCTAAACTAATTACTGATTTTTACAGCTTGCTAATGCATTTATTAGTCTTAAAATGCATGAAGCTGAAAGACCGGTGCACTGCAGGGTCAGGAATAATCATTACATACTTTTAGTCAATCCGGCATTAAAAGAAGTCTTTTATGTCTGTCTGTGTCCCTGAATAAAAGCAGTGCATACAATGGCAGAGGGTCATGGAGGTGAGCTGAGCTCAGTGTGCTGAGTCTTCTTTGGGACGCTGACTGTCTCTTTGCGTTGATCTTTGGTGTGACCGCAAAGGAAGAGCCTGGTTTAAATCCTTGGTATATGAGTTTAGTTGTCTTTATTTGGCACTGCGGAAAATTAACATTGACCTTTTGGCAATTTGCGGTGGTGGATAAATTAAAGCTCTGGAGTATCTGAGCTGATCGTTTAGTGCTTGGTTGCTTTTGCCTTATTTTAACGTCTTCTGTAGGCAATAAATGTTATTGATTTCAGTGAGAAAGATGATTTTGCCACCTTTTGGATTACCAGTGTTGCTGTGGTTATTGAGAGCACTGTTTAGACTCAAAGGTCATTTTTGGATCAAAGAGTAGAGTGTGTCTGTGTGTGTGTGTCTGTGTGTGTGTACAGAGCAGAACAGGCCAGGGCTCCAGAGACAAGCCACTTGGGATGCTCCTCTCAGCTCTGTGCAGCTATTGTTCTCTCATGTGAACAAACAGTTATGAAAGAGATTTTATTGTGTGCGAGACACAAATTAGGATTTCCACATTCCCACACTTTCGCCTTTTGTGTTAGACAGTTTTGTCTTTTCAGAAAGTGACAAGTGTGAAATTAGGCAGCTATTTATCGGACAAGCTGTCGGACCATTTGTGAAAACAGTTCGTCAGGTTGGGTGGAGAACAGCAGCCCAAAAGCTGTCAGATTGGCTTGTTTACAAATGTACGGGTTAACGACATAGATTTCAAACACATTTAATTGCCTGATTAGCATAAATATAAGTTATGAATTTATGCACTACGTTTTTTAATTAATATTTAAGCCTTAAGCCTGATTTTTTATTATTATTATTATTATTATTATTATAATTATTATTATTATTGTTATTTGGAATTAAAGTGGTCGGAAGATTAAAACGGGAGGATGATGGGTAGAGGGGATCTTCTGAACCATGTTAAAAATGTATGACGTTCTGAAAGCTGCGCACAGGCTCGTTAACAAGCCTTGGGGCAAGCTGGACAGTCGGCTTATTAAGGGAATATTCTGCATATCATGGTGCGTTTTCTGCAGTTTTTTTTTTTTTCTCAAGTCCGCAGGAACTCACAGTTCTTATTTTTTCCAGGCATGTCTCATTTAGCTAAGAGAGAGAGCTTGAGATGAGGCGCGGGTGTGGCGCTGTGGTCGTGGGGCTCTGCTGCACTCTGCAAAAGAAAAGCACAAAGGCTGTGGAATGAGCGAGTTAGCTTAGCGAGGCTGTTAGGGCTCATGGAAAGAACAACGGAGAGCAGAGCAGGGGTTTCCATGACGACCGCATGAGAGGCGGTGCTCCCAGAGGACCGGGTTCCATGGAGCCGCGTGACTGCAGGAAAAAAGCCGGTCTTATTAGGACTGAAGGCAAGCTGGAGTGTTAATTATGGGCACATGGTGCGAGAGCCACGTCACGCCCGGTCTTTAGACATTAAACACTCCACCCACCGTGCAGCCACACACACACACACACATATATATATCTAAAGGGTGTAATATCATAGAATGCTTTATCGAGTGTGAAATCAATGTGGATGCTCTTTCAGCGTGGCCCATGCTGTTCTACCAGACAGTGGTTATCAATCCGACGCTTCATAGCACCGCAGTGTCTGAGTGCTTCTCCGAGAAATAAAAGATGCATGTATTGTGTCTTACAATAAATGTGCTAGACTAGATGTTCTACCCCACCAGCGTCATAATATTCCTTTGTCACTTGTCACTGCTAGTCTTTATAATTCTTGCAGACAGCATAATCCTAAATTCCCCTTCTTTAATAACACTGCTGGGACGCAATATCAGGCCTTGGGACTGTTCACAGTGAAACCGGTGAGTCATGCTTCCTAGAAAACACAGGCTGAAAACAAGCAGAAGTACAGAAAGGAGATACCAAATGTCATGTAAATAAATATCCTGTAGATTATACAGGCTTGCTGTAGCTATGCTAATTAATATCCTGTGCCCCAGACATGTCTGTTCAGTATGCAGGCTATACAGAAAAAAAAAATCTGTTTTGTGATAAACCATAAATATAGACTTTCTGTAGGTTATTAGGTGATGATGTGGGCATGATTGATTGATTTATCGAGGCAAGATTCTAGCTGGATATGGAGCGTGACAGTAGGTTTGTCCTTTTTGCCCTTTTCTTTCCTTTCCAGGCCCTGCACTGATTTACTTGTTTACTGCACGCATCCCATGACAAGAATTTTAATCCTAATACATTGCTATTATAACGATTAGCTGTTTATCCTGTTTATCTCCTGGTATCCACCAGGAGAGGTCTGATTTCTAAGATCTTGGTCACGAGTCACTTTTAGCTGGTTTAACCACATTTAAATATTAACGCAGTGGTCTGCGTGTGTGCGCGTGTGTGATTGTCTGTCAGCTCCACACATTCCCTGAGCATGATTTATCTCTCCTCCCCTCACTCCAGCCTGCTTCCTGAAATGGCCGACTAATTCTGGCTGCGCTATACTTTCTGTTCTGATGCTATCAGCTACCATAGCAATGCCCTGCACCTCTTATTCCTGTCCACTCTTCAGTGCCGTGTTGGAGTCGCTACACCGGGATTTAGGGACCAGATTGTGCTGCGGGAGTTAATATTTTTGTGACTAGAATTATGCGAAATAATATCCACAGTATATCTGTAGTAGCTGTAACTAGCTTGTAGTATGATTTAATAATGAGTTATAGTGAAGAACTGGGTTGGGTGACGGTGTGAAAAATAAAAGAGGGGTATAGAGAAAGATGGTGTCTTGTGAATGAATAGATATTGTAGGCTAGAGGTAGAAAGGTGCAAATAGATAAAGCAGACAAAAATAATGGAGAGAAAGAGTTCTAATAATAGATCTAAAGAGAGATTATTATAGAGAGAGAGGTGGCAGATAGAGAATGAAAGAGCAGATAGATGGAGCAGGTAGCAGCTGTTTGTTCATAGGCGCTTGCAGCCTGCCGGGTGGTGATGCAATCCAATCCGGAGCTGTTGCTAGGCGACGGCTCTGCAGGGCCCTGACGTCCGTGCTGCACTCGCTGCTGTGTCTGTGACTCGCCATGTTTTAGAGGAAGGGGCATGGACGAGCTAACTAACGGGTTGATAAGCCAATGCACACGTAGCTTTATTCACATGCCCTTCACACCCGTATGTGTGTGTGTGTGTGTGTGTGTGTGTGTGTGTGTGTGTGTGTGAGTGAGAGAGAGAATGTGTGTGACCCCTCAGCAAGTCCTTATGCAAGCATGAGCTCTGTTACACAACCATCATGATGCAGGACCAACGGCATCAAGCTCACTATCTGATATAATGTCATTTCATGCAGTCGAAATCTTTACAAGTATTTTTCAATCCTAGACTTTTTTCGTCACGTTATTTTTAATTCCGAAGTCACTATTTTTCGAACCACAAATCAACACAGGTTTTCCTATTTCAGTCAAATGTTAATGAGGTGGAGTTAGGAAGGTGAGTAGGATGCGAGACAGCATGGCTCCTTGGATTCACCGTATGAAAGTTCAGTGAACCGTATGTATCAAGATAATGCAAAACAAAAGTTCAGCAGTGTGTCTCATTATAGATTAATTAATGTACCCCTTCTTTCACCTAGCTTGTGGGAAATGTCAGGTCCCCGTGTTGCAATGACTCAAGCCGTGTAACCGAACAAAATAAATGAGCTAAAAGAGCCTAGTTGTGATACATTTACCGGGATTTTTTTATATTCATCATGATAACGCAGTGACTCTTTTTTTTGTTGTTGTTACTTCAGGCTTTAGCTGATTTGCAGAAGGAAATTACAGTGCATGTTTTTAGTTCAGTAGTAAAAAGAAAATACAAAGGTCAGATTTTATTATGTTCAGGAAACATCGTCTTTATTTTAGAGCCTGCGTGAGATATGCATCCTTTCACGCTTTCAGGCATGTTTCAGGTCCCATGAGGATAGAGGAGAGCGTGTCCTTGAATTCTGCATTTCTTTTTTTTCCCTGAGCATTTCAGCTGGCTTCAGTCTCTGTTTAGCTAGTGTGTGTTTCTCTGCAGCCTGCAGTAAATATTGATTTTTTTTCAGCTGCATAATAATTTGAACTGTCTATGGCCTGTGTTAAGGCTTTTTAATTTGGGGAGCAAAAAAGATGCAGACAGACTTTTAATCACAGATCCAACCAGAGTGAATCTGTGCTGTAGGTCCGAAGACACTCTGATCCACTCTGATGTGGGATTCCCATGAATGAATAAGATTGTGGGATTGCTTGTGATATGACCTATGAACCAAATGATTAAAAAATGTGTCCTGATCGTTGCTTTATACGTCATCATAAGTGGATAGAATATTATTCTATGTGTATAGAATAATAGAATGAGTGTAAAACTTTTTTATAAACTTGGTTGATAGTTGATGGCTGATATACTCAGCTCAGTAGTTATTATTCGTCTTCGTCTTCTGCCGTTTAATCCTGTTCAGGGTCGCGGGGGGAAGCTGGAGCCAATCCCAGCTGACATCGGGCGAGAGGCGGGACGCCAATCCACCGCAGGGCAACATACAGAGACAGACAACCATTCACACTCACACCTACGGGCAATTTAGAGCAGCCAATTAGCCTAATCCCCTCTGTGCAT
>JAQMCW010000015.1:6090393-6103647 GCA_030068335.1 Chrysichthys cranchii | reverse complement strand
GCACCCGTGCCAAACCCGGGGCTCGAACCCAGGACCTTCTCGCTGTGAGGCGACAGTGCTAACCACTCAGCCACCGTCGCCCTAGTTATTGTTATTATTATCATTTATTTATTTATTTTTTTATTATTGTTGTTGTTCTAGTTTCTGATGAAGCAGACTACATCCCTTTCCATACAAGCATTAAGTTTATTCAAGCATGCAGAGTTTGAAGAGTTTGGAATAATACCTGAAATAGCCAAAAGTATGTGGACACCTGACCACTTGCGTTTCTTCCCCAAGCTGTTGGTGCAAAGTTGGAAATACACAGTTGTATGGAATAGCTTTGTATGCTGTAGCGTTAAGATTTCCCTTCACTGGACCTAAGAGGTCCAAACCTGTTCTAGCATGACAGTGCCCCTGGGCACAAAGAGAGCTCCATGAAGACATTTTTTGCCAAGGTTTGAGTGGAAGAACTTGAAAGCCCTGACCGCAACCCTAACGAACATCTTTGGGACAAATTGGAACGCAAACTGTGAGCTAGGCTTCCTCAGTGACATCACTATTGCGCTTGTGGCTGAATGAGCACAAATCCCCACAGCCACGCTCCAAACTCTAGTGGAAAGCCTTCCAAGATAATGTTGCAGCTGTAAGGGTTGAATTTGGGATGGGTTGTTGAACAAGAGCATATGGCTGTGATGGTTCAGAGTATTTTTCACACTTTTACTGTCTCAATAGGCTGTGTTTAGGAAATATTTTTTTAGGTCCAACTAAACTAAAAATTGCCTTCCAGTTTTATGTCCATAACACAGATATTTTTCATACTACTGTGTGTATGTTGATTATTTCCAGTTACTCATAAATTACCTGGCACGAACTCTGATATATTTTTCTCGACTAACACTGAAAACAGCCGGAAACCACAAAACAGTGAGAGCTCGCCTCCTATATGAGATGCGTGCTAAATCTCCCAGTATTGCAGCTCAACCACTGCATCACCTACAATGGGCACACACAGCAACTCTGCATTCTTTTATAGGGTGCCATTTCTTTTGAACTTGAATCTAACCGTTCTAATGAAGGTCTCAAGTGAAGATGATTCTGGCTGATGAACCGAGTCCTGTCAGGCCTCATAAGGGATTTCTGTATGATCTGAATGGATGACAGGGATGAAAAGCAAGGCCAGCAGACATGAAAGGGCCTTCCTCTGCCTGCGTCCCTGCTTATTAGGCTTAGGTCGTATAAAGAGACGTCCTAATGATCGCCTGTGATGTGGGCCACGCAGACAATCCTATCGTCCTGTTCCAAGCACAAACTGTGCCGTTTCGACCTCAGAGAAACAGGCCTCCACCCCCTTGAACATGTGTGCACACATCCACAGTGCGGTGGATGCTTGTGTTTGATATAGTGTGTCCTACTTTTATCTGTGCACATAATTAGATCCATCAAACCAGGCAGTGTTACCAGTGTTGCTTCTTTTTATAGAAATACAGAGAAATAAAGGCAGGTTTTCTCTCAGAAGCACCACTTAAAAGGTGCCTGTAATCGGTCTGGCTGCATAACACTAGTGAGGGTTTTAGATCAAAGACTTCTGTTTAGAAAATCTCTCTGAGCTTGCCAAAAAAACGACTAGCGTTTACCCCGACATAGAAATTGACTCACTTACTTCATGCCATTTATTTATTCACATTATGGCTCTAGGATATACAGCACGGATGTCCTTTTTTTTTTTTTTTTTTTTTTTTTTGGGTGTTGTGTAAAATATATAAAATGTCTTTATGACAACTGATTTGAGTGTTTTTGTGTATGAAACATCTAATAAAGTGTGGAATGGAGAAAGCAAGAAAGAAATATGGTTTAAAAATGAATATTTCAGTCATTTTTGATTGACAAACCTGTGCTTGGTGAAGGGGTAGGTTTGCGGTCATCACTTAAAGCCAACTAGTGGCTCAGCTGTTCGGACAGTTCTTGGTACCAGGTGAATGTCTTGATCGTCTTCCTTGTCAGAAATGGTGAGTCAAGTCAATCCATGATAGAGAATCTGGGAATATGGAGTGAAGTTTCATAAGGGTCTACAGGTATTAGGGGTATTAGGTGGTATTTGGCTTTTGTAAACAAGCAAGCAAGTGTTTTAAATCTGATGTTGGCAGCCTCAGCTACTTGGCAGTGGAAGGAATGCAGCAATGGGGTGATGTGGGAGAACCTGGGAAGACTGATGAAAAGCCAATAAACTTGAGTGTGCAAAGGAATTGTATTGCAAAAAAGAATTAGCATCTGGTAGTGATTAATTTCTCTTTGTGTCAAATTCATCTGGATGAACATTATTGTAAATTCCAACAATATTGCCATCCATCATTAGTGTTGTCAGGGGTAGTTTTTTGTGGCTTTATTGTTATCTTTATTTCTGATAGCCCGCATTAGGCTTTTTAAAAATACTGCAAGTTCTTCAGTGCAGCAGAGAAACCGTAGCCCTATCAAAGCTGTGGAAAGCTGTGAGTTTGTATTCCAGCAATGCCACAGCCATCCATGCTCTCCAAGTGGAAGATAAGGCTTGACTGTTTTCTCCTTTCACAGTGACACTAGCCAATAGTGGGGGAGTCTGTGAGCTCATGTTTGCAGAATGGCGCCCTGTAAAGATGCAGAAGATCAGACCAAAGAAACTTTCCCAAAATTACAAAGGTCTATTTAATATACAAAGCATAAAAAATTGGAGGTTCCCAAGTGGCTGAAAAATAACACATGCTCCTTATTGTTCAATCACAACAATGCCACAGTCATGGCTATGAGCCAAGGGAGCCAGATAGGCTATGCTGAAGCAAAAGTGATGGTATCCTCTGGCTCCCTGTGAGTCACAGAGACTAGCCAATCACGAGCATTTGTGAGGTCATATATTTGGAAGAGGACAGATGGTACTTTCCTTTGACCAAATTAAGCTGGCCTATGATGCAGGATGAGCAGCAGTTTGGGAAGATTCTTTTGACTGGCCTTATGTGTCACTGAGGAGCACATTAGCCTTCACCTTCTTCAGCTGATAGATGTCATATGATCAGGGATCTGA
Organism: Chrysichthys cranchii; assembly: GCA_030068335.1. Classification (NCBI taxonomy): domain Eukaryota; kingdom Metazoa; phylum Chordata; class Actinopteri; order Siluriformes; family Claroteidae; genus Chrysichthys; species Chrysichthys cranchii. The sequence continues at coordinate 6,100,613 of JAQMCW010000015.1, read as the reverse complement.
CTGGTGGGTGGGAATTGGCAGGTGACCAAATTGGGGAGAAAATAAACACTTAAATCTTGAAAATTTTCCATTTACAGTAATCCCCCCTATATCCTAGCTCACATTTTGCGCCCCTGGTTATTCACGGATATTTATTTAGAATATATCAGATTTTTTTGCGGATTTCCCCGGTATCATAAAATATAAACATTAATTTAAATGGAGTCAAATATTAATAATATATAAAATACAGTACAGTGTATATCATATTTACACAAGAGACTAAGAACACGTAGCGTTGTTTATGAGAACGCGGTGTTGGGATACTGAGAAAAAAAATATGGCTGGAGGAATGAGTCTGGCCAATTGGAATGCCCTATTCAGTTAACCTTGGTTGTGATTGGCTGGTGGCTAGGACTAGTACAGTTGGGGAGAAGCAACCAGAATTCAACAACATCCCACTTCTTTGCCCGTAGCAGTACTCGCTATCATTGTGATGTTTCTACAAACTCTACACAGAATTCACCTCACTGTATGCTCGCAAATGTTTTCTTTATGTGTTTAATTGTGTCTAGAAAGTGTTTAAAGAGTGTGAGAGGATCATTTAGGGCTTAAACTATTTTAAAAAAAGCATTTAGGGGTGCCGTCCGTGTATCGCGGATTTTTGTCATTCGCGGGAAGTTTTGGAACAAAAGATGGGGGTTTACTGTATCTTTAAAATGATCCTCATATATGGTCTACACAACTTGTTAGAACATCCGACGCTTTACTACTCCAGATTTTCCTACCTGCACAAGCTCACAGATACAAAGGTACAGAAGTATATAAATCAGACCAAAGTTCACGCAAGCTTGCGAGATTAAATCGGACCAAGTACCTGTAGACATTTATTCGCAAAGAACATATTTTGGGCAGATTGTACACCCTCAAGACCATCACTGACCTAATTAGAAAGCAGTCAGAGCTTTTCGCATCCATTGTGGTAATATGAGCATATTCATTTTTTTTTTCTTTGTCCAAAATTCAGTTTATTGGATCTTTTTGGCAGCAGCATTTTTATAATGGGAACAGAGAGAGTTTGGGGTCAGCTTTTTCAGACTTGGCACGGAGCACAGTCGTTTTATCGAGCTGCTGACAAAGACAAATCCGCTTCCGCAAACAGCCTCGGTGAAAATCCCGACGTATAGGAGAGCACTTCTCCCATAACCAACATCTTTTTTAACCTTCAGACATGCACATTGTCTGGAATAACATTCACGAGCTCAAGAGGTGTTTCAAATTTGTGCTGATTATTTGATGAAATTGTTGTTTGTCTTAGAACAGCTGGAACTACAAATCCTGTTCGGCTGCCAATCTGAGTTTGTTTTCCGAGCTTCGACTTGAATCTGTGATGTGGGATTTGAATTGATTAGTGCTCACCTCTGAGGGTCTGGCCTGATACCTGACTGAAATCACAAATGAGATTTTTCATCTTGAAGCCAGCAGGCTCCAGATGAAGAAGCAGAAAAGATTTTTTAGTACATTGTTCAGGAAGATGAATTTCACCCTAGCTGTGTTAGTTTACAACCATGTGTCTTCACTGCAGAATTAATGTAGATGTCCTTGTATTGTAGCAGTATTGAGCTGTAGAGCTCAAAAGTCTGCGTGGAAATTCTTTGTGTTTGCTGATGGATGTCCAAAGAGTTGTACACTGATATATCATCTTGGTCAAATGCTTTTGGTAGATATATGTATTTTTCTAGTACCATATAAGGAAGCTCCATACAGGTTAAATGAAGAGCCTGGGGGAATTTTCAGCTCAACTAAAATCCTAATAGAGGGTATGCACTAACATCACTTTCCCACCAGAACATGACCCCTTCAGTTGGACTAAGTGGCAAACCGTATGACAAAAAGCCGCCTTTAGTAGGGGAAATTGGGAAAATTGGAGTAAAATAGATGATAATATTCTTAAACCAAAGGCTGTTGAACTTGACAGTGAGCCTTACAACTTTCTAAAGAAGGAAGAGTAGGAGTGTGTGTGTGTGTGTGTGTGTGTGTGTGTGTGTGTGTGTGTGTGTGTGTGTGTGTGTGTGTGTGTGTGTGTGTGGAAGCTGATGCACTGCAGTGGCTGAGCTGCATTACTGGAAGATTTGGCACACAGCACACATAGGCAGCACTCTTTCCCTTTTTAGTTGTCAATTTGTTGTTCCACTAAATGGAAGTCCGTCGTGCTGTGAATGCGCTTAGTAAGTTATAAAATGTCTCAGTCTGGGGGAAATTTTTATTACAGTTTGACTTATGAAAACATTCCTACACAACTTTACTGCAAGTGAGTGTGTACTTAAGATAAAATTCAGTTAGACTCAGTAATTATTTCAGGATGCCAAGGAAACCTCATGTGTTACCTCTTGAGGCTTAGCAAAAATGATCATTATTGCCTAAATAAGAAAAATCGTGAACATAAGTGTCTGTGCATGCAACAAAAAACAAAAGAAGATTTGCCTCGATTTTATAATTTTTCCCAACATGTATAATTTATAAGTTGTTAAAACGACAGCAATCCATATCACAATGAAAAGTAAACATGTGGCCGAGATGAACAGATCTGTCAGAAAGGATAGGTTTGGAAGTCGGGAGGAAGTGTGTAGGGGATTGGGCTACACGTGGGCCGGATATTATAACTGAAAGGCTGTAAAAGCTATTGAGAGGATATGAAAAAGGCTGGGGGCCGTTATAAAGGTAAAGGATGGGCATCAGATTATTAGAATATCTATATCACGTTCAGTAAGTGCAATTCTAGGAGATTTTCAGTTCCTTTCACTATTTCACTGCACACTGATCATTTTTTATACCTTTGATGATGACAAAAATCTGTAATACTCGCACACAAAAATTCTTATTGCTGCAATTTCTCTCTCCTTGTTTTAAGGATATACAAACTTTTGCACTAAGTGTGTGTGTGTGTGTTGCCCTTGACTATGGTTATTTTAGGAGTGTCACCTTCCTATCTGCCAGCTGTGTGAGTGAGTGCGTGTAGTTTTTTTTCTATTGGTTATTTCAGAAGTGTTCTCAATGTTATTGCCGTGTGTGTGTGTGTGTGTGTGTGTGTGTGTGTTTGCTCTTGGTCATTTCAGAACTGTCCCTTTTGTAATTTCCAGGTGTGTGTGCGTGTGTGTGCGTGTGTGTGCGTGTTTGCTCTTGGTCATTTCAGAACTGTCCCTTTTGTAATTTCCAGGTGTGTGTGTGTGTGTGTGTGTGTCTGTGTGTGTGCATATGTCAGGTGCGGAGGACGTGGTGATGGCCTTCTCCAGATCAGAGACGGAGGACAGGAGGCAGTGACCTCTGACCCTGCAGCAGCTCCTCGCTCCGTCTGACCCTGGGCCTGCTGAGTGGCAGAGAGAGAGAGACGGACTGAGAGTGAGACAGATGGGAGAGGAGCAGGTCTGTCCTTCACCCGTTGCTCTTTCTCATTCCCTCCTCTTCCTCACACTAAGAGTCACTCCAGCAGCTCTGAGCTCCAGCAGCCCGGAGCCTTCAGCACAGCAGGCCGACGCATGAGTCAGACAGAGTGACCTGTTTATTTTTAACTCTTTTTTTTTTTTTTTTGTTTTTTTTTTTTTGTTTTTTTTTTAGCATCATGCTTCAGGCCATAGTGTTTTGTGCGAAAGTGTGTGTGTGTGTGTGTGTGTCTGTGAAGGTATGTGAAAGTGCGTGTGCATGGCTGAATGGACCAAGAGCTTCATTTGTGTGATCAAACCAAGAGCAAAGCTGGGATAAAAGTGGAGTGAGTGGAGATAAAGGGACTTAAATGGGGTCATTGTTTTCAGATGTGTGTATGTGTGGTGGTGGTGAGGTATATGTAGAGATTACTGGGAGTGTGTGTGTGTGTGTGTGTGTGTGTGTGTGTGTGTGTGTGTGTGTGTTTAATGTTCTACCAGATTGTAATCCTCGCATCATAATCTCATCACGTTATTGTGCAAGATGTTGAGGATGCTAGTGCACTACATCAAAAGGACATGGCGCGCGCGCGCGTGTGTGCGCGCGTTACATGTCTTTCACATACAGCTGTATAAGACTCATTTAGTAATATCATCTTTGGATTAATGTGAAATTTCCTAACCTTTTTTTTATTGTAAGGACAGCAAAAAATACTAGTGAACAAATTGTGCCAACTGTCTTTTATTGTAGATTTTTTTTTTTCACATATCTAATGAATGTTTCAGGTCCTTATTTATTTTGTTGTTTCCTGATATTAATCTTAAAACTGACCGAGATCAGTAACCCCTTAAAGATTTTCCACAATTTGCAATAACACTATTTTATCAGTGTTCTCTCTTCACACAATTAATATTTCAGGGTTTTTAGCTACTTCTTTTTTTTTGTGACGGAGAAACACTCTACACTCTGTTGTAGAACCTTTAAGGTTCCTCTATAGGGATTACTGACAATCCTGAAGAACATACAAGATGTCCCATGTGTCTCAAACAAACGTTCTCAGATCCACATATTGGGATGAGTCGAATTATGTGCTGGACGTATGGGACACTCTTTTTATCTCGGAGCGTACATTCATAACCTGTTATTTCTCATCGGTTTGTAAAGTCTTATAGTAAAAAAAAAAGGGAATCTTTCTAGTACACTTTCAAAGTCTCCAAGCTTTTTTTTATTACTTCTACACTGAAATGAATTCCAGTTTTAAAAAAATGTTTTGGTTGTTTCCATTTTTTTTGACCTAAACCTTAAAAAAAAACAACAGATTTCTGACTTCATCAGTATTTAATGTGCATACGAGTAAAAAAAAAAAAAAATCACTTGTGTGACTGTAACTTGGTGTTTTGAAACAACGCATGCTTATCTTGCGGTTCAACGGTGTACGTTCATGTAGAACTCCAAAAGCTTTGCCACAACGAACGTTACTGAATATTTTTGATATTTGTGGAAGCTAGTCCTTTTTTTTTTCCCGAAACGAGTCATGTTCCGTGTCCTGTTGGCAATAAGTCCTGAACCGAACCTCCTCCTCTGAGTTTACATCTACAGGCTCTCACACGTTCTTTTTTTTCTGTAACTGTATCTCCAGTAATGAGGATGTCTTTCTATTTGTGTTTACTGTTTTCTATGCATTTTTGTTCTTAAAGGATAAAAGCTTTTGAAGTGCATGCAGAGCGCACGTATCTATGAAGATCCTTGGTTCTCTTGATTAACTTAAATTCACCTTTTCTCCCATGCCCACGTATAAGCGTTTGTTTCTTCTGCCTTTGTGTTGGAACTTCCAGTTCAACAGCTGATCCAGTGGTTCAGTTTGACACCACGGGGGTAATACACGTACAATTCGAGTAGTATAATGTGCTCAGGTAGTGGCTGTCATGATCATTGGAAGAAGAGGAGTATTTTTGCTTGAACAGCACTTGAGTTGGTTTCCCCTCCACAAAATATTAAGAGCAGGCATTTTTGGGTGGAGGTTTTAAACGTGGTGCTTTCCACCATAGGCGGAGGTCCTTCTCTTTGGAAGGCTGCGGGTACAACTCGTATGGTGCCCTACCACACTCTGATTGTCTTGTGTCATGTGCTGATCAACAAAACACTCCGCTTCTACTAATTATTGTCCGAGTTTACTTTACTACTTGTATTGTATGCGTGTTATCGCTGTGGCCTTAATCTTTTTTGACGGATCCACCGTTGCCGTGGAAGCTCCAGCACAACATAAACAAAGATGGCCGCTCCCTTGTCATATAAAATAAGGTGACTAGAGATGTCTTTTAGGTTGAAATGTTCAAATTTTCTGATTTTAATGTTTTAGCGCTGTCATTTCACACCAGATTTGCCTTCATTTCTACCTTTTTTGTTTGTTTCACGTTAGAAAAGTCGATCGTGATGGTTACATTCTTGTCCTTTGTGTTTGAACTTTTTTTTTCCCCCTATATGGCTGCTTCCATGTCCTTCAACTTTAATGCTTCCAAAAGCTGATCCATTAAAGGAGTTTAAGGCAACCAGTTGTGTGCAGTGTTTAATTTTAGCGAGAATTTTCAAATGGGAAAACCAGGAGCACTTCATCATTTAGAGCAGGTCTGTTACAGAGTGTAGGACTAAAAACTTGCTGCAGTAACAGAGACGGCCAAGGACAAGGCCCCCGAGCTTTAGAGCTGTGCTAAGCGTATTAAAAATAATAAGAAGAACATATTTTAACCCATTCTTTGTGCACCTGCTGTGGAGACAGCATGGCGCACCAGTGCGCCGCTTTCCACGTGACATTTTAAATGGTCCAATCAGCGACCCCAAGGATTTTGTGAATGCTTTTTGCAAAAATTAAAAAAAGGTTAATATGATGTCTTGAATTTTGTGCAAATTTGCCTGGGTCGTACATTCTTTTTAATTGTAAAAAAAAGATTTAGTTACACGTTCTCTAAAAGTTTTCTTACTGGTCATATTATTGAACCAATCAATTTATAATTTGAATGTAAAAATTATTTTAATCATTCTGTATCTGGGGTGTGAAAACAAAATAAATTGAAAAAAATTAAATAGGTTTTTCTGATTTTTGTTCAGTTTTGGGTTTGCTGTATTGAAATAAAATTAAAAACTGACCGTTTCATCATATTGTCTAGGATGTACTGAACCCCCCCCATATATAACACTCATATATTACATGTTTTTAAAGGTTTTATTTACTAAGCTAAACAAAGACATGTAACAAAGCCAAAAATTTGATAAAAGTCACCTGATCTTTGGGATTCTGCAGTAAGAGACGACGGTAGGATTACTGTAGATTCTGTAAGGAATAACAAACTTGGGGACGTGCTGTTATAGGAAAATAATCAACAGTGAGGTGTTGTGATGCAGCCTAAAGTGAATCAGGTTTACATTTACCACCATGCAGTTGATTATTTTCTAATACCAGCAAGTTTCACAGCAAAGTGCCTATAAAATACAATTTTAAATTTATTAATAAACATCATCATGCTTTTGGACCATTTAAAGTTACTTTTAATATGGTGGAATATCTGCAACAAAAGTCAGTTCCCGTTATCATAAAAACAGTCATTCCTAATGTGTCCTAAAATCCTAACACTGGAGACTATGGAGAGTTAAATAAACTTAAATCTGCTTAGAGATGACTTCAGCATTTTCAACTTCACCAACAAGTGAACTTTTTTCTTTGTTAAATACCAGCATGCTTTTTTTTAGATCAGATTTTCCTTTACCGTAGCAGAAAATTTACTGATTGGTGCAAAACACTGATACTGGAGACTCCTTCCTTAAATAAACATTAAATAAGTGTCTCCTTAGACAAAGTCTTCACCATTTATTAATTTGGTCAGCATACACGTCCCTGTGAAATGTCTGGTACTATAGAAACAATAACATACCACAACAATAACAAAGATATTACTGTAAACTTGTGATTTGAATTAAACCTAGAAGTCAGACTATACATCACGGTACAACTCAAACTTTGCTGTCCTGATAGTGATTGTTTTAGAGTCGACATACTGCAGGGTTCAATTAACTTAAAAGTGAAAATGTTAAAATGAATGTTAAACATGAGATCGATTGGGTAGATGGGTAAAGTTGCATGCAAAGGTTTGTGCCCCCATGCATTCTAAGTGAATGCTAAAAAATGTATATACCTCTACATTACAATTTGTCTCCCAAATATGTGATTCCTGCAGCAAGTAATCAAACCGTAAAGTAAAATCAGCCTTGAAAGAACCAAAAGTGTTTCCAGAGCTTTCCAAGTTTTTGTTCTGATCTTTTAAGCTACTGAAAATTACAAGTGAGTGGATCCACAAGCTGAATGAAGAATACAAATGATGTTAAAATCAGTTACATCGGCAAAGTGTAAGGGTGAAAGTTAATGGAGAGCATTTATATTACATGCATAAAATGAAATATTTGATTGCAGACAATTTTACCATGTTCTTGGGATAATAAGGAACTTGTGTAAAACCTAAGTCACTCAAAGTCTCGGTAAAAATTAAACCGTGTTGAAATTCTCCAAACGGGGTGCCAACGTTTGCACTTCACAGTAAGGTGCAAGACATAATTACACAGAAGGAAGGCAAATAATATTAATTATTCATTTGTTCAGCAGTGTAGATGACAAATTAAAGGAAAGTGTCTTAGTTGGGCTACTACATTCAACCCGAACATCTTCCATGCACCATGTGATCATGTCAGAAAGTGTCTCGAGGTCTACAAAAGGGAGGACCAGGAACATTTTCATATTCAGCAAACCATGAGTGGCCTTGTGGATGGAGGCGGGGTTATTCGTAAAGAGGCCACTCCCAGGATAGAAACGTATTGGTGTACAGTACTTGAAATGATGGTGATCAATCAAAAGACCTTTGTATTGATTTGCAGCAGTTACAGAGCCACTGGTTTTTCCATGAATTTATCACAGGATTCTTAACAAGAATAAATGAAATGCAAATCTCTCTCTTGGGCATTATGGTAATGTTTTCTTGAACTAATCCACAGTAATGAGGCCTTCTTGGAAACGCTGCTCTGTTACTGAGAATATCTTGCACCATCTTGCACGACATGCACAGAAGCTGTTTTTAATTGCTTACCGAGGTCTAATTCACTGTAACATCTGCTTATTTGGCCTGTAGCCTTCTCCAGTGATACATCTGATCCTGGGATTTAAAGAAAGGTGTCTGCGGGAACAAATCCCAAGCTGTTTTTTTTTTCTCTTCTTTTTTCTTTTTTTCTTTATTATTATGATGCGTTTCATTCACAGCCAGACTGCAGCTTCAGACAATGTCACCATCCTGACCTTTGGCCCTCTTATAGCTTTCTGAAGACCACCAAAATATTCAGTATTATCTTTCCCAAAGTGTTTTATTCCTCTTATACTACAGGGATTAGCCGTCACGTTTTTTGATTAAAGAATGACACAAAATGCTGATTATCAGTTTATAGCTACGTTTAATTTTATGTTACAACGGATACGTTTTACAAATAAACTAGAATGGCCTTTGTCACTTTTCTATGGTGGAAAACCTGTGACAAAGTGCTGACCCTGGAGACTGTGTCAATAAATAAACATTAAATATATGTCTCATCACAGAAAGCTTTACCTTTGCAATAATTATGCTCTTTTTTGCTCGGTAACAACACCACATTTTTAAATAAGTTGTTAAAATAGAAACTCTAATGTATGAGAGTGAGTCAAATGAAAAGCTTTTTCTTTTTTTCCTTGACGACTCTGGACACTTGTTAAATGCTGGGGAAGTGATGCCCTTTGTGGCAATAAACACCTATATTAAAAGGAGTGCATTAATATAAACCTGTGCTTTGAAATATAGCAAGTATTACAGTCAGAGCTGCTGCTATATAAAGTTACTCAACACCTTAACAGCACGTGATATGTTTATTAAACCATGGGTAAATATTTATCATAAATAAACATACACAAGAGTGCCCAATTTTTCTAACTTCAGTTCACAGGCTGTCTTCTCCTAGCACCCTTCTCTACAGCAGACACCTGCTGTCTCAATCTCTCCGAGGCACAATTTTAGGCTTCGAAACCTTCTGCCAGCTGCTGTGAGTATCTCATATTAAATGAGTTCTTAAAGAGCTTAAAAACAAGACATGGACAGAATGACACCCAGGGCTAATCAATATGATACACTCCTTCAGAGTCATCATTAAAAAGTTTCATGATTCTTCCTCTTAATAGAAAGGATGTCTGCACTGAGAGTATTTAAATTTACTTTCAAATTATATGTGGTTGTTTGGACACACCTACTGATTTATAGGTTTTTTCTTTATGTTAAATATTTTCTACATTGCAGAACAATACTGAAGTCATCAATAATTGAATGATGTGGTAAGTAAAAAAGTGTTTCATATTTGGTAAAGAAAATTTGTTTCATATGCTAGATTCTTCAAAGTAGCCAGCGTTTACCTTGATAACACCTTTGCACACTACTGGCTACAGCTTCAAGAGATATCCATCTGGAATGCTTTTCAATGAACATCTGAGCCTTGACAAACGTTCATGAGTGAAATTCTTGCCTTCTTAATGCATCTGAGATCAGCTGTGTTGTGTCGAGGTAGTATTGGTATACAGTAAATAACTTTAAGACATGAAATATATATATATATACACACACACACACACACACACACACACACACACACACACACACACATATATATATATATACAGTGGGGCAAAAGAGTATTTAGTCAGCCACCAATTGTGCAAGTTCTCCCACTTAAAAAGATGAGAGAGGCCTGTAATTTTCATCATAGGT
>JAQMCW010000015.1:6058124-6073427 GCA_030068335.1 Chrysichthys cranchii | reverse complement strand
GGGGCTGTTTGAGGTGGCTCAGGGGCTGTTTGGGGTAGCTCAGGGGTTGTTTGGGGTGGCTCAGGGGCTGTTTGGGGTAGCTCAGGGGTTGTTTGGGGTGGCTCAGGGGTTGTTATACAGCCTGACTGCTATTGGCACCACAGTAACAACATAGCGCCTAATGGAACCATTATATATTTTTTATAGTCATGATTTAAATTCAACATAAATCAGAAATGAAATAGGCTACTTAAGCTGTATGTGACCGCCTTAGCACTTAGCTCAACATCCCACACTGTACCACCCATGTGGCCACGCCCCTTAAACCTGTGCACGGCAACTAAATAGCCTATTTGTTTACCTTCGTAGGCCTATTACCGACCACTGACAATAAGGTCACACCGCAGCTTCATTAAACGCCCACTATGCCCGTGTTGTCACCGGAAAAGTCCCATTATTAGCTGAATATTTGCTGCGACTCGGGTTTTCGTCACTTGTACATCAGCTCGCGTTCTGACAATAACAGGCGTGACGTCACTCACGCGCAAAGCCAGAGAGAGAGAGAGAGAGAGAGAGAGAGAGAGAGCGCGCGCGCAGGGGCTGAAGAGAGGCAAAAGCTGCTCGGCAGCCATCTTACAGCGTCCTCCGTCACCCGAGCCACATCTTCTGGATATTTCTTTAACCCCAGGCGAGGTGTGCGAGGAGCAAACGCGCCTCTTTCCCAGCTTCTCCCTGGTCATTAGACGCCCAGTGTGCGGGATGATGAGGAGCGCCAGGTCCCCTGTGCCCCTGTGCTCAGCCGGCGCACTGCTCCACCTCGGGCTGCTCCACCTCGGGCTGCTCCTGCTCGGGCTGCTGTGCGCGGTGGACGCTGCCAAAGGTGAGCTTTAATCCGCTGAGGTTTCTGTCCTCCCCTGGTCCAACACACACGACGGCCACAGGAGGTCTGGGTGGCTGAAATGGCGCATTATTAAAGGAGAAGGACACGCTGTGTCCGGGTGGCGTGTTGTCGGGGTCTGTGTGGTGCACTGCCGGGGACATGATGGTGGGGCTTATTTAGTGCTTTTCTTTTAAAAAAAATATGTTCAGACTGCAACAGTTTACTGAGATTTAAGACTCGACAGGACAGTGTTAGCGTTCCCCCTGGTCTTCTGTTGTTTTCCCTGTTTGTGTTTAATGGGCAGGTTGTTGAATTGGGACACCAATCTGCGCCGCCAACACCCTGCGCTCGCGCTGCTCTGTGTGTGTGTGTGTACACACACACACAAACCACATTGTCGCAAAAATAAATCTTCTGTATCGTGTTTGTTTCCGGTCCTTTTTGACTTGTAACATGTGCTTGTCCAGTCAGGATGGGGAGCACTAGAGAGGAATAAGAGAAGGCAGGAACACTGCGCACCCTTTGCGCACCCTTTGAGGGGAAAAGCCTCTGCGCATTGCAGATCCTGCGACCATGCTTTATAAAACATTTATAAAAAGTTAGCTCGGATTTTCATGATGGTGGTGGTGATGGTGGTGGTGCTTGGGGGAAGTGTTATTTTCAGGAGGCCTTGGTTACAGGTGCACAGGCATCAGTAGATCCAACACGAGTCCAGATTTCATCATCAGTCCATAAAGTGGTGTGACACTGAACATTTGTACTGCTTTAAAGCTAGAAATGTGGGACTATGCACATCATAGACTAGGGGGAAAAGGTTCATGAGCTGTGCTTCTGCTTGGTACTACACAGTGTTAGATTTTTGGTGCTGGATCATCATGGGTGAATCATTTGTACCTTAAATCTATGTGTCTTTGACCTGGGAGTGTGATGTATCTTTAATGATCTTTTCTCGTAAAGCTTTAGACGTGCATAAATGGTCCTTTAGGTCTGATTACGCATAAAGATATAAGGTATGAAGACACGTAGGGATGGTGCCACCCCAGGCACTGGGAGAAATGCATTTTGGTAGCTGTATTCCTGAGAAGATGGAGTGGAACATTGGGGTGTATTGCACCTTTAGGACAAATCTTTTACCAGTATGGTATACCTGGAAAACCTTTTTTTTTATTATTATGCACTATGATCATGGTGAAAGATCTGAACAGTTGCCGCTGCTGCCGCTGAGCAGTTTTCCTGGCATGATAGCATCTGCATACTTGGGTGGTTTATTTTATCCTGAAAGTCAGGACATCCGCACTAATCAATCTAGTCCTGGGACATTACACGTTCTACTGCTTTGAACCTCAGAAATCGGTCAAAATACAGCATGTTTTAAAATATGGGCTTTTTTCCCCCCAAAAAATGTGATCATGTGACGCTACGCATGTCATATTAAGGTTACGTATGGGTCCTTCGTGTCAAATTAAGATAATGTATGGCCTTTCCGGGTCATGTTTCGCATTACCCAAGCCAATAAGACAACAGGGAATCCGGTTTCGAACTGGACCCATTGACACAGCTTGCTGAGAAATGGCTTGAAGGGTGGCAATAATTGTCAAGCGTAATGTAGTTGCCATGTGCGGCAGCTGGGAATGCACAACCAGAGGCCAGCAGTCAGAAAACTGGATAAAAGCTGAATTGTGGTGTGGTCCTGTCAATACCGGGGTCGAATAAGCTTGCAGCACAATATGATGTCCCTGGGATATTTCCATGCAGGATGTTTTTAAATGTCAGATTTATTCTTCCTGCATAAAAGAAAGATGAAGGTCACATTGCAGGCTTTGCGTAGGCTTAGTGATATCGACTGAGAGCACGGTTTAAAAACATGAAGGGATGAAAAATGTTTTATTACATTAAAGCAGGCATTAATCCTTAAAAGTCTGTTGCCATGGAATTTCTTAGATATTTATATTATTTATTTGGCTTAGAATCTCACTGTAAAGTGTACCTTATTGAAGAGCTCCTTGGATTAAAAGGAAAGGAAAAAACGATTGCAAGTGCACTTGTAGCCTTACAGTTTGTAGGGGGAAAAAAAGCATTTTATTGTTGTTTTTAAGTGCAGAAAATAAATACTGTAAACAGTGCTTGTACATATTATACAGAGAATGTCCTGAATGTTTATATTTTGACCAGTCATAACTTTTTGTTATCCAGTCCTTAGATCAGCCATGTATTCTGTTATAAACCTTCCTGTACTGGAAAATAATCCATAGAAAGATGTCACATATCGATCTGAAATGGGAGCACGTTTATCGACCGTTAACCCTAGCTATCAAAAATAGTTAAATGGCTATAGATCGCAAAGAGTTAAAGACCTTACACTTGTGCATTTGTCACCGCTTATGAAATATCCTGTTTTTGCGTTTTATACCGATTCTTATTCTCTGCTCAGACCTTAGAAACCTCTACTAGGTTTTGCTATCTGCTGTGCTTTGTTAAAGGATATCCTAGCCTTAATGCTTTTCTCAGAGACTGTTTGACTAAATCTGTTTGTTGCAGCACACCTGTTCCCCTCCCACGTGTTATCACTCGAGGAACATGTGAAGCTACATCCAGACCTGCCACCGGGTTACTATGGTGCTGTGTAGCTGTTTTCTTTTTCCATGTCACTCCCTCTCTTTTTGTTCATTCTGTATAGCCATCATGAAAAATAATCTTTACCAGCCACAAAAGACTGTCTGTGTGGTGTATTATTCAGGCACTGTTTTGTTCATGCAGGAAGCTGATGCTTTTTTGATGCTATACTTTTTCATACTGTTTTTTTCAAAGTGCTTTGAAAAGATCACTGTTCCTCTGCCGCCCTGGTGAGAGTACAGGCGGAACCCGCGGATATTGAACATGAACAAAAGTCTACAGCATGGAGACAAACTGAATTTTTATCTACCCGTAGTGGCATAGTTATTATTATAATAATAATAGCTTTTATGACAGCGTTAAGTCTACGGAGTATTAGGTGCCGGCTGATACGTATGGATGTTTTGTTGACTTGTTCATGTTCAGGGAAGGCTAGTCACGATATTATATTAGAGGGTTTCTATCTATTAGTAACTTTATATTACTATTATAAAGCCATTATGATTGTAGCATGGTGTTTCTTTGAAGGTATAAGATTATTTTGAAGGTATAAGACTGTTTTGAAGGTATAAGACTATTTTGCGTCCACGCAGCATTTCAAATCCGAATAGCAAGCGCCATTAACTGAAACACTCCACTTCATCTTAGTCAGCTCTTTCTTTGAAACCACCCAAAGTTTTACGTCTGTTTACTTCTAGTTTCTCCTCCAAAGGCGTTTTGAAAAATCAGAAATGCTTATTATTACACCTAATGTATTTCATGTGTGCCTTCTCAGCTATGTGAGTCTACAGTCTGGGCTAGAAAGAAATCAGCCCCAGCCTCGTCCTTCACAGTATGTGGTTACAGGGATTAGGTGCTTTTACTATGGTATGGTCAGTGACATAGGGTCATTGCGTTCATGTTCATTCTTTTATTTTATATTTTATTCCGGCAAACCATCAAGACAGAGCTAGTATTAGTTGTCAGCCAATATAGGTGTCTAAAGGGCAGATGAATAGACAAAGTGAAACTATCAGCAAAATGTGTGTGTATATATATATGTGTGTGTGTGTGTGTGTGTGTGTGTGTGTGTGTGTGTGTGTGTGTGTGTGTATACAACATTTTAATTAATGTTTAAAAAAATGAATAGTCACTTAATTAATAATTTAGAGTATATTAATAATCTCTTTGAAAGGATTCATTTAAAAAAAGGTAAAAAAAAAAAAAAAAAAAAGTAACTTTAACATGAAATCAAGTAATTCCAGACTTTAAAATTGTTATTTAAAAATGTTATTGCAGTTTCTCAGAAAAATGTGTTGTGCTGTAATTTATCATTATTATCTGTTGTCATCATATCACCCACATTTAAGAAAGAAGAATCCCACCAGTTCAGCTTTTCAGTCTGAAGACTGCATAAAAAAAATAAGAATTCAGACACTACAGATATTAAATAAAATGATTAAAATGATGTCCTAGGAGCTACATTTTGCACAACAGCGGAGCTTTTCTTCCATCTGTAGTAATAAAACAAAGTAATAAAAGTCAATCTTGTGCTTTTTTACAGTTATGTAAATATCAGTAACGAGTAATAACGACTGCATTGTGCATGAGCAGGCTGCTGTTTGCATGAATTTTACACATACCGAGACTCGACGCTTTTGTCTCACATAAATCATTGTAGTCGAACAATCAGGAGATTAATTTGGGTATTAAAAATTACAGTCTGTAGAAAATATCCTATAATTAGCAGTGTCTCAAAAACCCAAATATTGGCCTCATATGTTGGCCAATGCCTGCGTCAATTACCGGTGATGGAATTGGCCCAGTTTTGTCTCACTCATAGTTTTGTTGCCAGTATCTTTTCTAGAATATTCACCCAGCTCTTAGGCAGTGCAAAACTTTTCTGTCTTTGCTATAAACAGCTTCATAGTCAGCACTTGTGCCCTCAAGGCAGACTCTTTGCCTGTCTCAGCAGCTCACACTCAATGGCGACGCTTCACCCTATGTGGCTTCTCTTCCACATGGTATGATGGGTAATGTCAAAGCATCCCAGCTGCTGAAATCAACAGCCCAAGTGCCAATCAGATATTCATGATGCGGTTACGGTTCACTGAAGGCACCCTCAATAACACCTTGACGTTTCTGCCACATCGTTCATAATCTAAATATATACTAAAGGCTGCTTATTAGACATCACTCAGCAAAGCCAGGGGAATGAAATCTGCCTCAATGCTGGATGGCAATAGCTAAATATGGCAGTATGGGAGGCATTACTCTTTCCTAAGGCAATCAAAGTGCAATGAAACGCTTAGAATGCAATCGGCAGCTTGTGGAAATGTGGATGCGAATTAAATGCAGATTAAATTGGTGTTAGCAAGGTTCAGTAAAGTGTGACCATGATGTAGAGCAAGATTAAATGTGATTTTTTTTTCCCCCTGTGAAGTTGTTTTCCTTAAAACATGTGTAAAAGCACTTGAAGAGTAGAGACACGTCCAGTTTAAATTAAAATATCTTTGCATTGAGATGTTGAGCTATTTATTTTACGTAATTTTTTATGAGGGTTAATGAATATTTAATAATAGCTCTATATGGTGCTTTTTTTTAATGTCATTTTATTTCTTTATTTATTTTTGCATGTCTCCTCCTCCTCCTCCTCCTCCTCGTCCTCCTGCTAGCCTGGTGAATATTGTATCTGCGTATTTCGAACATAATGCACCAGTTTTCCGCTCTGTTTATTTCAGAATTGAAACTTCAGAACAAAGGGCTTCTTGACCGGCAGTTCAAGTCTGCATGCCGGAATGAACACGTGACCATGGGCCCACTGCTGGAAGCATATTAACTCATGCATTCTGAGCTAAATCCTGAAGTCCACAGATGAGGCAAGCCGTGCAAGCGTCATAACATCAATCAGCTGTTTTTTTGGGGTTAGGGATACCCCGATGTGTTATGTATGGGTCGATTAGGATTGAATATTATTGACCTTTTATCGGGCGAAGAAACGATGCTTGGTAACTTCAGCGGACATCCAAACGGACATTCCTCTCTGTGAGGTCGTAGAACCACATGGATTTCTTCTATCCTAAATAAATGTTCCTTTGAGTTTATATATATATATATAAAAGTGTGTGCGTATATAAAGGTAAACACATAGAAACCTAAAGGAACTGGCTATATACGGTGAATCTAATGACCTTGATTTTCAGCGTAAAAGGATTTTCAGCGTAAAAGTGAAAACATTTCTTGTAATATAAAGTCTTTTAATGTCCTCAATAACACTCTAGGGCTGAAATTTTGAATTTCCAAGTATTTCAGTTAGTGCCCTATAAAGGGTTGTGCCTATTGTGCTGCATGATTAATGCTTAAAACACAAAAATCCAAAACACTACGGATATCATGACTTGGTGGTCTTGTTAACAGAACGATTGCTTCGTAGTGGAGTTTGCTGAGGAACAACAAACAGGAACGCTTATTGCGTGAGCTCTAATGGATTGTTCTTTGCATAACGACATGTCTTAGTGTATTTTTATTTACTTAGTGTAAGTAGGGAATGCAGAGAATTGCTCATTACGGTAATGGTGAAACCTTAATGATGAAACATTATAGGAGGGTAATGTAATTAATACACACTTTCAGCTGAAATCACAGTGCATGCTTGGAGTCTGTCTGACCTGTGTGTCTCTCTTGAGATGTTTTTGTTTCGGGGAAATGTGTCCCTTTGTCGCTTCGTGCACTAGTGCGTCAGAAGTGCCGACTCTATGGGAACAGGTAACCAGAGAGCCATTAGCTGCAGCTAAGAGCTCTGTGTGTGTGTGTGCATGTGTTTCAGCCACAGGTGGGCTCAAAGCAAGCTCTGTGCTGTGTGGCCTTCTCTCTCGCGCTTCACTCTCACTGGCTCTTTGTGTGGCTCTCGCAGAGCCCAGATTGAGCCCCATTCACGACCGCCCTGCCCCCAACCCTACTTAAAAACCGTCTTTGCCTTGTTGTCTGTGTTGTGATTGCAGCAGTGGACAAACAGGCTGTTCCTTGAGTACATAGGAACCCCCTGCCTAGCGTTCTGGGGCCAACGACTCTGTCCATGTGGAGGAGTTTTGGCTCGTCGCCCCATTTCCAGGTTCGCCTCTGAACACTCAGTGCTCTGTGATTGAGAATTGCAACCATTTCTTCATCCAAATGCAAGCACTCAAGTGTGACTGTCCGCTAAGACAGGTACCCGTTTTGCATCCTGGTTTGTTGGCGCTGTGCTTGCGTTAAGAATTGAAACTTTAGATGTTTCTTGATCAGTCTAATTAGCCATTCTTTGTGTGGGCCTTGAGCAAACTTCTTATTAAAAAAAAAGAGAGAATTAGTGTGGGTGTTGAACCATGTAGCATAACTTGCTCATCAGATAGTCATGTAACCTTCTGGAGGCATGATCAGTGTGGGAAGAGTGTGTTTTTGTGTTTTCTTTCCAGCATACATAATAAATGTTGCGTTTCTGCAGTAGTAAAGGCTGGATGGTGGGCTGACTGCTGTTCATATGGAGTGTGAAAGGTCCGCTCTCGAGGATGGGCCGTCATTGAGTCGCCCTGGGTGCTTTGTGTGCAAGTAGCTCTTTGTAATGCTAGATTTGAATGTCCTATTGTGCTTTGCTTATTCTCACGGGAAGGATTTCAAGCCAAGAAAGACGTCAAACCACAGTTACAAATTTGTCTCGAATAGGGTTTCTTTGTACTCTTAACCACTCTGCCGTCAAGATGCAAATTGAGGCAATTTCCTCAGTATGTCAAGGTGTGGATCACCAGGTACCGGTGTCCTGCTGGAGACAGAATTGGACTTGCGATTGCAGTGCTTGGTGAGAGCTCTTTGCACCAAAAGTGTGAACGGAGAGGCATCATGGGCGTTAATTGGCTAAGGTTGCTGTAGTTCATGGTAGGAGTATGATAAGTGCCTGCACTGCTAAGACCAGAAAAAGCAGATAAAAACCATGCAATTTAAACCTGCTAGACACTGGTCTCTCGTTCTCAACGCGACCCCCAGCCCTTCATTAATAATGCAAAGCTTCTGCAGAGAAAGGAAGTGGAACTGAGGGAACTTGTGATGATAAGTCGATCTTCTACAAGGATACTTACACTTGGAATGGCGTTAAAAATCATTTGACAGTCATCTGTCACATTGTAGGATTCCGTATAGGCATGATGAAATAGGAATTACAAACAAGTAAGAATACGTTTGAACCAATACTTTACATAATAAGAAAAAATATATGAAATATATGTGGATTTTACACTAGATTTACAACAATAATATAGATATTGTAGGATACCTAATTATAAAGTGCAAATGTGAAAGAGTTTTGTTTTAGGAGTGCATTAATGAACATATTAGAGCAGGGCTTTTGTCAGCTTATAGGCCCCCGGTTCAAATGGGGGCCTTGCATTTTAGTTAGTCAGACTAAGTGCTTGAAGAATACTATAGCAGAAATATTGGGAAAAACTGGCTGAGATGCCACTTGCCAATAATGAGCCATCATTCATTTTTTTGTATGTTCTGTACAGCGTTATGAGCTTTCACTCTTTCTGGATTAGTGATAAGTAATTAAGGCTTGTTAAAAAAAACAAACAAATGTTTAAAGATGACTGGATGATAAAGTGCGTTTAGTCTCTGATTAAAGATCAGAACATGTGTCTCATCTCTTAAGGCGCCATGGCTGTAGTCAGAGCCGGTAAGATGAAGCTCCACTGTGAAAAAAAACTGAATGACTTTAAACTGATGAGTTTTATAAATAGCCATGAACAAATCATTGATGTTTAAATGTTGAAAGATGTTTGTTGCCTCTTATTGATGGACCACCTTTGGTAAGTAAAGAATTATTGCTTGATTGTAGTTGAATACCCCGGTCCTTCAGTATCTTACTTAGCCCCTAATTCAGTGTGGGCAAAAATGGGGCACATACAAGATGTCAAGTCGGAACGTTCAGAGTAAAGCAGAAGTCCTGTTCAGGACTGTGTACACAGTGTGTAAAGGCCGTTTCAGACATGCACCGCAACCGTGAATTTATCCAGACATTACCCAGTGGAGCTGTATGTGAGAAACGCAGATGTCTGAATCAGCTAGTCCAGACATTAAACAGACTTTACCGTGCCAGCTCCCTAGTAATGTCTGATTGAGTCCAAACGTGAAATAGAATTCACAGTGAATGAGTGTAGCGTGTCCATGACGTTTCTGTCATGTAACTGGCAGGAAACTAGAAGAATGCAAACATTCAAGGGTGGAAAAGAAGGGTCGTTTGCACTAGGGCGCCAATGAAAAGGTCTGACCAGAGAGCCGGCGAGATTCTGAACTTCTGTCAGTAAATGCTGTGAACAGAACGCTGCGATTTCCATAGCGTACGTTTTTGCATCATGTCCTGTCTCGTGTATGCCATACCCAAGCACCACCCCTCGCTTACACTAAACGTAGTATTTTCAGTAGGTGAGAAAGCATCTGACATGGACAGTCTCCTGTTGTGCGCTGCATGTATGGAAGGGCAACTCCAGACAATGTCCGGTCCTGTTCCTACAGATATTGTCCAGAGTTCATCTGAGAAATGACCGCTACTGCATGAGCAAAACAGTTTCAGTGTGTAATAATTCCTCTTGTTTTGTATTTGATTTCTGAATGAAAAAAATTGAGAATAAAGTGTGCTATAAATAGCACTCCAATAGACTTTGATGACTGAAGGTAAGACTTGGACCTACTGAATGTGGATTTTTAAAAATCTATGAATATGTAAAATCCAATTAGTATTCAAAGAGTATCATTTGCGCTGATTGCCCAAACCTCTTTACAACAATCAAAGAAAAAAAAAAGAATCACTGCTTTATGTTTTAATTTCATTAAAATATAATTCATATATTTCATTGTGTCTGTAATGCAGCTGACTGGCTTTGTAACCTCTGCCTTCTACTTCATCAGTCAAGATCATGGTTAACACATGGACACACACACACACACACACACACACACACACACACACACACACACACACACGCACGCACGCACGCACATGCACACACGCATGCACAGAGGCAGTTAGATTGAAAGGCAGTTACACTGTGCGGCCCCTGGTTGTGGTTTGGTTCAACTAAGGTGCAGGCTAAATTGCTGTACTTGGTTGCAGCAGTTAGAATGTCTCTTGGGTTACATTAATTGTCTCCGTTTCCTATTGTGAATGACTGTAGATAACTCTGCTTGGGTTATATGGCCCTAATTACAGAACGCAAACTGTTATCCCCAAAATTCATTACATTTCAGTAATAGCTTTATCCTGGGTCTGGAGCCTGGACATGAGGTGGAACTGCTCTCCAGTCCATCGCAGGACAACGTGCACACACACATTCCCTCATTCCTAGGCCATGTTTTTGAGAGGTGCTAGGATTCACATTATACTATATCAACTAGAGGTTATAATTGTAATTTCTGATCTCCAACCAAGGAATAAAACACACCTCAACAAGATTTCTTCCTGGGGATGGTTTCCTCAACCCTAGGTTCAGCAGATGACTTCAAACCAACATGCACAGCATCAACATTCAACAAAGTCTTAACTTTAAATGAGTTATGCTGTTTATCCAAGTGTTCACTTTAGATCAGTCAACACCCAGACATGGTCGCTTAGTAAATCTATAGCATCGACTCTAAAGATAGCTGATTTGAGGAGTAATGTATATTTTCCTCATCACAGTTAGCTGGTTAGTTTGTTCTGGACAAAAGACGAACATGGACGAGTCCAGGTCCAGGTCCGCCCCCCCTCCCCCACCACCACAACCACCACAACCACCACACACATATAATTTGTAGATCAAATGCATAATTCAGAACTGCATCCTTTCACTTCCTACTCGAATGCAGCATTAAAGTCCACGTGGACAGTAACCCAAGCTCAAGATCAAACCAGTGACCTTGGAGCTGCGAGGCTGCAACACTTCTCACTGCACCACCATACTGCCCCGTCCCATGCTGCCCTGGCCACAAATTGCTGACTACACTGTCAGTAAAGAACCAGTTCTAATGCATACAGATCCTGTATCACAGATTTGATCTTTGTCGTTTATTTTTTGCTCTCCCCTCTGTGTCCCTCCTCCAAATCAACTTACTTTTTAAAGGAACGAAATCTAAAGCCAGTCCAGTGGGATCGAAAAATGATTTCTGGCCCAGCCAAGTCTATACACTTTTTGATTAATGGGCTGGGATTTGTTTGTACAGCACCGTTGGGTCCTCATGCCTTAGGCTCTTTGTATAGCATAAGTGATACGCTACAGCAGTTAGTTAAAATTGGGCTAGTTCATGACCTTGTCAGTGAATGAAACAAGAGCATCCTATTATAGGATTAAATGTCTTTGGGCTGACATGGTGGGGAAACAGATCCACATACCATGGATAGCCTGTTGTCCCATAAGCTGGATCTTTTCATCCTCTTTCTCTCTCCCCTCACCTCCTTTCTCTCTCTCTTTCTCTTACAGTCTTTACCTGCTACAAGCCTTGAGTTAAAGCTCCTCATTGATTGTATAACACTGCAGTATTTGTGAACAGTAGGAGCTTCAGTTTGACAGAATACAGTGGGCTGAGTGTGTGTCTGCACTGGATAATGTGTGGAAAAGAATGCGTGTTGGACGTTTCTCTCACTGCTAGCACTTATCTGAAACCCGGAACGCTGAGTTAGAAGTCGGCGGGTGGCTGTAGTGCAGACTCATTCCGGATGCCTCCACTTCCCTCTGGTCGTCAAGGTTTATTTACCTCAAACACACACACACACACCCACACGCCCACGCCGACAAGGCTTAGCCCTGGACACAGAAGCCCTCTAGGTTCATTCAGTGACTTTGTGCTCAATTTCTGCAGCACAGTCGTAGACCGCTCCCAGCTACGCATGTCTCTGTAATCCATCATTAACTGTTAATTTCAGTCTGCAGGCCTCCATAAAGATTTGATGAGGAATAAGTGGTGTGATTTTGTATATTTAAGATGCACTGAAGGCAATCTGGAAATTACTCTAGGCATCCTTAGAGATCATAGAGGCCAAGGGGGGGAAACACTCTGATCATGATGTTTTGAAAAGGAAATGATTAAGCTTGTTATCAAAAGGAAACATTTATGACTTTGTAACTGAAACATTGTAATTTTAGTGTCACACTGATATATACCCTATATAGGCTGGTTAGTATTGGTATAAATGCCAAAACATATCTGGACAGTATAGTATATTATGCATAACACCGTCTCTATGTAACATTAATACATTTAGTTTAAACTGTAATGGATGCTCACCTGTAAATCAGTGTGTTATACAGTAATCCCCCGCTATGTCGCGGTTCACATTTCGCGTCCCTGGCTATTTGTGGATTTTTATTTAGAGTACATAAAAATGTTTTGTGGATTCCCCCCGTTATTATAAAATATAAACATTAATTAATAGAGTAAAATATTAATGATATATAAAATACACTACAGGCTATATCATATTTACACAAGAGACAAGGAGCACGTAGCGTTGCAAAATATGGTTGGAGGAACGAGTCTGGCCAATCAGAATGCCCTAGTCATTTAACCTTGGTTGTAATTGGCTGCTGGCTACGATGCGTACGGTTGGGGAGAGGCAACCAGCATTCACCAAAGTATCGGCATTGCTGGAGCGCCCATATTTCTGCGTTAAATGAATTTCTTTTTTTTTTAAACATCCATCCATTCCATTTAGAAGAATGGATAGAAGATCTGTATAGAAAAAAGCATAGGCTAGGTCTAGTGTAATACATACACAGGATGGGTGGCGTCCATGTGTCGTGGATTTTCGTCTTTCATGGAAAGTTGTGGAATGCCACCCTAGCGAAAGATGAGGGATTACTGTACTGAATAAAACCATCTGTGTGTTGAGCAGATTAATGTTTTTTTCATCTTGACCTTATCAGACAAGTGCAATTAGGTTGGGAAGCTCAACTACCCAATCAAGCTCAAAATCTTCTCTGGATGTGTGAGTAATCAGAGCAAATTTAATGAAAGATTGCCTGTAATTATTCTTTCTTTATCTTGCACAGCAGGACACACGGCTCTGTTTCTTTTTTTTTTATACTCCATTATTTATATAGCTTTGTAGCTCAAATTTCATTCCAGTCAGATGTTCTTCACCTGGTCTACTCGTCTAATGAGCAGAGAAGAATGCCATTAGAGTATTTCATCATGTCTTCTATTGTGGTCTGTTTATGAGTTGTCAAGTACTCAGTGTGTTTGTGCTCCTGTGGGGGCTTGTCTCATGTGGTTGAAGGTCAGTAGGCTTTATGGTGATGGTAATAGCACATGCTCAGATATATCTCTACGTAGAGCGAGTGAGTGGGAGATCCTGGCGTGGTGCCATACCACATCGCTGCATGGGCAACAGCACAACAGTGATCTTGAAACTATCTTCCACCACAACAAAGCACCTTCAGTCACTCACTTATCCATGCCTGCCTCTTAGTTTTTTTTTTATTATTATTATTATTATTATTATTTATGTGACTGTGCTTCACAGGGCAACTTTAAGTAGTTTATTTTCACCGACCTCTGGGGTAAATTGTGGTTAGCTGCTCTGATAGAAATCCGAGTGGCAGATGGTTGAAATTGGTACATTATTCAATGGCTCGGTGGTTTTCTTACCCATGGCCTTGTGCCACCATATCAGCTCCGACTGGGAATAGCTGAACTTGAACTTAAATTGCCTTTGATGAATTAGATTAAAACCAGAAGGTATAAAATTCAGGTTGAAACCTGAATACATGGCGCCTGAATAGGGTAAATGTTGCTATCTTTTAATATTTAATAAAACTAAATGACTTTCAAAATTTTCTTCTTTGTTCGGTAGAGGCTTTAATCCAGAGTGACAGTTAAGCTACAGTCCAGTCATAGAAATCGTTGTTGCCACGCCCTCATATTTACCTTGTGTCTCTGCTTCGCTGTCTGCTGCACACCTTCGTGTAATCACTCGGGATGTGTGTCACCCACAGACAGACACTCCATGTTATTTACTTGCTGATAACAGCTAGATAGAGGTGTGTATGTTCATTTTCCCAGCACGGACATACACCGAATAACTAAGCTAACTAACTTTATTCCTGGTGTTTAATCACATCTTTATAAAACACATTGTTTTTGTGCCCTTGACAGAACTTAACCACGGCCATTTCTTTAGCAGTTCTTGAAAACGTCATTTTGTTGGGCTTTTCTATGCAAGTGTTTAAAGGGGAATCAGTGTCGCTCTGTGCTACTAAAATTAAAAAGCTCATTGAACCATGATTAACCTTTAATAAACACTCCTTTTTAAACCCAGCGTATGGAAAGCGGCTTCGCTTAGGTTAAGCTTGTTTCATCAGCCTAATAAACTTTATTAGATCATATACAGTTAGGTCCATAAATATTTGGACAGACAACTTTTTTCTCATTTTGGTTCTGTACATTACCACAATGAATTTTAAATGAAACAACTCAGACACAGTTGAAGTGCAGACTTTCAGCTTTAATTCAGTGGGGTGAACAAAACGATTGCATAAAAATGTGAGGCAACAAAAGCATTTTTTAACACAATCCCTTCATTTCGGGGGCTCAAAAGTAATTGGACAAATTAAATAACTGGAAATAAAATATTCGTTTCTAAGACTTGGTTGAAAACCCTTTGTTGGCAATGACAGCCTGAAGTCTTGAACTCATGGACATCACCAGATGCTGGGTTCGCTCCTTTTTAATGCTCTGCCAGGCCTTTACTGCAGCGGTTTTCAGTTGCTGTTTGTTTGTGCGCCTTTCTGTTTGAAGTTTAGTCTTCAACAAGTGAAATGCATGCTCAATTGGGTTAAGATCAGGTGACTGAC